>JAUYWH010000007.1:4721145-4864622 GCA_034779795.1 Ctenopoma multispine | reverse complement strand
ATCTATCTGTCTATCTGTCTATCTATCTATCTATCTATCTATCTATCTATCTATCTATCTATCTATCTATCTATCTAGTAATAACATTTATGCAGAGAGCAACTATTTGAGGTCTGTAGAAGCAGCTGACATTGTCCTCTCTCTTTTAACCTGCTGCAGCCACTAGATGGGGTATGATAACCACAGAGAGGCTCTCCCAGTGGGACTGCTCCAGCATTGGTGGGTGCTGCTACTACTCCTGGGAGAGGTGAGGAGAGGAAATTGTGTGCCAAGTTTGTCAGAGATTATTATCTGCTTCTCATTTGTTTTTTATGGTTTCTTTTCTATTCAAATAATTCTCAAACTAATTTGATGGCATACTTGTGTGACAAAGTATTTATTACACATGGGTAGCAGTAAAACTCTGTACAAGACTCCACTGGCACTACTGCTTTTGTGGTTTTCTTGGATGTTATCAGTTTACAGTAGCTGTATGAGTATTAAAATACTCATTAATTCAATTAACCTAATAGATTCACAATTTAAAGCTCTAGATTTTGCTATTTATATTATATTTAAATTGAAATACTTCACTTGCTGCAAGAACAATTTAAGTCTATGCAAATCTTTTGCAGTATAAATATGCAATTCATAAGGATACAAACCTGTAATTTCAATAATAATAGTGAACTCTGAAATCCAGCTGGTTTAGGAGAGAAAAATAAATCAGCCAAAAATAACTTGATTTATCTTGATTCAGCCGTTTCCTTGATTCAACCAGATGAAGACAATTCTTGTTCAACTGGGCGTGTTTCCGTTTGTATAGTGCAAAAGGCAGAAACACAGTTGTTTTTTCCTGCTGGAGAAATAAAACTAACAACATTCAGTGCACAATTTACATTTACATCTTCAGTGTACTATAATTTAATTTACATTAATTTCCTACCTTCGAGTTAAATACATACCGCACAAATACACAGATGGTCTACTTACAATGAGTTGCATTGCTGTGACATGACTGTCTCCTCTCCGCTTGGATCATGACGTGCTGTGTGTACAGTGAACTGTAGAGCAGGAAAATGAATATTAAAACGTTGTTTTGCTCTTTAAAACATCACTTCTGAGTATCTCAAAACAAATAATTTAAAACAAGAGAAATTTATATTTTAAAAATACTTTTAATATAAAACTTAAATTGAGTAAACCACGATGAGTTAATGGTTAGTAATTCGTTCACTGACTCCAGTACGATGCTCGGAGCAGCTTTACTGACATCGTACTTGGGTCTTCTTTGTTAGTTGTGCACAAACTGGGGCTCAGAGACTCTCCGGGGGTCTCACTGGGACACCCAGTATAACAAAACTTACTGTACTATTAATGTACTAACTAGAGCTTTAACCTGCAAAAGGATCATCGCTTGTTTTTATGTCCTAACTACAGTTACAAAAATGCATCCCCGTTTTGGTTCTTTATTCAACATGCTGATAACTAACACTGCCATGATTTAGTGGGAAAAGAAAGCTGCAGAGAGTGAAATTTCATCAATTGAATGTATCTCATTTACAAACACAGCTGGATTTGTTGTGATCATAAATTGAAACCATGCATGTTTTTATAAAGAGCGTCTCCCTCAGCTTTTAGCTAAATGCTTGTGATTGGTTGAAATCAGTCAAAATTCATAACATTCATAACATATTGTGCCTGCAGCCGTTGAAACAGTAAAACAAATATTTTTGAGGTAAAAAAATGACCTCTCATAATTGCATTTCTCCCCTGCTTCTGAGGACTATTTTCAAAAGCTACTGTATTGTACTTGTGTGTTTGTGTGTGTGACGCAGAGAGGGAGAGATCTCTGAAGAATATAAACAGCAACATGAATTTCTTGAGCTCAGTAAATCATTTCAGACAAATTGAAAGTGTAATTTCTCTTGCCAGTCACTGAGTTTTTGGATGCAAAACTCTTGTAACGTCTGTTATATTGTGAAAAAAAAAAGTAAATCACCTTTTATATTCTCTTGGAGACATAGCTTTGAACTGTATATATTCCTGAGCAGATAATTGTTTCACATCCCCTCAGTTTTATTGAGATGTTATTGAAATTCTTAAAAACTCACAGTGCAGCCTAGAGTAATAAGTCAGTGGTAGTCATATTCTAATCATCTGGGTGTAGGGAATGTATTTTCTTTTATCTGCATTAATGCCTTAAATGGTTCACAGAGAGTTCATTCACACCAATGGCCAAAATAGATTTATTTTACTTGGGGCACCTATGTCAACAGTAGTTACAGGAATTACTCTGGATGCGATCCCATTATAGGATGTCAAATATTTTGAGGCCATTGGTAAATGGCAGAATGGTATGGGGGACAACAACTGGATGGCAATTCTGCAATTTCAGGATCAGAATAAAAATATACAGCCTGTCTGCTCACCTTCCCAATCTCAGGGCTCACCCCAGCTGGCAATGTAATACTGAACAATGAATTTTAAATAAAGTCAAACATTTGCTTCATGCTCTTCTACAGTTTAAACAAGACATTTCTGATGGAGACGTGTGGATTTATTGTAAGTAAGAGATATAAGAGATAACTTAATCCCCAATTGGATTGTAAACCCCACCTCCACTTCACATGGCTCCACCCTGTCACATCGCTTTCTTGACCTTTTGTCTCATTTCTTGGCGGGTAATGAATGCTTTCAGACTATTTCAGACGAAAAGATCTTGCACATAGTCCAGAGCATTGGAATGTCATATCAGAAAATCACCCAATCAGCATGCTGGTGCTGAGAGCAAACACAGAGCGAGGCCGTAGCACACACAGAACAGCGGTGGACTGGGTCGTCTGGATGTCAATATAATAGACTAGCTTATGATGTGTAAATAACACACCACTTAATGGTCCTCTCCCATTCTGTCAGAGCATTTTGAATAACACGGAGGGGCCGCGTCTTCTTCTTTACTCTCCACGGGGTCTCGTCATCCACTATTCGTCCAACTTGCCTCTTTCACCCACAGAATATTAGATCAATGGTTCAGAGATATTTTGAAATAAACAGATATCATGTGTGTTTACAGAAATATTACAAGATGTTCAGAGACTATATTTACTGTTTATTCCTTTTGGTAGAAGGAACAGATGCAAAATAAGTTTAAAATAAAATTTTATTTACTATAGTTGCACCTCCTTCATCTATTCTGATATTTTCTAACAATATAAAAACTAAATTATCAAGAAACCTAAATGAAACATTTTGCATTTTGCATGATACAGATCAAATTTTCTGCGTTGTTTCCAATACATAGATTCAAGTGCAAATTGACCATTTTGTGAAGCTTGATAATGATAATCTGTGAATTATTTGATCAAATAAACTCATAAACTAAAATAATTTGACAATATACTTCCTCTAGAGAATACTTTACAAGGCATTTGAGTTAATGTTTAAAATGCAATTGTCTTTTGTGCTCATTTCCTTATTTGGTATAAATTATGAAGGTGCTTTAACACTGGTGAAAAAGAAATAAAAGTGCTTTTATTATACTTCTGTTTACCTTTTTACTAGTTGACCAGAATAAATACACCTAAATAAATTCTGACACTCTGAATGTAAACATTAAAACCAAGCATTTACTAAACATCATAATTAATTCTGCTCGATGAATGTGTACATTCAAGGTGGCAGGCACATTTAAAATATATTTACAAAACAAATATGCCCCAGAGGCATAATGTGACACATAGGGTAATATTTCTGTGAATTAATAATTACAATACACACTTTTGTACAAGTGTTTGATGTTGAGTGAACTTACAAAGGTGGAAAGCACCATGACATTTATTAGAATAGCCTTGAAATTACAAAACTAAGTCAATGATACACTCTCACTGTGTATTTGCTTTAAGTGTTTATAAATTTGAACAATTTTGACATTAATACAATGCATTGTTTTCTGTGTTAATTTCACACTCTGCAGCGTGCAAATGAGACAAAGCTCTCCGTGGTTAAAAGTTAGAGGAGTTACAGAGCATCTTCTGCTGTCCTGTTTACAAAAACCAAAATGAAAGAAGTTAAAACCATCCACCCACACACACGCACTGACGTGATGCTACTGCACAATCAATACACACAGGTTTGAGTCAGACGTTTAAGCTGTGGTCACTTGGATAATAACTTCGATGATGACAAGTCATTCACACCTGCTGATGACATACATCAGCCGTCATTACTGTCCCTTCCATTACAGACCTGCTGTAAATGTGATACTCTCCACTGCAGTAATAAATAGACGTGACCTCAGTGAACCGATCACTCAAGAGCCGTCTTTGATTTGGTCACTATTTCCGTCAGGCCTAGGAGACAACAGCAGTTCCCACATGCACTGACCTTGGAGTGTCTTTAGAGCTCTTTCCGAACCCGCTGCTCAAGGTTGCGTCCAATCTGTCTGTTGTTTTTCTACATTAGCAAACCTCAACTCTCCTTCACCCCAGAGCCCCTCTTGAAAACTAACACCTGAGTGTAAGGGCTTTAGTGAGAAGTGGCGTGGGAGCGCAGGTTGAGGTGGGTCAGATAGGGTGATCAAAAACAAAACAGAAGGATAAAAAATATAATTTTACCTCCCCTATAATCCTAGGCTTCCAAGAATGACCTTTGATCTTGCAGCATGTGTGGTATGCTGAGCCGCCTGCTCGTGCTGCATGCCGCTCTGATCCTGGGAAGCAATCACTGAGCGCACTGCTATCAGAAAGGCTGCTGGGGAAACACTCTAAGCCCAAGTCTGGAGGTGAGCGTTGAGCAAAAAGAAAATGTGCAGGGATGGAAAAAATAACCAAGTGCAGCCAACCACATAGAAAGCCTGATGGGCCAGAGCGCTGCATGATAAAGGTAAAGTGGATACTGTATCTACAACACAGCCTGAGGGCAGCTTTGATTCAACACCACACACAAATGTTTACTGGTGAAATGTTGCTAAAAGAAGAAAATTATTTTACCCATTATTTCATTTAAGTAGTGTTTAACTATCCTAGTTTGTTTAACATGAAATGACTGAATTTTTTACTGATTTGCATTTTTTTGACACGGAAAAGGAAAACGTGTGAGCTTATAATGTTTGTTGTGGTTAAACTAATTCCCTAATTTCCTAAATATTTTATATGTTTTCAAAGGTGTCGAGTCCAACCGAGGAATCTGTAATCACTTCTTCACAAACTCCATCGAAGAGCCTTGGGCATGGCAAATTCCCGGCATGTGCGTTTATTTGATTGTTTAAGAGTGATTTCCGGAAACCAAGTTTTGGACGGGCAGGAGCTGCCTTGTAACAATTATGGGGTTAAAAGGCAGTTGGCCACACAGGAGGGCATTTGCCTGCTGGCAGCCCCTTCCTGCTCTGTGTCAAAGGGTCAGAGGTCACAGACTTTTCAGGAAAAGTCCATTTCTCAAGCACCCTGAAACAGGTGGAGGCCCGGACAGCCCTGTTTACTTAAACAGCTTGGGGAAAATGGGAACGTATACCTTTAGTGAGTATTATGACTATTGTTTTTTTTGCCTACTTTTGATCACACACAAGGTGCACTGTTTCTGACAGTGATTTTTTTTTGGTTTAGTTTACATTTTACATCTCAGAAGTAATTCGTGTTTTTTTAGAAGCAGTTTCATCTGCGTCCATACTTTTATAGAAACTGACTGAATAAGGGGAAATCACTGAAACTGTGACAAGTGCCAGTAGCAGTATAAAAAGGAGTGTAAAGTACACACCACACACAGTATGAAACCCGTGTTTTTTAACTGCATAAATCTTTGATCAATGGGAAATGTTTCATACACTGAATTAAAAGAAAAAAGGGCAAAAGGCAACACAGCCGAACACGACCCCTTAGTGCTCTCACTATTTGGATTGGTTAAATCACCGGGACCTAGAGCTGAACCCATCAGGAAGGGCTTAAGTGTTTAGGATTAGGGATCTAAAAGGTATTTGGAGACCCTGAATCAAACCCGCAGGACCGAGAAGGAGCCAAACCCTGGTGTCTGGCCCACGCCATTATCAAACAGGGGGAACTAGGACCTTAGCACACCTGCAGGAAGGGCCAACAGCAAAGAAAAAAGTCCCAGCAAGAGGGGCCGGCA
The DNA here is from genome assembly GCA_034779795.1 of Ctenopoma multispine. Taxonomy (NCBI): domain Eukaryota; kingdom Metazoa; phylum Chordata; class Actinopteri; order Anabantiformes; family Anabantidae; genus Ctenopoma; species Ctenopoma multispine. The sequence goes on along the minus strand of JAUYWH010000007.1, from coordinate 4,858,520 downwards.
TGACAGCGAGGCTTTTTCCCTGGCTGCAGAGTGACAACAGCTGGGGCAGAGTACGGTGGTGTGGCCCAAGGGCAAGGTCAGCCCGGCAGAGGAGGGGGAGAACAGCAGGCAGATTGTTTTCACTCCACTAGTGAAAACAGCAACCGCGGAGATGCTGAATGTGCCAGCTGTGGCTGTGGATTTCTAGTCCACAGTCTGACCCCATATTAACACTATGAAGGGAAGCTGGATCGCTAATGACCAGCAGCCTCTGGCCTCACCTGAGCTCCGCCCATACAGCAGCCAGACCTCCGGTCACACTGTGAGTGCATGGAAGAGAGATTTTAATGCACTGGGCTCATAATTAGAAATGAGATGTTTATTTCTTTGATTACAGGAATATGCTAATGCCGGTTTGGATTGACTTTTTTTTATTAATATTTTATTTATTCCTCAAGCAGGACAAGTAGCTTAAACTGGAAACTAATAGCACTACTTTTAATCCCATCACAAATTCTACTAAATAAAATAATTTAATATTTGTAAAAAATTATAGTAAAAAAATTTGATTTAAATATCTGGGAGTGATTGGTGTGTGGTTGCAGTGCAGAGAGAGTCAACCTGAATCCATCCATGAAAGCGTCAGGATTCACACATGTCCTCGGGCCTAATTGGTCTGGACAGTTAACATCAAAGAAGCTGGGCTTCATATGTAATCTGTTCGCTCCTCTGCCACATTCTCATGCCAGTGCTTTTTTTTTTTTATATGTTCAAACATTGTAATGAAGGTCATTCCCCATCAATTCACTTTGATCTGAAATGACAAAAAATTTAGCATGTTAATAAAAAATTTCCTCATTGCTTTCACCGCTTGGTTTGCTGTCGCCTCACGCGCTCTTTCCCTCACTTTTTCCATTTTCTCCCCCCTCTTTCTTCTACTCTTTATTTGTCTCCCCACAGTGTGTGAAAACAACTCACACAGCTTATATAAGATAAATAGGATGACTTATAAAAAAAAGAAGATAATAAAAATACACATAATGCAGCCTCTGACATGCTCTAACACCTGCAACAGATATATAATTTAACTGTGAGAAACCACCATGCTTTATAATGATTAGCTACTTTTATGGGTACTACAGAGTCAATTATGTGTAAAGTATAAAACATCTTTCATGGTAATAAAATTCACCTCTGTGGAAATTCCCTCATAGCAGACTAAAGATTATCATTTAGCCTCTTAGACTGGGGGTGACGTTTGTTGACTTTGTTTATTGCCATGCCAGTATAAGTGGAAAACGACTATAATAGTCTCTTGGAATTCTCTTATAAATAACACATTTGCTTTGAGATGAAAGTTGCACATTGTGGCATGCTCGGGCACCGTCTGCTGCAGCTGTGTGTTTCTATCAGCCTTGTTATAATGAGAAATCAACTGTCTGCAGATCAGCTGCTGAAATGCTGTAACGAGCCATGAGCGCTAATACTTGAGGATCAGTTGCACTGGATGAGGCGGCTTTATCCAGTTATTAGGGTAATGTAATGGAGTCTCCTAATCCAAACCCACCAAACCCTTCCACCGTAGGGGGCACAATAGTGAGGCAACACGTTATTGCAGCACAAAGCTGACTTCCCTGCTAATATAGCAGGACACTGAGGCTCACGGCCTGTTCAAACAAGTCCTTCACAGTATCTCCCATAAAATGATTTTCTCCCTTCTTTCTATCTCCCCCTTTTCCCTGCTAACTCTCTCTCTTCAACAAACGCTCTGCTGGCAAGGCATATTCTACGCTCCTTAATGCCAAATTAAACCCCAACTCTTTTATTTTAAATGAGAAAAGGCAAAAGAGAGTCCTGACAATCTTGATTAGGCCAAAAGAGAAGGAGGGTTGAGAAGGGGGGCAAAAATTAAATGGTATTAAAAAAATATAGAACATTACATTAATGCCATCCGGCACAATTGGTGCTAATTGGCAGATAATCCAGAAGCTGTGGGCTGCCTAATTCCGGCTTGAGTATAGGAACAAGCCGGGCCTCTTGTCCTCTCCCACCACAGAGTCCTACAAGCCATGGGATGGGGTCAGAGTGTGGCGGAGGAGGAGGGATTAGCAGTGGCATTGTTGGCTCTTTCCGCTGGAACATGACCTTGACGAGAGTTTGGTTCACCCCCCGTCTTCCCAATATTCCAGCAACACAAACTTTAATAGGAGCATAATGGGCGGTTTTAGAGCGCCAAGAGAAACACATGAAACGCAGAGACACCCCGAATAAAACCTAACATTCCTACACCTTTGAATTTCAACCCACTTGGGAAAGACCTCTCAGAATGGAGTTCACACTATATTTGTGCAGCCCCACGCTGCAAATAGCTTCTCAAATTAGGATTATGTATAAATCTGAGACGAGTAAAAGGGAAGATATACTGTATTTTTTGTGCTCTCACATGCCTGTAAAAAAACTAATTTTGCCAAAATGGAATGAAAACAGTTTATCCTGGATGCTACAAGTATTAGAGCAACAATTTTAATAACACTTTGTGCTCAGAAACAGCTGTTCTATCTACAACAATAAAGTTAACGTGTGCCAAAACAAGAGTGGTGATCTAGAGTGCTGTGGGAAAGCCAGTAAATGTTATGTGTTTTGAAAATGGTTCTGATAATCTTTATCGTAATCCCTTAATTGGGAGTCAATGTAGTCTCCAGTGAACATACAAAGCCGCTGGCTGGAGGGAACTCGGGACAGAAAGAAGCCCTTGAAGCGAACCATCTACACCTGGGCGCTGAGCATGCTTTTCACTACTCTGAGGAGGCTTTCAAGCAAGCCCTTGGCTGTGAAAGTTCCCATGTTAAAAGCACTACTTATTAAGGTACATCCGAAAGAGATGTATTTCCGCACAGTGTTTGAACATTTCCCATTTGCATGAAAAAAGGGCCTCGGCAAAACTGTAACTTGTGAACTGATCAAAAGCCAGAGGCCGCTCTCGAGTTGAATGGCTTTCCCCCTTTGACACGAAAGAGGCTCTCTTGAGGCGCCTACGCGGCGGTGGCCTTGGAGGTTAGGAAAATGTAGCCTCTCAGACCATACGGGACTATTCTCCGGAGTCTGGACAACACTTGAGTCTGCAGCAATAGAAAAGAGCCGATTTGCTGCTGTGGATCAGTACTCCAGCGGGCCTCACTAACATTCCATAAGAGGGCTTTTACTTTTTCTATGGACAGCCTTTCATGTTGAGAGAAGTGTGTGTGTGTGTGTTGTGTCTGCATGTGTGTGTGTGTGTGTGTGTGTGTGTGTTTACTTATGCATATCTGTGCATGCTATGGCTGTGTTGTTGTTAACATGCTAATATTATTTCAAAAATTATAATAAATTACACAGCAAATACCTAATTTAAAAATGTAATCAACACTAAACACATTGTTCCCAATTTGAAAACTAGAATTTTAGGATTGCTTGTGTTGGAAAAGTCAGTTAAACCTCTTGTTAAGACTTTTGAAACATAAGAACGTATAGCCATGCAAAGGAAAATAAATGTCCTAATTGGGGTCTTGCAGGTCTCACACAGACACACACACGTACACAAACACACACCTACAGCTGAATGTATGCTGGGACAATTCACTGTTGCAAACATCTTATAAGAAGCTGAGGCATTTGTTATTCTTTCTGCGTCTACTGAATGTGTTTTGACTAGATACTCGGGAGAGGAGCTCCTGAGCTCTGTGACGGCTGGGACAAGGCTAGAGCAGCCAACGTGCCGCTGCAGATTGATGGGTAAGTGAAGCTCAGCGATTGTCAGGCCGATCCCGCCGTAACGCAGAGATCCTTCCCAGTCCCCTCCAATCCTTTCCCTCTCTTTGACTCAGCTGGTTTCACTTAAAGAACATGGAGAGAAGGGGTCACGGGGTCATACCATGACCTCATCAAATTAGCCCCAACCGAGCGAGGTGTTTAGCACGAGTTAAAACAAGTAATCTGAAGGGCATTAAATGCAAATGCGACGACCATATGCCCACTTCAAACACGGACAGCTCCCATGCAGCCGGGCTCCCCCTCTTGCCCTCTCACATACACACAGCCGAAACATTCACGTCTCACAGAGTGGGGGGCTGTTAAGATGACAATGGGTTTCTGTCATGCCAACCAGGTGCAAAACATTTCAACTGCTGGCCAAGTCCTGAGCAGTTTGAGATCTGTTAAAAGAACATATGCAACAAAAAGTCGGCAACTGAATTACTGTTTGCCTTTGAGAATAGATATCTCTTACACATATGTATTATGTGCATCCATATCACTTTTCATCCTGACCTTAAACGTGGAATATGGAAATAAAGGGGACGATGATTACAAAGGTTATCCAGCAGTTCAGGGAGTGGAGAAGAAAAAGGAGAGAAAACGCGGGGGTAATGCTTCTGCTGTGCTTCATAAACGCTACACCATGTGCCCCTGTTAGTGGGAGCAAGGGCCTGGTCAGGCTGTGAAGATTATGGGCGAAGACTGATTTTGCCCCCTCAGGCGGTGACTGGGCTGGGAACATGTGGCAGCTCATATGTGCTAATAAGCACCTGTGGAGAAGAGGGGAGAGGGAGGAAGAAAAAAAAAAAAAAAAACCCTGCCGGGCTCTACATCCATGCCACCTGCACAGACCTCCGCTGTGCCTCTGACTCAATGGGGTTTGGGAACATAACTACTACTCAGAAACAACACTGGAAAACTGGACAAGTTAGCGAATAAACTCCAATCACAATAATCTGAGTTGTATTCGTAAGATCTCTAGCGAGTGCATGTCGCTGAGAGTTTTTGTCAGGCTAACGCGTGGGCAGTATTACACTAATATACCTTATTTAACGTGTGTTTTTGACTTTCAACAGGAGACGCTATTTTCATTCAGCTCTCTCTTGATGCTAACGGCTTCATTCAAATTTGTTCCTGCAGGAAATGTACAATGCATCACTTCCTGTGAAGCGTTAATCAGGAATGCCAACGCCAGTCTAGCAAAAGTCTAAACTATTTAAACGGATCTCTCACTCATTGATTCAAATAGCTGCAACATATTTTTACTCAGAATTAACGTGTAATGACGACTGCAGAGATATAACTGTAGCTTGTACTGTACACTGAAACTGCGTTTACAAAACTCTCAGTGACACAAAATAACACTTGTGAAATGTGTCATGAGTAGCACATTCAGGCCCGCGGAGACTTGTATAAAAGTCCTGCTTGTTCCAAGTCGATAGAGTGTGTGTGCAGTGCACATTTTTAAGCCTTCATCTCATTCAAAACGGCGCACAGCTGCTGACGAGGAATGTGAGAGCAAAAAGAAGACATTGTGGGAGAGCGCTCTCCTGTCAATCAAAAGAAGTCTTATTAAATTTGTTTAAGCTGTGAAAGCATTTTGAAGAAAAGAAACAAAGTTCTCCATGACCACCAATTTTCCTTGACAAAGTTTCCAATCAGACAAATCTGTCTTCAAATTAAGCTGGAAAGAGTACTAGATTTATTAATTCCAGTAAAAAAAGAGAACGCAGTAGATCACTAAGTGAAGATTTTTATCTTTTTCCAGCCTTTTACCAGAGAAGCTCTGTATACATTTAAGTTCATGCCTAACAATAAGTATAAATGAGTTCTTCACATGCTCTGTCTCGTGTCAGTAATGTACCTTAGCAGCATATGTTCGAGAAACAGGAAAATACCTAAATGTTGAGTTATTGGTGTCTCCAGTTTATGAATCTCGCTTGCTGGTTCTCCCGTCTGAGCGATCTGTAAACCACATTAAAAATATGCAACTCCTTAATCTTAAGAAATCTGCTTTGAGCTGTGAGTGATGTACTTATCCATTTTTCAATGACCAAAATGTAGAGATCTAATCAGCCTTCAGTGATTTATGGGATTTCATATTTTTCACATCTGGATTTCATTTATAAAGAAATATTTAAAACACCACTTTACTACACTCTGCATACTTTATTGACAATCACTCTGCATCACCACAAATATCCTCCGTTATGTGGAGAGAGTGCGTCCAGACACTCCTGAGGAGGCAAAGATCACCAACGTAAAGCAATAACTTTACTGTAATTCAGTCCAAACATACTGGAAATGACTCTCAGCTCTTTAGGCAATTTCAGACAAGCAAATGAAACACTTTCATACCAGATATTAGGAAGGCATTACAGACTTTTATCCTAAAACTATAACTCAAATTGATACTTCAAATAAACTTTGCCAATTCTTGTTATTCTTAAAGTTAGCTGAAACATTATTAATAAAATTTCCAATTTGAATTTTAATTGAACAACAGAGCACTGTTGATATTAATTTCTTCTCTCGTTAAGGATGTTTGAGGAAATTACCCTGTGTCAGCATACGTGTTATCAATTGTGCACATTATAAGATACTGCACGTTCAAGTTGACGTTTCTCAGCTCTTAACTTCCACAGTTCAAGTCAGAAACATCACAAATGAACACATGTCATTAATGGAGTGAATTTACATCATCAGCAAATTACAGAGTTTTTATTCTCAGTTTGGTCTTAATTATTAAAACAAGTTCTTCAGTGTGATTTAAAAAATAATAAAATAATAATAAACTTAACAATTTATCTAATAATTTATAGTCGCTCTACCCTACTTCTTTCCAAATAGTATTGCTGACTGGTTCAAACTTCAATTATTCTTACTAGTTGATATAAAATAGTGCTGAAGCTTCTGCATTCTGCACCTGAAAGATACTGCTGCAATTAACTGCATGAGCAAATTTTACCTTTTAATAGTTACAATAAAAAAAGTATTTAATTTGGCATATGTGTAACAGTGATTGTATAAACAATGAAAACTGAACTCGTCAAACTGGTTCCCAGTTATTAAACTTCACGAACACTAATTTTTTCTCAAGCTGGTGTTATTAGTGGTGTAAATTAAACAGAAATAAATAAATGCGCAGGGCAACTATAACAACTAAATATTGAAGGGATAAAACAATATCTATGATCTTTGCATCATTATATTTACTTATTAAACTGGTTTAACACATTTTGCAAAGGTGTCCCACTAACAGTGGCCCCTCAGGTGAGAACTTGTGAATGTTTTTCCTCACAAATTATGAAGCATTAAATGTTGATCTTACACTAATTGAGAAGTTTGCATTCTAAGCAACCACTAATAAGAGCCTTTTGCTTCCAAAATACTCCCTCCTGAGCCACCATTTAGTAACATTTCTCTGAGTCTTTCATTAACTAAACAAAGGACAGACTTCTCTAGTTTACACGATGCTGATTTATTTCTGAGAACCACTGAGTTTATACGGTGGACTGTATTTGCAGTTGGCTTTAAATGAAAATAAGCCGCATGCATCTCAAAGCCCTTTCCTAAGACTCTGTGGGCTTTTGCCCCTTCAAGGAGCATAAGTCTTTGATAGTGACTACATGTTTGAGGTTAGTGTCTCCCTCCCTAAACTTCTAATAAAAAGCTTCAAAAGTTTGGGATCCTGATCAGTGCTTTGAGCAAAGGAAGCATTGCAAGAGCATGAGATCAACCCCTGGATTATTCTGCACTAATGCTGAAAAGCAGCCCTCTCATGCTCTTGGCCCGGGTATAATACCCATTTGTTGCCACAAGGAACACTATTCGGATTAAGTGGTGCCCCTTTCACATAAGCAACAAGTGACAAAGGAGGAGATTGGGCAACTAACCTGCTGTTTAGATAAATAAAGGTACTCTATCAGCTCTAATAATTGCTAACCCCCTCTCCTATTGCCCCATTGTCCACTGACAAGTGCTGCTTGGCCTCCTTCTAATTGCTGACAGATTTGATTTTTCAGCGACAGCAGGAGCTCTGTTTGTGGCCTTTACATCCAGTAATTACTCTCTCCCTCTCTGCTCGCCACCACCTATTTTGTCCTCTCCTTTTCCTAAATCCACCTCTTCCTTGGCTGCTTTTTGAAGCTACATTTCCCGCTCCCTCAAACCCCTTGAATTGTTTAATTCTATCTGAACACATTTAGTTAAATGAAAAGATGATTTAAAGAAATGATTCTAAGTTTTGGGTACTATACTACATGAGTAGCATCCCCATCCTGGACCAAATGCTTACAAAGTGTGTATGAACTACATTCACAATTAGAAATAAGGCTGTAAATGAAGGTTGAATGTTATTTTGGAGTATTTACTCTATGAGTAGGCAAACGGTTTGGCAATCAACACTCACTCAAATGTTTTTCCATGACTAAAACTCTCAGTGCATTAGTTAAAAACTGCACAAATATTTATTAGATTAAAGAGAACTGAGCGTATATTAAATGGGCTGACAAATGCTGCTTTCAAATATGGCCCAGTAATGTAGCTTCTGCAGTGATCATTTCGTTAAGATAAGTACTTTCTTGAGATTATTTACATATTTTTTTTACATCCTAGGAAAATATGCTGCAATTCTAAAAATGCAAATCGTTTCTTCCAAGACGTCTGTGTTGACTGTAAACAAAAAAGACCTGGAGAGAAAACATTTGTGCGCTTATTACCAGAATGTATTGAAAGTGTAAAATAAGCTGCTAAATTACCACGTTTAACAATTTTGAAAAACTCCAATAAAGTTTGAAACCATGATGTGCCTTTAGCTTTAGCCACAACAACACTTCGTCTAGCAGCAGGAACTGTTTCTTAACAAGTGCTGCCTTTCCTCCTCTCCTCTGGCCTTCAGGCTGCGTGTAACAAGCACTACTACCCCATGGGAGAGCTAGAGGGCTCACTCCAGAAGCAGCAGAGCCCAGGAGAGCCTCCACAATCGCCCTCGCAACATTAAAAAGCTAATTATCCCAAGAACAAAAGTGCACTTTATTTTCACTTAACACAATTAGTCATAAACTGCGTTTCTGAGTTCTAAATCTACACAGCCTCCTATTCTCTACCAATTATTCATAGTTTCATGTTCATATCACATAGAGAGTTTCAAAGCAAACATATTTTCAGTGCTGGTGTCTGTGTTAATCATCCCACCCACACATTTCATGGATTAGTCATTCACATTGCATGAAATAGGAACCGGAGTGGCGCTCTGCCAACTCCATACGTACGTATTATCCAGAATATTTTCTATTGGGTAGTTAGTGTGAAAGTGCGAGGAAGACACTCTGTATACACCAAGAGAGAGAGAGAGAGAGAGAGAGAGAGAGAGAGAATCAATGATTCCTAATCCACTCAACAAGCAGCTAAGATAATTATGCATTTCATAAATGATTAGCAAAATACAGGAATATTTAATCCCTCTTTGCACTGATGTTCTTTAAACAGCTCTTAGGTACAGCAGGGCACATGATGAGCATCAAATTGGCCTTTCTACTGGAAAATAGCATATTCGAGGCAAAAGCCACATTTGAATGTGACTTTTTTTTGCAGACATTAGAATTAGGTTTTTAACATATTCATAATTGAAAAGGGTAACTATTTACAAACAGATGGAAAGGCTTAGAGTGCACAGCCTTGTTTTTAGCAGCAATTCAAAATTTAAGGGATTTACTCTCAGGTGTGCCACCACTACATCCCAGTGGAGCCAAACTGGAATTTTTCATACACTCAATCTGTCAGATGTTCGCTGATGAAGGGTTAGGGGTTATTGCCGTTTAAGTATGTTGATGAATTCTTTTAACAGGTATGTGTGTTTGTGTGTGTACACAGAGCAGCAATGACGCGACAGAGCGTCCTTTTCTAACTGCTTCTAACGTGAGTGTGGTTGTGTGAGAGCGACACAGCACAGTCCTGGCACACCTCAATTCTTAAAAACTTTAACAAATGAAGACATCTACTAAAACTAGTCATTGTGATATCAAGGAATCACAGTACAGTACCGACTGTGTACATCAAAAAAGGTCAAATTGTCAATCAGAGATGTCAGCTCTGCTTAATGTCATCTGAGTAACCTTTTGTGGTTGATATGTCACAAAAAGTAGACGATACTAAAGCATTTCTCCATCGAAGACCTTGACCTTTGTTGTCACATTGACATTGTAAAAATTATCAGTATGTCATCACCTCACAGAAGTACTATCATTTGAAATACACTTTTCTAACAGAAAAATGAACTTGGACTGAACTAAAAACAAACAGAAAATGGTGGTGAATAAGCTAAAGCTGCTAAGATCACAACATCTGGAAGATGCGTTAACTCATGCAAAGATGTAGTGTGTGGAGACTAGAAAGTGTCCTGGAGAAAGAGAAGAAGGGCAAGAAGGATGATGACAGCGAGGAACGACTCCAGAGAACAAGAGAGGTTCAGCAGACACGGTAAGTCCAGGTAACACACACTGTTTACTGCTGCCATGATTCTGCAGAAAAAAAAACCCAAACAGCTTTTAAAATAAATTTTTTGGACAGAACTGTTTCCATTTGCCTACAGATCACTGCAGCTTTCACCTGACATCCATAGTGTTATCTGTGACAGAACATGTCACTCCAGGTTGTAGATGCTCACACTTTCTTGGCCTTTAGCAAAGTGGATGCAAAGGTCATCTATTTGGGCATTTATTACCAGATTGAGATTGAGGGGAGGCTTTATCTTTTCATTCGTGACCTTCCTGACATCACAGTGCTTAGGAAACATTTAGGGCAATATTTCATTTTTATACTAAAACTGGTTCACTGTAATTATACATGCAGACACATCAACATAATTATTAAGAAATGCTTTAAAAATGAAAACGTAGACATGAAAATGATTGTTCATGTCTCTAGAAGGGTGTAGGGTTTTAACTTACAGATGAACAGCAGGAAGAAACAGTTGTTATGGGTTTTAATTTATTACCCACAAACACATTTTGGTCTCTTTTGCCATATTTACAGTGATTTCTAGTTCTTCCTAACAGTCTGATTTTGTGCATATTCTGCTTTCAGTAGTATTTTAACAACACAAACAATATAGTCGCTGTTTTTAAGGTTGTACATTAACTTTGTTTTAGTGTTTCTCATTTAGTGACCTGTTCAGTTAAACTGCTTTTGGTGTTTGGTCTGTGTGTTATTCTCCGTAAAATAAATCTAAGGTAGAAACACACTCACACACAGTTTGTTTTCTAGCAGGTGATCTCAAAATGACCTTTGGTGAAAGCTGAGACTTTCAGTTTTACCCAAAGTTTCTTTCACAGCTACTTTAAATGCAATCCAATATTCAACAAATATGTTCCATAACATATTTGGATTAGCACACAGAAATTGTCATATCTCTACTACCATCTCTTCTGTATTCATTGTGCAACTGCAATCAAGCTAAAACAACACATTCAAAATGTAAAATCTGAATACCCTCACAAAATTTGATTCATCATTGTGACCCCTTTAAAAATGAGACCAGCAATAAACATGATTGTCGTCCGTTGCAAGATCCAGTTCACAAAAAGATACAAATGTCTAAACACTATCAAAATAACATGGGCTCTTCAAATCATTCCTATTTTTAAATACTGATTTTTTGCTCCTTTGGTAAAAATATATGTTATACTTCATACACATATATAAAACCAGTTGTCATTCATTTTGTAACTTTCAGCTTCAGGAATACTTTAAATGTTAGCATATGTATGTACAGGTCTGACTTTGCTACAGTACATTTAGCTAAATCTTTACATGCATGAGAAAGAAAATGTTAATTTTATACTTAATATAGGCAAATTGCTATAAAACTATGCAGACTGAGCAGCTGAGTGGGCTGTTTATCCTCGTAGAAACTGGTAATAAGCTGATTCCATTCTGCTCCTAGCACCGAAGACTGGTAAATGTAATAATGCATCCTACTAATTTTTTCTGTAGGGCTAAGGAAACACTACTTTGTATTTGTGTGTATTTTGCTGCGCAGCCTCTCCAAATGCAATATTTGTTTTATATTTAATGTCTCACTGCTTGTATAGTTAAGATCTATGCAGTATAAACATACTGTGTGCAGTACTGGCTTTGGAAACGCTGGTACACTACACATTCCACTGTCTTAGAAAACGATCATCTACAGAGACTCATTTAGAGCATGTTTTACATTCATTACTTTAAATTACTTTAAAGCCAGTGTAAAATTCATTTGCATTTTTATTTTGACTACGGAGGTAGTCGGTAGTAGGATTTTACAAAAAAGTAATCCCTATGTTACATTTTCAATAACAATATGGATTTGAAAGCGACACACTTTCTTCAGCGTCTTTCTTCGTGAAATTGTCGACAGGCCGCAGAAAAACTCAACTGGAGACGTCCACACAAACCAAGTGAGCACAACATAATACATGCACCATGTGCTTACAAAACCACCAATTTCACTGGGACATTTGCAAACCCCTCTACATGGATTACACGAAGACACAAGGAGTTTGAAATGGTCTAACCTCTGTTCTGCCGTTCCCAATTCATTCAGAGCTGACAGTTTTCTTTTCTCTGTGAACATGCGCTTGTCATTAGCATGCCTCTGAACTTTGCCTTACAACGTTTTTTCTGAACACTACTGATGAATTATTTCGTCCTGTATGGGGCTGACTGCAGGGCACACACATATGGGTGCTTCCTCTGGCCTGGGTAGAGTCTTTTCATACTAATGCAGGATGGACACCTGTTCGCCTGCCCTGCTAAACATGACCTCAATGCGTGCTGCTGACATTGAACTGTGCATGTAAGAATGCAGTAAATTAGAGACCTACAGGGACACAGTCAGGTTTCTATCCATCTATCCCGTTCCTATCCTGGTTAGAGTTCAGCTGGGGACCTTTGTTGGCCTTTGTTAAGGCTAAAAAGTCCCAAAATAATCTTAAAAAAAAGAAGTTATGACCGTGTCAACGGTTTGGTATCTTACAAGAAAGTGCACAGAGGTGAACAGTTTACTTAGCGTAAGCAGTGATTTAACAGTGTTTTAAATTACTGTGTGACACGACCGTGGGCTCAACATACATGTACGAGAAAGCAATTCCGGCAGATACTACCTGTTCACGATCATACATACAATGTACCGTAATAATTAACTTGAAATATACCACACAGCACCTCAGCACTGTGCAAGTGAGAACCTAAAATATATTACTGTTTACAATTTGGAAAACTGATTTTCAGAAATTCTTTCTTCTTGTTAAAATTCAGAATGTCTGCCTTTGACACAGTAGGACTGCCTAAACTGCCTAAGTTTTTAGCTCCTGTCCTATGGGTCAGGTCTTTGTAAATCACATATAAACTGTTTTTTGTTCAGAATTTGGGGTGCTCACATGCCTCACACCCATAGATACACTCTAAAGAAATAGAAACAATAGAAAAGTATCCAATTTCCACCACTTAACCAGATTTGGAGTGTGGTGACAGCAAGCTAAGCAAGGAAGCCCAGACATCCTTTGTTCTAACCAAATACTTTTTCTCTACTGTAGGTCCCAAGGTGCTTTAATGGAAAATGGGATTTGAAATCCCTCCAGCATGTTCTGAGACTACGGTGTGTGAGGAGGTGTCCTCCCTGTTGGACATGCCTGGAATATCTTCACAGGGAGGCGTTCAGGGGGCATCATGACATCCACGTCCAGTCAATGTTGATTCAGGTCCTGGTCAGGGCTCCTTCAGCCTGTTCTTAAGCTTACACACCCTCTAAAACCAAGCTCACCTGAGCAGACTCAGTCTGTGACTACATTTTTTCAGTGCTTGTGGTCATTGTCATTTGGGGAAACAAATCTTCACTTATCATCATGACTACATTCTTTCATTTTATCTATTATCTACACTGTTGCTAAGAATCACTGTCGCAAAATGATGCTACCATCACCATGCTTCCCGATGGGGATGATGTGTTTATGGTGATGTGTAGTTTTTTTTAATGCTAAATATAGGATCTAGTCTGATGGCGCAAAAGTTCATTCCATTGTACTTTATTCCAATTGCCTTCAGAGTCTACCATATGCCTTTGGACAAACTCTGAGATTTAATACAAACTCTTTTCTCTAAGCCACTTCCCCTAAAGCTTCAATTGGTGAAGAACTTTTACAACAGTTGCACACAGTCTCTCCCATCTCAGCTGAGGAAACCCCAAGTGAATCCTTCAGAGGAGTCGCAGGTGTCTGCGTTGGCAAACACCTAACCATGTAACCATGCAATCAGACAGAGCTCGAGCAGCACCAGTGTTCACCAGAAATTGCCAGATATGCAAAGCTGACTGAGACCTATCCACACAGGCTTACTGCTGTAACTACTCCTACTGTAAAGGGGCATCTACTAAATACTGACATGAAGTGGGTGAAAACTTAAGTTCAAAACTTCCAAGGGGGCTAAAATGTAGAAACAGCCTAAACACATATTGCTGTATGCCCAAAGCAGCTGGGCTTCCACAAACACATCCATTCATCTGCAAATCCTGTTTTGCAAAAAAAAAAAGTTGCACAATTAAATAAGATGAAACAAGGAAGAGGGCACCTTGTGCACGGAAGCACTATAAGCTGGTTGGGACTGTAAGAATCACAACAATTGAACAAAAACATACCTGTGCTAACCGGATGGTTGGATTCCGAATTTGTAAAATGTCTGATTTTTTAAATGTCTTCTTTTATTGTTTTTTTGGAGATGTGATGAGAAACTCACCAAACAGTAGATGCGTTCGATTTCCCTTGTGCGTCTTCAGGTGTTCCTTCTCTCACCTGACTTTGGTTTGAAAGAAATGAGTCAGTAAATGACAAGACACATGTAAATCTCATTGACGGGTGAGTTGTGGACGTTGTAGTTTTTCTGGTTATTGGTTTCACTTGCTCTTCTTGAGGTTATGAGGTAGAAATCATGGCCTTTAGGGAGTCATCAGGCTGACATGTTGCCCCAGCCTAGCAGCCCTTTTTAGCTCTGCTCGTCACGCTCCCGTCGCACATCTGCACATATATATCAAACCTGTGCACAAAAACATTCCTGAGAGCAAAGCAGATGTGATTTGTGTGCCTTTCTCCTTTTTTTTGATTAAAATTCATCTGTGATCTAACTGTTCACTCAGCTAAGAAGCTATACCTTTTAAATCAGTCATGTGTCCAGAATGCAGACCTGCACCACCTTGAAAGCAACACTGACATCACAACTGTTTCTCCTCTCCTCGCCGTGCCTCATGCCTCTTTCATATATTTTCTCTTGTCCTGGACAGATGGGCAATCTTACAGCCAGAGGCTTTTTTTAAAAAGTGTTTAATAAATGTAATACAACCTATATAGTGTTGAAGAAAGGGGCCTAAACCAGAACCATGTGCACAGGGTAGATAGAGGCTGTTAGGGGCCACAGCTAATATGGTTCAACATGTGGACACGGCCATGCAGGCAGGTTACATGTTGGACAGTTTATGACCTTCAGTGCTGGTCCCTTAGAAAGTAGACTGGGTCCTTACGTTGCCACATTCTAAATTTATAGCACAATGTTTTGTTTTTAAATGGACCAAAGTATTCTCCACTACAGAAGAGTAGTAAAAGGATACAGGCAATGTTGGAATGCAGTGTCTTTCATGTTTGATCTCATATGGGAGCAGGACTGTGGTATTATGTTGCTACACAGGATAATATATGAAAGTGTTTGACTTATTGTCAAATTAAGGATGAGTGTCATGACCCTGGTAGTGTATATGCATGCCCCTGGTCATTATTTCATTCATCACAACCTTACACGGTTAATCACAACAAATAATTAAATATTCCTCAAAAGGAATGCAAGTAGTGGTATGAAGGGATAAATCTTGAACACTTGGAAGTCAACCAGGAGCTGTGCGGTGTGAATACTTGAAACAAGCTTATCAGATCTCGCTTTCAACTGTAAACAAAGTTAATGTCTTTATTACAATTTGGGGGTTTCGAATGTCTCCAGGAACATTGTCCCTACCGGCTACCATATACACAGCAGCAAGAGCCAATTATCTCCTTAACGGGGTTTTGTAATTTTAAATTATGAACTCAAGTTGTTGACTTAAATCCAGTGACAGGTGGGTAATTTGCATTAACTTTGTGCCAAATGTAATTTAGAGTTTTGACATCAATATAAGCTACTGTATCATGGCTGTAAATTTTGAAAACGTGACAATGAGAAACAGCTTACACATAAAATTATGTCCACTTTTGTTTGAGTAACTTACAGTAAATATTACTAAATATTAAAAATAATTAATATTAGAATAATTGTCTTCAGTTAGCTCATCCCATTGATGCAAATCTCACACACAAGCACACACATTAAGATTTTAAAAATGCTCTATTTGTAGCGCATATGTGTATTAATGTCAAAATGCAAAAGTAAAGCAAAACTTAATTTTACAAGTCCAAAACTCTAACTGATACATTGGCTATATCTTGCCACATCTACTTATCTTCTACAGTTACAAAGTGACACTGTATTGTAATATTTGCGTAATGTTTAAACCAACAGTTAATATAAAACATGAAGGCATGAAATGTATCTCGCGTTTTGTGCAGCCTAATATTTCACTAAGCCATAGCATTTCATTTAGAGATGTACTCTAGATAAATGCAATAATCTCAGTTTGATGGATGGCCAAGCCGGAGCCTCAGGCCAGTGGTGTGTACATACAGCAGTGGTTGGGGGGATGACGATAAAGCCAACACGGGCAGGTGTGTTTGGTTAAGATGCACTTGTCAAGTGGGGTGACAAGCATGTCTGTGTTCATTGAGGCGAACCCCTTATCTGCACCTCCATGTCCCACTCATGAGACAAAAGCACTTCCCATGTTTGTATGATTTACCTCTCAAGTAAAGTGCACCCCCGAGCACACACGCAACCATATATTCAGTGAGGACACTGTGTAAGCTAAATTTAAATAGCCTTTATTTGCTACTTACCTGTACAGTGAACTGTAGTCAGTGCCGACCGTGGACTTCATCATTTTGTCTTCTTTATTCACGCTGCTTATTATATTTATTTCTGCCTTTTATATTTTTTTTATGAGGGTTGTTTAGTTTCTTATTTTTATTTTAATACCTACGCAGTGCGCGGCCACGTATGCGTGAACGCGTGCGACCGCGTGAACTTTCGCCGGGGTCAGGTGGAAGTGACGTCAGAGTAGGAAGTAACGCTCGTCGCTGTCCGACAGCGGTGGATAGCAACAGTGATAACTAACAACCAACACTGCCTGACGTTTGTGTCAGAAAGCGGCGCATGAATGTCTCTGTGAAACCGTCTGTGATGAGCTGAAATAATGAATATCCTTCTAGTGTTGTTGAAAATGACTTCGAGGTAAGTAGCCGTATGATGCTCTGTTTTTGCTAGCTCAGTAGCTAGCTCCACATAGCTTACATTAACCTGTAGTCTAACAGAATGTAACGAGCAACAATAACACAGCTTCATGTAAACCTTATCGCCTGGACGTGTTTAAAGTCGTTTTAATGTATGACTAGACTTTAGTAGTCAGTTGAATAAATGCGTGGAAAGATGTACATATAAAGGTTAGTTACACTCTAGCAGAATTTGTGATTTTCTTTGGATTGCATACCCTAAAAAGGTAAAGTCATCCTACTGTAGTGTGACAGCACTCATCTTCATTTTTATTCTGTATGTTTGTATGTTCTTGTTCTCTGTCAGAAGCCCATATTCAGATAATATTATTTGGATGTAATATATGAAACAATTACGCTACCATCCCACTGAGTCACTCACTAATTTGTTGACAATTGCATGCATCATAGGATGAAATCATCAGTGTCTGTCTTGATACTGCAGCTTAGGTAGACCTACATGCAGACACTGTTCACATTTATGATTTGTGTTTTAGTTTGGCTTTACCTCTAATTGATTCAAAATCACATGTTAATGCTCCCCAAATATAAATATCCATATGAGTCGTTATCATTCTGAAAAAAATGCTGATGCTGTTCTGTGTTTTTTTTTTTTCCAGATGACTCACCAGTGGCTTGGACATCTGTGATCTGACAGAAGATGAGACTTGCTCAGTTTGTCAGACTTGTTATGATTTGTGATGATTGCAACTGTAGATATAGGAACTACACTCACATGGACCATAAACTACAGTGAATCATGGTCGTTGCTTTTTGTGCATCAAAATCATTAGAAACACTAACTACTTAAATTATTCCTTAGTTTATTTTGAATGGCTTTTAATAACTAGTCCTGAAAATGTCACTGGGTGAGCAGTCTCAAAAGTGGTTTCCAACCCATGTCCAAGCCACTGTACTTCAAGCAACTGGTTTACAGCCCAAGGGCAAAAATGGCACCAATGATGCCTACACTATCATCCAGCTGGGCAAGGAAAAGTACTCAACATCTGTGGCAGAGAAGACGCTTAACCCTGTCTGGAGAGAAGAAGCTTCCTTTGAATTACCAGGTCTACTATTAGAGGGGAACCCCGAAGTATATGAACTCTGCCTTATAGTGATGCATCGCTCCCTGGTCGGGATGGACAAGTTCCTCGGTCAAAGGTCCATCAACCTCAATCAAATCTTTGATAACAAGGAGAGAAAGAAAACAGAGTAAGTGTCACTAAATGTAGCAGAAAGGTTTTATATCGCACCACAGTTCACATCATTTCACAACAAGCCATACATCTACATTTGTTATAGGTCGCATTGTTTGTACTTGCCAGGGATAATCTTTCATTACTGTTTTATTCTGATGGAGTAGGTTGCATGCAGAGTGTTTGTACGTTCTTTAAAATGTTCAAACCAACACTTCAGAATTAGTGAAGAAATTAATATCTGTTAACAAATAAAATATAATCCTATCAAGCTAATTTTGAGATTGGGGAATTTATATTGAGTCTTCTGCTTCTCATGTACAGAATTTGAGCTCTTTTGCATGTGACAGTCAAATATTACATGTGACAATGCACTGCTTTTAGGGGAACAGACTTTTGAGAGAAGGTGGAAAATATTGTCATAGCTATTCCAGTCATAAGTGGATTACAGCATGTGCTATGTTAGTTATTTGTCACATTTGCCGCATGTGTTGTTTCCATATTAGGCTAAATATCTGGGCCTCATGTCAGTGTTGTATTGTGTTGCACATGTTATATTCTGCATTCTGTTCTCAATTAACTTCAGTCTTTAATGCCACATTTTTTAAACGCCATTGTATTGTCTTATGTATTTGCTTTAGAAAAACATTTTATTAGATAGATATGTTGTAATTTAAAGATCTGAAGAGTATTTGTTTGTAGCTCAGTAGGTAAACGGGTCTAACAGAAACACCAGATTGTTTCTTTTTCAGCTATAAACTCAATAACACAGCAATCACCGATGAGGTAGTGCATTCTTCCTCACTTAGTGACCACAAATAGGCCTGTATTTTTCCATCTTGTTGACCCTCTATTGTTTGAGGCTTTGCATGAATTGGCCTTCATTCTTGACAGATTATTTTTAGCTTAATCACTGACTTGGTGAGCACCAGCAGGCCTGATTGAAACTAGTGGAGCTGGCCAAACATGTCTTGTTAGCCACTCCTAAAGATACAGTTGTTTTCAAAGGTGTGAATGAAGTACAGTCTGTTCTTTGCAGCCCAGTGAACCTGTGTTTGAATCTATGTCTGTTCTGTTTATGTGTTGTTATGTTGACCTTATGCTTTCATTTGATCTGCCATGGGTGCCTTCTACCTTCCTCAGCTTAAAAGAAATGCAAGTAAATTTTTCTTACAGGTGTATTACTGGTCACTGGTTGTGGATGTCTGTCTAACAGAGTAAACCCTTTCATAAACAGGCTACTTGTCTAGGTTGTTTTTTTGCTCAGTGCTTCCTGGTAAAAGATTTGTCCCCTTCTAAATTAATGTATATAATGTCTCAGCAGTAAAAGAATATATTTATAGTAAACTAAAGAAACATGCCGTGCATACCATCTTAGCTTGTAAAGGCAGTATTCTATTTTGCCAAACTTTGGGGTTTTGACCCTCACAAGTGAGGCACACATATGTTTCTCAACCATGCATTAAGCAAACAGAACAACCAAAATGAATCTGGTGCTGATTAGCTCACTGAATATTTTTGTGTGGAGAGACATTAGCACACTTCCCCCATTGCCCATCAGTTAGAGAATCACAATATGTTCTAATCAGCGTTCATGGGTTTTATTTGTTTTAAGTGCCTGAGCTGATGCACCTCGAGGCTGTGCGTTTTTTCAACAGAGGTTCTGTAATGGATATGCCCATGATGCATGTTGGCCTAATCCCACACTGCAGGCATACTTGACAATGACGCAGGCACCCTTGATACTATATCCATACTCCACAGTGGGTCCGTCCATCCGCAATGGTTTTGAACTGACATATTGGGAAGGAAAGCCCGTCTTGATATCTGAGTAGGCAGCCCATAATTATCACACACCTGTGTTTGTTGATTGTGAGGAGTTTCCCAGCAGCCCAGGCCCAAGTGGGAGGATTGTGGTTCCAAGCACAGAGAGGTTTATCTTGGCCTTGAGACACACGTGAGGTGCAGCCTCGGCCCCATGGCAGCGGCGTGCTGTGGCTGCTGATCACACCGAGCGTGGCGCGCAGCCTGGGAATTGGACCCAGCAAGGCCTTTCATGGCTGGGCTCCTGGGCCACAAGCTAGATGTTTTCGAACAGCTGCGGTTTTTAAAGAACAAATACCATCACCTTTTTTTGGTTTGGACTGATAACTGATATTTCAGACTTTCAAGGGACACTACAAATTTCTAATTCCAAATCCAGGAAGAAATATTAGTACATCATTTGTATATAAATGTATATAATAGTTTAAATATGTTTTAAGGGTTAATGAGATAATTTGATTATGTTGATTATTGATTGTTGATTTAAACTGCACCACAATAGAGGTGAATGAGTTGACAGGCCAATATTAAGAACACACCTCTTACATTTCCTAGATTTACACAGACTACTGGTTATTTCATCTTTGTGGTGGTTTCTTGAAGGACATTGTCACAAGGTCTATAACACGGAGGATATGTCTCATTGGCATGTATGAACTGTTGGGTTGCCCTGCGACGTGGCTTTGCAATTTCCCAATTGCTTGTCGTTGCATTTCTGAACAAAGGCCAGATTTGTGTAAATGCCACTTTATTTTGCTCAGAGTGAAGGCATAAATCCCATTACTTCTAGTTGAAAAAGCAGAGGGGTTAAACAAATAGAAGCCGAAAAGCTGCCTGAAATGCTCTGTTATTCAGCACCAGGCTATTTTTTACGTTCAGTCTGCAAAGAATGTTTATCCTCTGAATGATAAATTGCATTCTCACTTTTGTCAAAAAACGTTTTAAGTCCTTGCATTTGTACGTAGCTCTTGGATTAGTCTGTTCAAATTAGCCTTTTTATTGGTGTCCGCAAAGAAGTAGGTAGAGCACATTAGAAAGAATGTGCACTATTTTTTCCATTTCTCATGTTGTTTGATAGTGTAAGGACAATATTCTGGCTTTGTATAACTGTATTTCTGAATCATGTTGAATTGCTTGTAGTCAACTCAGATGATTTTTGTAAATCCTTCTCTTTTTGTATAAATGACTAATTGACTTTGCTCAGCCTAAGCTTCTTCCACTCTTGTCATTTTAGCTGGTATTCCTTGGAGTCCAAGTCGGGGAAGAAGAGGAAAGAACGTGGCCGCATCCAAGTCAGCATTCAGTTCATGAGGAACAACATGACAGCCAGCATGTTTGACCTCTCCATGAAGGAAAAGCCCCGCTCGCCTTTTTCCAAACTAAAGGACAAGATGAAGGGTCGCAAACATGACAGTGGCTTTGGTGACGCATCTTCAGCCATCCTGCCTCGCTCTGCCGTCTGTGACTCGGAGCCCACTCGTCAGTCCTTCGCCCCAGAACCACAACCACAGACTGAAGCAAAAGCCAAGAGACCACTACTTGCTGGGGCCCATAAACTCTCTGCTGCCCATTCCATGTCAGATCTCATTGGGACCCACTTTCGACCCAAGCTGGACTCCATGAACTCTATAGAAGAGAGTGGTGAGAACCAAAGCTTTTATACTCTTGATTTGTAAAAGCAGTTTTAGGTTTTGTTACATTTGTCATTTAAATTAGTCAACTTTCATTCCTGCCTGGTGTCTGAGGACTGTTGATAAAATAACAAAAATTGCATTTCTTAACCTTTAAGTAGAGTTATTGGTGGTAAGTGAGTCTTTTGCTTCCTTTTTTATATTTTAATGTTCAAAGCTGCAAAACAGTGGTGCAAGAAAAAGACTGGTGTCTCAGAATGTGAACTACAGAATGATGATACTTTTTGTAATGTGGTCTCTTAACACAGTGTTTCTGGACTAAATTAGTTATCTTATCCTCCTTTGTACATGACAGAAATGTCTTTAATAATCCCTGTAGTCAGGTATTGATTAGCAATTGTGTTAGACACTTAAGATAGAATATGGTTATTCTGTTAACTGTATGATAATCCTCAATGACTGTTCTGTTGGTTTCTAAATGTACAAATAATCTCAATGTGCATATAAAGGGGCACTGCTCAACTCCCTGGTCGTTCCGTTTCGACTGCCTGATCTCCACTGCACAGTTATCAGGGTTAGTTACAGCATGATAATTTTGACTTTATCCTACGACCTGCTTTCTGATCATTCAAACTGGCAGGCGGGGGAACCTACATGGAGATCTGAATGTAGGTGTTATGCAATAAAACATTTTGAGGGTATGAAAAATAAAAGAAGCTGTCCTAAATAATTAAATGTTTTGTGGGGTACCATTAGTCACAAAAAAGTCACAAGACCACCTTGCAAAGTAACTGATCAGCACAGACTTTAGACCTTTGCATGTTCTTTTATCTCAGTAAGACTTGTTTATGAAAAGAAAACAGCCATTGATCATTTTCAAATGTACCTGCTGTAATGACATCAAATCAGTGAATACTGGCCATTGAAACGCTTCAGTAGATCATCCCAAATTCTGTCACACATAATCACACAAATTCAAACAATGACAATTGACTCTGTGTGTGGTTGAGTTGCATGGAGATATATATATTTTCTTATCATAACACAATAATGTTTTTGGTTTCTCTGCCCGGGAGTACAGGTGGACCTCACAGGCGTTCCCAGAGCGAAGTGCCAGGCTTCCAGGATAGTGAGGCACACAGTGACCCTTTCACTGATATCAGTGACACCCTGCCACAGAAGTATGCCACGCTCCCACGCAATCGCAACCCATTTGAGGGGGAGCACGGGCAGCTGTGGGACCGGGCAGAGCGGAAGGAGAAAAAGGAGAAGGTCAGCCTGCTGGAACGTGTGACGGGAAAGAAGGAAGGCCGCAAGACCAGTAAAGAGAGGCTTTCGGGCAGCTCTGGAGACCTGCGGTCCCCCAACCCGTTTAGTGGAGACTCTCAAGCAGACACTAACCCGTTCAGCTCCAGCTACAAAACCAGGTGGTTCTCTTTTTAGGTTGCTCTTTGCTCTTTGTTATTCAACAAAATCAAAATGCACTTTTTCCAGTGCACCACACTTTACTCACCTCACAAGATGTTTTGTTGTCATCTTTTGTTCATTAAGGTGCTGCCTTAGTTTGAGGTTTTCTTTTATAGTCCATGACCTATAAACCACCATATATATGCTGTTAGAAAATACAGTTATTACTGAATTATCATTACAGAATATAAATACAAAATAATTACAGAATTATACTGAAAATATATAAATGAACAATAATACAATAATATCGTATAAAAAAGGTTCAAATCCATTTTCAGGATAAAGTAACAAATTAAAGTAATAATTTCAGTGTGTGTGTTCCTGTGTTTATCTAAGAGATGGATCTAACTTCCTATGTTCCACTGATACTGTTATGTCACTTCTTCCATTTGTATTATATTGTTTTATACCCTTTTTCTGTTAAGGTCTTGCTTCCCCAGGGGACAACTGCTGTGCTACAGGATATTAGTTACAGCATTCCCATAAAGTTTGAAATACTTTGTTGATCGATATCTACCAACTATTATTGTTCAAACATTTTCACATAGTCAGTTACATCTATTTCCTGTGTTACATAAAGAGTTGGTGAGCACTGTGGATAGGTTCTGGTTTATCAGAGAGGAAGGTGTCATTAGTGGCTCTTTAGAGAGCCTGGGCTTGATAACAGAGCCCTCTAAGCCACAGTAATGAGATCTTCTGCAGAGATAGACCACCCAATTAACCACTTATCTCTGTAGGCACTAGTTCATCATCTTTACTGCTGCCTTTGTCATACAGTAGCACTGTGGTCATTTATAATGTGGTACACGAACATAAAAACTTAGTTTAAAGTACAATATTTATGGAAGAACCTGTTTAGGACTTCAGCATAAACATTATACATGCCATGATGTATATTTTGTGTCACTCATCTTACCTTAAATATACAGTACCAATTTACTTTCTTTAGCACAAGGGGTATATGTCTCAGAGCCTCTGTATTAGTAGAATAACTGTAATAATACCTAACATATACACTGTAAGGCCTTCATGTGAATACTGACTTTGTTTTTGGTTGTTTTCCAGTGATACAAAGTCTACGGGAAATGAAGTCAGCTTTGGCCACAAGAAGAAGGATCTTTATGGCAAGAAAAATGTAAGAAAGGCAGCAGTCTCCTTATAAAAGCGCATGATTTGTCAGATGATGTTGTTTCACATTATCAGTTTTACCTGACAGAAATGACCCCAGTAGTTGCAACTGTGTTTTTACTTCCCATGTAGTGTCTTGCAATTTTTTTAAAATGAGAACTCTAAGTTTCATTTGACATAGCAGCTGGTGACACTGATCTCAGAGGCCTCTGAAAATTCAGATGTGCCACTCAACTAATTAGCAGCTGCACACATCGGTCATCCTGTCTGATCCGATCATAATTTGAAGCAGTGTGAAATTTGGGTCTGTAAGGTCAGTTGTAGTGGTGTGTTGCAATGATTCTGTAATTGGAGATTTCTGAGATAAGGCATGGAAATGTCACTTGTTTTTCTTTTTAATGATTATTACATTATTTGTACAAGGAGCATGTGTTTACTTTAAATTCTTTTTTCCAGTTAGATAAAACCTAAAATTTACCACTATTACATAGCGAAATTGGTATTTACCAGGGAACGGTGGGAGCGGCAGCTAAAGTGATGCCTAAATGAGAACAAGAATGCTGATAATGGCTTTCCTCACCTTTCTTTGTGGGTGTTGAGGGCTGTCAGTATCCACACATGTGCCCCTGTGCATGCTGCAGTGCCTCGCAGAATTGGCAGCTCCCATTTCCTCCGCTTCAAGGCCCTAATTAACCACACACAGGGGGGAGGGAGGGCAGTGGGAGATTTCAAAGGACTGAGCTTTTAGATTCTCAAAGCTGAGCTCATTAGAAACTGTAATGACACAACTGGAGAATGCCAAGTGTGTGTCTTATCTTCTCCTCACTACTGATCGCAGAAAAATGGTCATCATTACTTTGCCAGTTCATGGTCATTTCCAGGCCTTTGTCACCAGCTACTAAAGCTCCTCATCACTATGCTGTGTGTGTGTATGTATGAGAGAGACAGTTTGTGCACGTACACATGCCTGCATGTGAAGCCAACGCGCACTTCCATATGGCTGTCTTATTCCCTGTCAGATGGCTTAAGTGCAGCATCTTTCATTGAGATGCCCTTTTTGTGTTCTGTGTGAGGAATAGGTTACTGAGCTGTGTTCTCGAAACCCTGCTTACGTTGGACATTTAATCTCAGTGGCAAATATTTCATTTAGGTTTGTGTCGTCTCACAGTAGCCTCTATGCTGTTCGAAGCGATAAGATACCTGGTAAGCAGTCAAGCTTCAGGTCTTTCTGCATTGTCTTTGGCCAGCAGTAAAGGCTTGGATGGTGCATGGGAGTGGAAGCTGATAAGTGTGGTATTTTAAACAAGGTGAAGGCTTTGCTGCTCTGTTCGTTCGGGGGAGGATGCACAGCACTGAAGCGATAAAGTGGTCCCTCATTAAAAACGATTACAGCTCCTCTAGTACCACAATATGATCTGCACGTACTGTACCACACTGCTCCCTCCAAATGTTGTAGATTGTCCTCAAAGAGCAAAGCTGGGCAGTAGATGCATTCTGATTTTGGCATTTATTACACTGACCTTTAATTGTAGAAATATGCAGCCAGGTATTTCCCCCCTCAAAACAAAGATACTTTGTTTTTTTGTTAAGTCCTGGGCAGCTTGAAAGAGTTCTCTCTAGTTTGAGAGTTCATGCTTTTAGGTGCTTAAACCTGGAGAAAAATGAGGACAACTTTCTCAAGCTGTTTTCTGTGGTGTCAAAGTTAAGTCCCATTAGTGGAGTTAAACTGTCCTTTATTCATTATAAACACTGTTAGACAGTATTAAATCGTAACATCTGCCGTAGACTTCATTGTCAGTGCTAAATCCCTGGAGAACAGTCTCATCTTAACAACTCTCAATTAGCCTTTATTAGCAACAGAGAACAAGAGATACATGATGTAAACACATCGTGACTTAAACACAACTTGTGCCAACACGTCTAATTAGTCTATTTTCTCTGTCGCATTGTAAGCAAACTTAGCGGATGTCTTTACTCTTACCTCTGTTATCAGAGTCTGACATTTTATAGGAGACCATACTTTTATATAACACATCTATAAACAATATGTTGATTAGAGGGCATGTGACCTCAAAATGTGCTGTGGTTAAATTGAGCATTTACTTGTTTTCCATTTTCAGGAGGTGACACAAGAAAGCGTTGCTGCCTATAGCAACTTGTCCTTTGAGGAAGTTGTGCAGGAACTCATCAAGCAGAAAGAGGTGGTGAAAAAGAAGGACGCCCACATCAGAGAGCTGGAAGACTACATAGATAATTTACTTGTACGTGTCATGGAGGAGACGCCGAGCATCCTGCGGACCCCCTATGAGCCAAAAAAGAAGGCGGGTAAACTTAATAAAAAGTAGGAAGAAGCAAAGAAACACAGGATCAAAAGCCACTAATAAAGGTTCAGTGGTAGCTCATGTATCAGTATCATGGTAAAATAAGTGGGAACAAATAGGATTGATCAAAGCCAAACTTATGATTGAGTTATGTCTTCATTGTAGAACATTTTTATTCAATATATGTAGTTTTTTATAGACTTTTTCAGTGTTTTGGTTATTTTAGTTTATGCAGACTTTCTGCCCTCTTTAGTATGGTATTCATGGGTTTCAACTCTAAAATCACTTTATGAAAACTTGTGGTACACATTAGGTACTTAAACGCCATGCAAGAAATTCATCAGTTGATTCAAATCAAATCCATATTTTTAAAGAAAGATTAAGATTTACTATATTGTATGCGCGTGTGAACATAATGTATGCCCAGAAGCTCTTATGGTATATATAAATGCAGTCAAGTTCACATTGACCAGATGAAGTAGTTGGGTGCCGTTTGCTGAAATATGGTTGGAAGGTGGTATATTAGATGAAACTGGAGTTATTTGTTTACACCCAGACACAAGTTTTAAACTTGTCATCTAAACAACCATGCACATTCAGCTTTGTTCCTGTCCACTTGCAGATGTGACTGGACTCTGCTCTAAAAGCATGTTCTTAGAAAGACTGGAAGACAAGAAGTAGCTGGATGCTGGATTTTTACTTTATGAAAAAACAGACCTTACTTTTTATCACTTACTCACTTTTTATTCTTTATTTTATTAGTGATGATTGCCCTTAGATTTTTTTAATAGTCTCACACTCACTCTAACTTTAAGTGCAATAATCATAACTTAAGCATCTCACTTTAAAATCTGCTGGTTATTATTTTGTTTACATTCTGAGTTAAACTCCTCTCTTAATATAACTTTTAATACTGTTGAAGCCTAATCAGATCGACCAGCCTTCATCTCCTCCCAATAGCCTACAGCTTTTTGCTGATATTGTATGTATGGTACCTAGAGTAGCTGCACAGGTGGACACATGCTGAACAATCATTTTCATTTTATTATAAACGTATCATAGCTCATTTACATATGAATGCTATTTTAATGTGTTTATAAGGTCCTTTATGGTAAAATGCTACTGTATCCAGCATCCCCTCCCACCGCCTGTTCTGTCGTATTAATACTGTACAGGTAGTACAAATCAAAAAAATACTTTTGCGCGTCTCATTAAGTATTTATGTATAAAGGATTTACTCACACAGTTTAAAATGCAATGTATAAATTTCTGTATTAATATCTGTTTACCTATAGTGCTGTTCTTGTCACAGTTTCATTATGTGCTCTGCCTCAGTATGTTTCAGCTAATTTCAACATTCCTATAAGTGTGTTTTATAGTTCACTGAGTGCTAATGAAAGTAACCGTTTGAGGTAAACCACCAATGGTTGTCATTCAGGACACAAACACTGTACAACCGAGTTTCCAAAAGGTTGGGACAATGTGTAAAATGCATATAAAAACAGAATGCAAAGATTTACAAATGACTCAAAATCTAATACTACAAAGACTAGATCTCAAAGAAACGGAGAAAGTTTATTGTTTTTTTGGAATAGCTCAACAGTTCAGGGTCTTATTTGTTGTATGTTTCACTTCATAATGTGCCAAACGTTTTCAGTGGGTAACAGATCTGGACTGCAGGCAGGCCAGTCTAGCAGCCAAACTCTTTTACAGATTCATGCTGTTGTAGAATTTGCAGAATGTGGTTTGGCATTAACTTGTTGAAAGAAGTGAGACCTTCTCTGAAGAAGTCTGGCTGGCAGAGTGCGCTACTCCAAAACATCCATACATTGTTCAGCATTATTGGTGTCTACACAGATTTGCAAGTTCCCTATGCAGTAGTAGACCATCATTCTATCACAGATGTTGGCTTTTGAAGTGGATGCTGAGAACAGGCCTCTGTAGCCCAGAGAACACGGCGTCCATTGTTTCCATAACACTTTTAAGAAACAAGACAAGCTCAGAGAGAAGGTGTTGTTGTTCCTGGATCTTGTGCATTTATGTTTTGGTGGAATGGTACATTTTTTACTTACTAGCTAAAATATAGTTTTTAGATTATTTGCTAATTATTGCATCCTGCTTTTATGTACATTTTATTCAATGTGAAGCATCAGGACTGTAACTGTTCAACATCCTTTATGAGATGCTAGCTTTTCTCATTTCACATTTTTATATCATTACATATGTTACATAATGTCATAACATTTGTTCCACACTAAAAAGTGCACCTTAATTCTGTTAATTTAGCAGTTTCTACTGAACAAATGCTAAGTGCGCTAAGGGGCAGCTCTCTAATTGCACTGCTCGTATTAAAATTAATTAAATGACTCTTGTATGACACTTAAAGGTTTTAGTCTCAGAAACAAGCCAAGTTTTTATTCACCGGTTTCTGTGCTAGAACATGGAATCATCAGATGTTTAGTGAACATGTTTAATAGTTTTTTCCTGTTTACTGGAAAGCAGCTTCATGTACAGTGTTAAACATGCTTTGTGTTATCATAGTTACTGTTCTTTACTCAAAGTTGCACACCAATGTAAATGCTATGACGTAACAACTAACATCTTTATGAGATGATGATCCACCTTGTCCAGTTGCTGGTATTAATTCTGGTATTTATACCTGTTTTGGAATAAATTTCCCATCTAACGTTCAAATGTTTGACCTTTACACTGTACAATACCAAACAGGTGAGACAAAGTGGAATGTCAACAGTCAAAAAGACTTACATTCATTTTATTTTCACCATTCTGAAACACATTTTGTCATGTACTCGTTTTTTATTCCTTCCTGTTGCTGGTTATTTCATCTAAAAATATGTGATCTCATATTGAACTTGAAGCCCAAATCTTTTTTTACTGAATGTATTCTGGTTGGCTTTAAAACACCTAATTCTGAAATGTTTAATGATATACACTAATAAGGCCACTGAACCTTTCTTGCCTTTAAAGTATTTAGTGTATCCAAAGAGATCATTTCATGGTTCTTTCTTGTTTATTTTGTTGGTTGTATTTTTCACACAATTGTTGCATGCGATTTTGTGCGATGATACGACCCAGATGTCGGGTAGATTCCTTTGTATTGGGGGGGGAAATGTTATCTGATCTGCATATGTTTGGTAAAGCTAAAAAGATTTGAATCAGTTTGTAAAATCATGAGTATTATGAGAGTCTAATTAAGAAGATATGTGGATAAGAATCTGTTTTCCATTATGAAAAAACTTCTCACTGGTTGCCTTCCTACATGTGTTGAAGTGTAAACTGTACAGGCTTTAACTATTCTGTATTGGTAGTTAACCAGTTGTTCATGGACCTTGTCAAGCTCTTAATACTTCAATTGTACATACTGTAAAATCACTTTGTAATATCAGTTCAGCTTCCTGGACTTTTTGCACATTTTGTTGTGCTGTAAAAAGTTTGAAAATGTGCTTCCTGGGGATTTATTCTATCACTCAAAGAATGAGATAAGTTCAGTGAAATTTCAAAAGTGGGAATAAAAGAATAAAATGGTAGAAAAGTGTCTACCACCCATCTTACATTTGAGTTCATGAGTATGGTACAGGTGATTTACACTAACACTGTATTTATTATGTGCACTAAAGCTTCAGTGCTTTGTTTGAATGATGAAATAACAAAAAAAATGTCTGTGGACATTTAATGTTGAATACATTACTGCAGCATTATTATACTTCACCTTATTATGCACCTTCTGTGCATAATATTGTCATCCAATTAATACCACTGTTTGAGAATGTACAGTACTCACAATTGT
This sequence comes from Ctenopoma multispine, assembly GCA_034779795.1. Taxonomy (NCBI): domain Eukaryota; kingdom Metazoa; phylum Chordata; class Actinopteri; order Anabantiformes; family Anabantidae; genus Ctenopoma; species Ctenopoma multispine. The sequence continues at coordinate 4,827,935 of JAUYWH010000007.1, read as the reverse complement.
TAGAGGCAAAAATTTCTTTAAAAAAATTTCCATGTTCTGTGTTATATATAAATTCTGCGTGTTGCAGGTGAATGTCCGCCCCATTCCAAAAACAACAATTGTGATTTTTTTTTTTTTTCCCCCTTGTTGATGAAGCATGCATTGAACCTTTTGATGCAGATGACATAAAGCTCGAGTCGGATCTCACAATCCTCCTCTGGCAGTCTTTTAAGTCTTCTACTGATAATATGATGCTGCTTGCCATAGGCCACATACAGCTGCCAGACACTAAGACTTAAGCTCCTGCTAAATCCCCTGACGGTGCTTGTAATGTGGCACACAGTTTTGAAGGAAATGATGACTGTGTTCATAAAAGATCTCACCAGTTAGCAAATCTTTATTGAGTACACAAATTGTATGGAGGCTGGCACACAGAGGCCGGCACAATTAAACATAATATGGGTTGAGTTTAGTGGCCCAACAAGGTATTCTGACTTTTTTTTTTTTTTTTTTTACTTACATGTTGGTCTCCTTCTAAATGTAGTCATTTTGTACTATTCTGGGAAGTTCATTCAGGCACATGCTTTTTAATGTAAGCAGATGAAATAAATGGGTATATTAAAATGCTGGTCATTTCTGCATGTTGATCACATGTTTTGATTATGAAACACTATATAACGGCCAACTGAACTGGCATTTTCCTAATGCTGAACCTATTTATCTCTAAAATGGGTTTCTCATCATTACATGACCATACTATAACATATTGAATTCAGAATTGTATAGTGTGTAAACTGTTTAACAGATTTCATCTGGGAAGGTGGAGGAGTTTTTGCTTGTTTAACATTTTTCACATAAAAGCCAATATGCAAGACTTTCATACCTGGATGTTTGAGGATAACGAATGTACCTGTCTTTTATATTACTGTATTTCTGGTGACACACTGGGGTCTACATGACGTATGTATTGCGACTGCAGTATAAAGTTGTTATATGTGACTGTATGTAAAGAGCCAACAAACGCACTAATTCACAAGAATTTGATGATGTTTTTCTTAACATTCACCTCAATGTACTGCAGTTTGTAACTTTTAGATATTATCATCACTGTTATTATTATATTCAAATTCCAATGTTCCACTGGATGTACTTTACAAGGCACTAGCAAGATTGTATTGTCCTTTTCAATAAACTCACTGTAATTAAAATTCTTTTTTGTTTGTTTGTTTATGTTATAAGACAGAAAACACAAAATCATGTAATGACATTTAACAAATGAAATTAGAATTTTAGAACGTGTCCATACGTTTTTAGCGGATCTGCTTAATCAAACACTGCAGTGTAAATCTGATGCAAATCTTCTGCAAAATGGATTGCTATGCAGCTGTCGTATCATCCTTAAGGATAAATTAACAGCCACTCTCAATTAACTCTGATCTCACTGGCAGTTAAACCATGATTAGTGTTTTTAATTGTGCTGATTTGTGTCAAGCTTTTGTTTTCTCCCTACTCAAAGCAGCTGTTCCTTTTGTTCTGAAGAAATTCCCATGCCTTCCTGGCAAAAGAGAGAAGTGGCATCGTTTAACAACTGAGTAGCAAGATTGCTTGTTAAAACTGCATTCTAATTTGCCTGTGTGCAACAAGACTGTGCGAAATCTTTTGGGACAAGGAACACTTGTGTTGTTTACCGGCTGACGCTTTTGTGAGCAGGTTTGCCTCCTTGTCACCACGCCACGTAGCAGGTTAAAACATGACCTCTCCCCTGTCACCTCAGTCTAGTAGTCCCTGAAGAGGTGCGCCTCAACAGCGCAGCAGCTGCCACAGCACAGCACTGAGTTAGACCTCACGATGGAAGATGCACTGCGGTAGTAACCATGGATACTGGGAAAATACTAAATTACCTGTAATTCCTCTAATGAAATATTCGGAGTGCTGCAGGTGACAGAAATAGAACCAATTAAGTAAAACTTGTCTTTAGATGAGGCTAAATGGTGTCAGTAACATTTATTGTAGATTGAGCTGCAGTATCTTCGGTGACAGAATTGGCAGCGTGCATCATGATTAATTTTTTATCTTCCTGTGTTAACTTATAGTCTGCCTTAGGTGACACTGAACACAGATAAGTGTGTAATTGGACTTTATGTAGATGTCACCTGTTGTATTCTTAAGCTCAATGGCATACTCATTGTCATCCTTACGCATTCATCAACAGATTGAATTTCACACGGCTTCAGCATGGCAGTGGCACGTGTCATCATTGTGCATTATATCATATTGCTGTAATTTGAGGAAATATCCAACAAGTGCGTTATGCACGATTCTGTAGGTGTAGGAGAGCCCAAGCGTGCGAGAAAGGGCCACCCACAGGTCACCTGCACTCCCTTTAAATATGGATGGGCGTCATAGCAGGGATCAGTGTCACCCCGCACGCGTCTGTGAATGGAAGTGCCTCAGGCAATCATGGAGAAACTTATATGAGTAGAAATTCGGCAGATGGATGAGGTGTTTTTAGGGGAAAACCAGACCTATTTGGGCAGCTGGCCTGAACTTGCTGCATGATCGTGGGCCAGATGATCGTGGGCCAGATGTCAAGGTTAACCCCTTAAACTCCCCAGAGTATCGGACCCCACCCACTCATCCAGTGCCGCACTCTTTGTTGGATAGTTAACTCATCTGAATAGGTGCTTGAGATAAATCAGGTGTCAAACGTGCAGCAGATCCCAATGTTGTGCACTGTATTGTTGGTATTGTCTTGCTCTGATAGCTGCCACACGTCTGGTATCAGGTGAACAATGCCAGATGACAACCAGAGCAAAGAGGGAATATGTCAACACAAGGGTGAAGGACTATAAGTCATCACTACAGCCGACATACGAATGAGACATACTGTAACAAAGTAAACACAAAGTTTGTGATGTAGCTGTAAAAAATATTTATAAATGATCCCTATCAAAGTGTAAATGTAGTTGAATTCTGTTAAAAATAAAATGTTTTATTTGCTATAACATGTTGACAAAAGCAAGTCAGGAACATAATGTTGTTGGTGTTAAACAGTTACAGGAAGTGTATTCAGGAAGCATAAACACTTCATCTGGCTCCAGAATACTGTTTTTAAAAATGTATTGTGGAATATAGATTTTATTATAGTCTTTACATTTTTATGTTTACACACTTGAATTTGAGCTTTGTCACTGAATGAAATGTCTCTGTTACATTATAACATGTTTCCCGCAGACTTGTGTACTACAGTGAAGATAAAGTAGAAAACAGTAACAAGAGGCAGGAGGAGTGTTCCTGTGGTTCAGTTCAGACCTCAGCTCAGTTTGTTTCCACAGTATGTAATCATTTACAAATATTCCTCATTAGGGATTTTAGTTGTGGCAGTGTCAAACATGTAGTGTTGTTATTGAGAAGCTTTCAGTGGTGTGAGTTACTTTAAGTCTTCTGTTTGTCATTTTAGCAAACTTATGTTAGCTTAGTGTAACTCATCACATTATCTGGCTGTTCATAAAAATTCAAATTAGCGCAGTTAAGTGTTTCAACCACATAAAATAACTCAGGACTGTACATTATCTAACGATGGCATTAAAGTAATGTTACAGTAATAGAAGTAAGTCGAGAACGTATTTGCTAGCTGTCAATGTCAGATGTAATGTCCACTGACTGCTGGACCGCAGCTAGCTCTAAAAATGTCATTCTGCTAAGAGGAGTGGTAAAAAAATCTAAGTTAATTAATTAATTAATTAATTTAAGTATAGTTATTTTTAGTCTTATGTGATTTTTAATCTTACTAAATAGCACCAATGCCATAAATGTAATGTTATGTCATAACACCGCTATAGCTAATTTAGCTAGCTAAAGCACCAAATGCTATTTGTTCGTGTTCTCAACTTTTTGGATGCAGGCCATAGGAAAGATTTATTATATACAGGAGAAAACTGACTCTAACTTCCACAGTGTCCAATGACACAATTAATTTTTAGTTCAGTAACTAAAATATATGCATTCATCGCTACTTTATAGAAGTTACATGTCTCGTTTGTGCAACACTTCAGACTTGTCTTCTGTGCTCTGTGGCTGTTTTGAGGAATAGGACCACAGTATTTCTGCTGCAGGCTGGTGAGCGACTGGTCTCATTATCACTGTCTGAGCAGCACGGGTCTGGGACTTGCCACCTAAAAGCAAGGAAACATGATCTGCAAGAAGACCATAGGTTTGCATTTAGTCATTTTTAGCCTGTAATCTGCACCACAAATAGGTCGTAGAGGGATCACCTGAGTGTGAAAGCAGTGAGAAACTCACTGATGATCTCATTTTGATATGATCAACAATGAAGAAATACATACGATCATGATCAAGCAGAAGAATTCAGTTACATAGTAAAAGCAGTGTTACAGTAGACTGTTAATAATGGTTCTGATTGAACGAAACGTGACCCCTTTTTCTCTATGGGGAGTCAATTTCTTAAAACGTCTGAGGCACTTTATTCTTAAAAGTATTAGCATTAAACAGTTTCCCTCTGGGATTAATAAAGTTTTTTGAATCTTGAATTATTATTGCTACAGGTTATTATACTAAGTTTACTTTTTAACTGTGATTAGTGACCATCGCAGCAGGCTAACCCTGCAGCAGGCAGTCTGCTCACTGCTTACATCGAGTACAGATGTAGTTTGCAGTGGAATAGCTCAGTAAAGCCATGCTAAAACTAGAGTAATACAATCAATCAATCAGTCATCTCCTGACTTCACAGCACAGGAGAGCTCTGCTGGAATGCTGCTAAGCTGCAGATGTACCAGCCAAATTACTCCAGAGGGGAATTACCAGACCATAAATCCAGACGTCAGGAGGATGGCTGTAGCCTATTTCACGGTAAAAAATCCACACAACTTGTTTCCATTGCCTTCATAAAGAATGTCTTGCTGTGCAGGGTTCAAACTTATCATTGCTGACAGATCTAAACATGTTTGCATCCAAACACGTCCTCAAATCACAGGGACTTTAAACAAAACATCATGAGAACCTGCTGTCTTCATTCACCATGCCCTGACAGGTCCTTTAAAATGAATGATCTGTGACATGACAAACTGCGTGAGCAACTAATAATCATCTCCTGCTCATTCATAATTTTCTGTAAATCTGAGGCATGCTGCAGCTTGCGGGTTTTACTTTCCTATGGCTATATGCTTAGTTATCATTATGAGGCATAACAGGCTCATTCAGAGCTAAATATTTTTATTCTCAGGTTTTGCCTGAATTCGAAGATCCATCATCATTAGTTGCATGTTTGTTATTTGATCTAATGGTTTTAGCAAAACATAGACTTATTTTACCTATTTTATTTGTGCAATTCTCATGTAACTAGCAGGCAAACAACAGACATACAGTTTAGTCAATATGACACAGTTACCACTGGCATCAAATCTTTGGCAAGTACAGAGCTTCATTATTGCTAATTAAGATGTATAAATATGCTCACTGGCACTTGACTTGTCGTTTGCAACCAGCCATTTTTTTCCCATCAAACTCAAAAAGTGCCAAGGTAGACAAGGTGAGGGCACGAGTGCTGGTAGTGATGCTGCAGTGTGTACTCTGTGGGCACACTTCAGCTCAGCTGGCATACATTTGACTGACGCCTTTGGGTGCCAGCAGCTAAACAAGCCCAGGTTTGAGGGGAGAGTGTTGTATATTTGGTCTGAGCTCAGCGAAGTCTGCCAATGTCTTTGAGAGTCTGGCTTTTTGGTCTCGCATACAGAGCTCCTTGTTGAGCTGTGCTCACTGGTCATCTTACAGATGATGGCACTAGACAGTTTACAGCAGGAGGTACGACCAGGAGGATGGGACACCACTGTATGCTGATCTAACAGAAAGTACTAACCTGTTACTCAAATGAATCAGGATTCAGTCTGCTTGTTGTTTCTGGACTTCTGAACAAAAAAATCATCATTAAAAATATTATATTTGAAATAGAAACAAAATGTTTCTATGTAAAATACTGTTTTATATAATGTCTGAATATGATTTCGTTTCAGGTAAACTTTCAGCATTTCTGACGGTTCTGCCAACAAAACCACTTTTATTTTATTTATTTATTTTTTTTTTTGTAATAGCAACTGAAGCATTTTGTAGTTGGTTAGTTTCTTTTGGATGAGAAAAAATATGCTTACTATTATACAACATGAGAAGCTGTCATCTGTTACTTTCCATCTGAATACTTTACATAGATGAAAAAAACTAGTTTAGATTTTTCCTTTTTATGTTACTTCCTTTATGACCACTTGTCAGAAAGATCTGCAGAGCATTGGTTGGTGCAGCACACAGGAGACAACTATAGATGGAGGCAGTTTTGTGATTTTTCCCCCTGCCTAGATTCATCTAGATGGGCCAGAGATTAAAGCCCAGTGGTCACTTTATTCAACATTTTCCCTACTTCACTCATGTGGGAAATGCTTTCAGGTGCCATTGCAAAAATTCCTATAAATTTCTCATGGCATAATATCTGTGGTAGCTGTTTAGGAAGTGTCACAGTCTGGTTATCATTCATGCTATTCGCTGGCCACTGGCAGTTCATAGGTATTTTCTGTACTAGTGACGGGAATATTCTGACTGAAAGGACGGCAGGCATAAATGATGGCTGGAACCACCAGTGCCGAATCAACAGAGCTGAGAAGGAATTTAGTATGTGCATTACTTTTATTGTGATCATTACAGGCAGTGTGAAGAGAATTAATAAGGTGGGGCCCCTTAAACTCCTGTTGCTGCTGATGTTATGATTTGATCCTTTTGTCTATTTATTGTGCATTGCAGATGTGCACTGACATACCGGTTTAACAGTGCTTTTTGAAGTACTATCTCTGACTTTGGTTCACCCACTAGCTCCCCCAACAGTCAAGCACGGGGGCCTCTATGCTTTATACTCTTTATGCTCTACCTACTGTGCATACGAGTTTGAAAATGTGTTATTACCAGGCAGCTCCCAGGTGTGAATGTAAACATGTGTAACCTTTCCTCATCCTGCAGATACCACAGTGTGCAGTTTTCTGCAAATAAAAAATGCTCTTACAGCTTGTGTGTTCAGATGAATGTATATTAGATAAAATCTATTTCATAGAATTAGTTTTTTCCTCTTGCTCTATGGATTAGATGTTATTTCTAAACGAATATTCAGTTAGCTACCTTTATTTTCCTTTTTTTTTTTTTATTAAGTTTAATTTTCCCCAAAAGCACAGTTTAATATTTCTGTCCAGTCATTTAGATTTGGTGTGCGTGTGTGGCTGTGTGAATCCTCTCATACAACATTAGACAAGCATATTACTGTAAATGAGGGTCATTGAACAAAGCCTGTTGTTCCTCTGCGGTGACTAATTAAGAAAAAGAACAATTAGCCCATTGACCAATTAATAACAATCCTCTAATCTCCAAAAAGTGATCGTCAGGAAAGATCTATTGGTGTTTCTTAGCTGTGAAAAGAGAAGCTCCATGGGCGTTCTGCACCAGACGAGATTTAAAAGGTCTTTAATCTTATTAATCTGAGATAAATAATGATTTATGCTATTACAAAATTGCTCATAGAGAGGATTACAATACCATAAAATACAAAGTAATAAGTTTTAATGAAATGACTTGGAATTTCTTTCTCTTGCCTCATTTCCTCAGTCTATCTTTTCCTTTTTCTCTTTTTTTGTGATCTGCAGTCCCATCAGAACAGTTCCTTCTTATAATTATATGCTTTGTGAATGCACCACAAGCACAGTACATACAGATGCACAGCAATCTGTTCTTATTTAATGTGCGGCTATATTCAGATATGCTGCAAGCTAACGAACTAAGCTAACTCACTGATGAGATGTTACTATCCCTACAATAATGAATGCTAAGTGCATGTCAGAGGAAGATGTTTCCGATCTTCTTAGTATTAAAAGACTTGAACGTAATGGCAAAATTCCTGTATAAACCTTGTGTTGCTGGAGTTCAAATTGCTCACTGCATGACTTCCAGTGGCCTGGTCACAGTTTGTTTTTCCAAACATAAGTTCACTGCAAGTAATTGTGAAGCACTTCTCCAAAACAGCTTAGTTTGTGTGAGCACTGTGCTCTCGGCCATATGGACTATCATCATTAGGACTTTGCATGTTTCTTTCCAGCCTGCAGTATTATGAAATGTCTCCACTGTTTTTAAAGTGTCACGTAGCCTCATGGAGACCTATCAAGGCTTGACTGGTGAGATGCTTGCTAGTCTCTACGGACTTCTTTGTAGGGGGGTAAAATGCTTGCAATTTGCAAGTGAGATGAGTTTTAAAGTGTTGGAGACATGCAGGTGGCTCAGTTTGTCTGATTATTTTGATATAGCTGAAGCAGAGAGTTTTTGCAAAGTGTTGGTAAAGCTCTACAAGTCTTTGTGAGTTCAGTGAGTGCTGCAATTAATTATGTCGCCCAAGTTTTGACACACATAACATTATGCTGTCACTCCCTCGGAGAGATGACGTTGATGTCTTTATCCCTTGAATGTAATTGCCTGCTGTCTGTTAATCTTCACACTAACAGCCAGAAAGAAAGACGATCGGACACATTTGATAAAAGCTTACATCAGGCATCCACAAAATAGTATTTTAATATAGTGTGGCAACATCCAAAATAAAAGGCCTGACTTCTCTTACCGTGCAAGAGATGCATCCACTTAAAGGTTGTTAAGCCACTGAAAAGACAAACAAATGAGACATTAAAGTACTAATCTTTGACAATTGTATATAAATATATGTCTGTGTTGTAGTTCTGTGACAAGACTGCTATAACAAAATTATGAACCAGTCTCCAGTAACATAGTGGATTGGGTTATTGCAGGGAAAACGTTTACCAGAAATGACTCTGGTGATTGATTAAGTAATTTTATAAGCACAAGTATTTTCTAGTTGCAGCTTCTCAAATGTGTGTCTCAAAAAGATGTGTTACATTTGTAAATACAGTATGAAATACAAAAACAATTCATTGTTAGCTGCTCCTGAGTTAGCATGAACATAGCAGTCTTATACTGTAGGTTACAACAAAAAGGATTTAATTTTTAGTTTAAAACACGTTTGATTTGTCTTTAAATTTGTCAGTGTATTTCACCTGACTAGCCTGAGGATGAGGAGATGGGTGTTTTGAGGAGTCAGTAGTCGTCAAGAAGTTGTTAGGCTAGGTGGTGGTTCATCTATGGGTACGAGTTTGGAACATGCAGTCCCCTCTCCTCGAGCGGTGAACCAGAACCAAGTGGAGTGAGGCTGGTGGGCCACAAGAGCTCCATTGTTCTTCACATTAATCAAACTGAGGAAGGGCAGGTAGCATTTCCCTAGCCCACCCCACATGCACACCCTGCCAACCTCCATGAATGGACTGCTTTTTTAGCTGGCAGCGATTGGCCATCGGAGCTCAGAGAGGATGTGTGTCTGTTTAATTAGTGTGATGAGCTCAGCGGAGTTTGTGTGCAGTGTCAGACACCAGGTATTAACCCCTCGAGTTTGACCCTGTGAGGGGGGCAGTCGACCTCAATCTTGACATCCCTCTTTTTCCGCTGTTCTCGCTTTCCTTCTCTTCATTAGAAAAAGACAGATTAGACAGGGGAAAGCAGATTGGAAAAAGGGGAGTCCCGTCTCAACCTCAACCTTCGTTTTTCCCCAGCCCCTCTTTGTAGGCTCAAGAGAGAATAATTACTACTATGATACTTCTAATGATGCTGTCATTAGGATGCTGAGTTGTGGTCTGCTGGTACAAAATTCTCCGTCCGGCTGTGACCGCTTGGAGCCTCCCTGAATTCAAAAAGCTTTTCACTCTAATTGTAACACTTGTATAGATGCTGACATATGTTTTGCTTTGCAAATTCTCTGACGGGTAGAAGTGCAGTAAAGACTGTTGCCAATGTGACTTAAATCATTTCAGAGTTATTAAAATTAAACCCCGAAACAAAATAATTATATAGATAATGAAAGACACATTCAAACCATAATTGGAGCTGTGGTCTTCTTCACTGTGTACCATAAACAGTCACATAAATGACACATAGATCATTTTCTGGCAGCTGCCTTACCGTACATGTGCTTTGGAAGAGTGCAACGTGTTAACATCACCCAGGGGTACTGTTTTCTAATTTATTTAACCACAGCAGTGTTTTCCTAACAGCTTCAGCTGACAATTAAAAACCATGAAAAGATACGAGAACATTCTTACCATGCCAGACGCACTTTCCACAAAGGTAAAACAACCACTTCAGGCACAATCAAAGCTTACAAAATCATCCTTTATCGGATTATGCACTTTATTAGTTCAGTGGAACAAACACAAGCACTTGAGGGGCATCTAGTTTAAGATTATAATGCCTCTTTTGCTCACTGATTGTTAATTTATGCAAGGGCAATTAATTAGTAAAACAGCTTTCTGTCTTTCTAATATTCTGTGTAATGGTCCACGGAAAGTGGCATTAATGGTCATCGCATGTCCAAAAGTTAAAGACCACCTGCAGGTCACTTCCATTAATGGGTTAAGGCAATGAGTTAGGAAACTAGTTTGGATTAACTCCACAAAGTACTAATTTGTTAAAACATCTGGCAGCCATTTAAAAGCTTTTAACTCATGTGGCCCAGTCCAGCCAGGGATTTTTATAGGATTACAGCATAAGGACATCCTATAAGCACATTATGCAAGCAAGTGCAATTCATGCCAGAATGAACAGGAAATGTACCCATATCCATCATAAAATTAACTTTCAAATAATGAAATCTTTTCTTTTGCTAAATAGACTTTTCACTTAATGTTTTTTTAGCAGATCAAGCAAAAACTGAATCCCAGTTTTCTTTTAAGGAGTTATTCAGGCTCAGGGTTGTATTTATTAATATCACCCTTGCTACTAAGGGAGGGAGGAACAAAGAAGTGGAGTCACAGCATGTCAGCTCTCTAAAAGGCAGTGTTTGCTGCACCCCCTCTGAAAACACTTTATTAATTGGATTTAGATATTTGCAAAATGATCTATTTAATGGGATTACCACTCGTATAATGATCTTATTTATGAGGGAAGCAATCCAAGGTTTGGGGCGGGCTGATAATGCATTTCCAGCTCTTTGGCAGTTAATGTTGTGTTACAAGGGAAGATAAAGTTGAAGTCCCATTGTAAATGAATAGGTAAGTTAGCCCAGTGAAATGGAGCTGGTATGGTGGCAGGTCAGACAGGCTTGAGTGGCTGCACTCGCATTCCAGAGGCCTGTCTGGACTGTAGGCTCAGACCTGCTGAACTCCTTACAAGTTCAAGGCAGACGTAAAGAGGGAAGGAGGAGGGAATGGAGAGAGATAGATCCCCCCCACCTCAGCAGCATAATGGCCCTTTCTTACATCTTTATCCACCTCAATATCTCGCTGAAGCTTTTACAGACCCAGTTTCCACTTAAATGCCTGGAAGTAATGTCCTACCTTTGTCCTCTCCTCATCTCTCCTCTCCTCATCTCTCCTCTCCTCATCTCTCCTCTCCAGGAATAATTAGTATTGAGTTAATATTGTAAACAGCAGTACAGGTATCAGAAAAAGTGGGTAGAACGATATATGTACATATATGTTAGGCAAACTAGCACAAAGAGTGTATTTGCAGTTGTTTATTGTAGCTCTTTAAAAAGGATTTCACATGTTTGCCAAGACATTTAAGCTGTTGGATGTTTTCCCTCATGGAGGTTTTAGCTTCGTTTTGTATCTTTTCATGTTGTGTTGAGCCACTAATGCAAAAAAAAAAAGAAAAAGTATATATGTAAATGCACTTCTTTTCTGCAGAGCACACCGACTTTAAAACATTACCATTTCAATATAACATTTGATTTATATGTGTTAAAAAAAAAGGTTATAATCTTTTACTTTAAAAGGATGTATTCTCAAATGAGATTATGCTAATAGGCTGTAATTTGCATAAAACGGGTGAAAATATTAAACCAGATTAAAAATTCTGAATATTTAAGAGTTTTATCCATGCTGTTAGTCAACAAATATATTCATTCTCCCGGAGAATATTAGAGACTAAATATGACATTGTGGTATAAACACAAACTGTGTCGCAGTTGCAGTGATCACCTGCAATGAGTTGGCTTCTGAATTTAATAGTACATAACAGCAGTGTTCAAGAACATTCCTTGTGAAATAAACATTTCTTTTGTCCCATTTGTGCTGCTCAGCCCAGTGTGGTTTTAGGGTCTTTTGAGCATTAGTCTCAGGTGAGGGCCGAGGCACAATGTGAGGCTTGCGACAAAGAGCGCCCTCACAAGCCTCCATTCAAGACATTAATCTGCAAACAAGTGTTTTTTTGTGTCTCAGAATCTTATTTTCATTGCCATCAATTTAGTACATAGATTGAAAGTGATTCAGGTTGTGCTCTCAAGTTCCACATCCTTACACCCCCAGCTCTTACCCTACCCTCTCCTCAACATGCAGCCCCCAGCTGGGTCAACAGGCAGATTTTCTACTGTAAGCACAGAAGAAAATGATGAAAAACTAACCTTGCAGCCCTACTCCCACATTCTCAATTGCATCAACATGGCACCAAACTACAGTACATGATTAAGACAACCCACTGCAATATATACAGATTATTTTAAAGTGTCTTATTCCTTTACAATTACATCATTAAAACAACAAATGAAAATTCGTCTCTTATGCTGAAAGGTAACAATAATTGTATGAAAACAAATGATTAAAGTTAAGTTGTATTTTTATTACCAAAATAAAACATTTAAAATGTTTTTTCTCTCAGTAGCATTTTTGTTTTCTTTATTATTATAGTATTGATAATATACCACTTCTGCCTAATAAAATAAGTAATCCTCTACTTTCTTCTGTATTTGTAATCAAATTGTATAAGCATAGGCTTCAAAAATATGCATTTAGTATAAAACACACACTGCTCTTGTCAGTGCTGTACCTTCAAAAACCTTCCTTTCATTTTGAACAATCTAATCAGGAATTAAAATGGCGATCGAGATGGTCTGTTAATTCAAATAAAATCTATCCACTACGAAGCTATTTATTTGGTCATATGAAATATTCAGCATTCCTCTCAGCCCATTTTAATGACATATTAAAGTTTTAGAATTAACAGACAATTTTTTAGGTTTCTTGTTAATATTTACAGTTTATTGCCTTATTGCCATATTAGTGAAGTGACCAAATATATCATACTAGTGTTATATGATATATGTGCATTTCTATTTTAACAATTTAAGTGTTCATGTATCATCCTACATCACACATAATTATGGAAAACTGGACTCATAAACATTTGATAACCTTAACTGACTCCTGTGAGCCCACTCCTGCAGTGAATCAAACGTGTAACAGCACTGCAGCCTTTATTTGTCATTTACTGCACACTGCCCCTTGTGGTGTGCTACAAACTGAGATTGAGATTGTGACTTGGCAGCAAGATCCCCTCTTTGCCCTGAGGCTTACACATTTGTACACTCATTTATTTATTGGTTTATTTGAATAGCTTTGCTATTGTGAACTTTGGATACGTTTTTATTTTCATTTTGTCTCACTACAATACAGTCCGGAGTGATATTTCTTCCATCTGGCAACAGCCTTCTCTGTGACAGCTTTCCTGCTTTACAGTTTAGAGTTAAAATTATCTTTACAACATGTTATGCAAAGGAATCCTTCTCATAATAGCTGGGTCAGGAAAATCCTGTATGAAATTAGTGTGAAAACCTGACATCCCTTTTCTGCCTCATTGTAAATATGTGAGGCTTTAATCATCTGCAGATGTCTGTGTGTCCTTTCTTCTTTATCAAGGAGTTATTGCTTTCTAAATAATTGCTCAATGAGTTAGTCTTAATGTATATGTGACCTCTGCCTATTTGACCTGTACTCAGTTTCTATAATTGAAGCAAACATATCAGAACTGTATGCCATAGTATTTGTGTTTTGAAGTTTCAGTATTGTTGATATAGATTTATGAAGTGTCAGCGATTGAGGTCACTGCCCTATTAGAGATTTATGAAATGCCCATGAAGCCACCATTTTTCAAGCTCAATAAATCATGCCAACCACTTTTATTATGGTAAAATGTGCCATAAGCTGATGAAATGTATCTCTTTGTTCCAAGTCAAAAGTGAGATGGCGTTTTCCTGTTTAAGATTATTCCTGGTCATCTGCTTGGAAGCCATCACCACATTTGTCAGAGTGAAGTCACCATGAAATTCATATTTGGTTTGGCTCATTTAATCACAACGCATCAGGGTTTTTCTGAATCTTTTCTATTGACTATGGTGGGCGCCATCTGAGACCTCCTTAATGATACATTTGCCGTAAACCTCATAGTCCATAAAGCATTATTATTATTTCGGATGTGGGTGCATAAGAAACTGAATCACAGTAAAGTAGAGCATTGTCCAAACACCCAGCTGGCAAATTTCCTCAAGTCCACTGAATAGGAGAATTAAAATGCAGAGAACTGCTGAGGATTCGTCACTTTAAAAAGTAGCGCTGTTTATGTGAAGATTGGAGTAAGGTGCAGCATGTTCAGGTTGTAGTCTTAAGGTGACGGCGTTGCAGACACGAGGTGTAAAGTATGTGGATAAGTTCTATCGCTTGCACAGACCTATAATATAAATTGCTTTCACTGGGAGCGGTGGGTGTAAGTGTTGTGTTCTGGTGGGCAGAGACAGTTAATGTCCCAGATCTACAGTATGAATAAAGTCATATTGTGAAGTGTGTGGGCTGATATGCTTGGCAGTCAACCCTGACAAGTAGATTAGCTCTTACTGGGCCACCTCTGAATGGCATGCACACGACTCAAGCATTTCCAGTCACAACGCTACGTATCAAACATCTAACGCCCAGCAAAACAGATGAAAGCACATCAAAAACATGAAGAAAAAAAAACTGCTGTATGTTATGTGGCTTCTCCACAGCTGCAGTGGTTAACAGGAGTCAAAAATTGGCATGTCTAAAAAGTGGGATAATGATTATAAATGTGACAGGCTGAAAACTAATTACAATTGTCTCACTGTGTTTTCCAATAATGCCTCTAACATTTCTATAAAACTCATTTAAATCTTCCACAAGTCCAAAATTCAGTCTTGCTCTAGAGCCATTTGGCACATTTTTCTTCAGTTTACATTTAGAGAGGATTAGCTGAAGAGCTGAAAATAATCATGCCAGATGTCTGCTACAGTGAGAAAACTGCCTCCCTGGTGGGCATTTGATTTTATTGAGTTTTTATCAATCTTAAGTGAATACACTGTGGGATCCTCATAATTCACGGCCTCATGTTGTGAAGTCATGTACACAAACTGAATATCATGTCACATTTTACAATAACAGTGAAAAAAAAAAAAAAAAGACGCAGGGAAAAAACAAACATGCCCTTTGCTCATGTGAATGTATGAGGAGGAGTTTAAACAGTCAGCAACAGTCTGTTTATAGCCAAGTTAAACAGACAACACATAGCTTAACTGGGCAGACTGGTGGAACAAACAGCATTATAAATAAGCCAAATTCAGTGACAGGTTTAAAACGCTAAACCACATCTGTACACTTTATAAAAGCCATGGTAAATGTCACTGTCTTTAAAATGTGTCTGAAAATTCAGCTGTCACTCATACTGACTCTTTAAAGTTACTGAGATGATGAGCACGTGGAATTAAGGATTATGACAATTTCTCCCTTTTTGTTGTTGTGTGGAATAGACAATAGAAATAATCAAATTATTAAAACTAGGTAAATAAATAGAAGTAATGGCAGCCGTCATCTGCCGTGGCCCACACTGCATATTTCATGGTCCTGCTTGAGACTGGGGCAGTGTTTGTTTGATTTGTTTTTTAGCTTTAATGAGCTCCACTGGAATGCAGTGTCTCCCACATGTCTTGCGGAGGGCGGGGCCATCTTATTGCTGCCACATGTTGGGCTCATAGTGACTCTTCCAGGCTTGTGTGGTCAGCCAGTTCAAAGAGCCCAGGCTCATTTGTTATACAACTTTATGTAACAACAAGCCGATGCTTCAGCGTGTCTGAAGAGGCAACAAAGGAATGCCGCCATTCTTTCTTTGTCCTAACTGGCCCTGCCCAGAGAGACTTTTCAGATCATCTGTTTTGCTAATTAGCATGTTAGCTGGACAATGTGGGGTATTGTACTTCGACATGGTGCAGAAATCCTTTATTTGAGTCAGTTCAGTGTTTGAACTCTGACAGTAGAGTTTGTTGGATGGTTATGGTGAACGGTAGTAGTTGATCACTGTCATTGCCAGAGTGGTGCGCCGTGCCACATATGGCAACAATCTGACATGGTAATTCAGTCTGGAGGTTATGAGTGACTAGGTGTGGGCTCTCTGGATCAGGCCAACTCCATCAATTGTTCTGTTAGCCATTGCAGTTCAGCAGTCAGCTGCAAAGCCCCTGCTGGTAGTTGACAGGACATCTCAGCAGGAGCACAAACTTAGGCCTCACCAAACTCCCCTCATGCTGTTTTTATGTATTTTAAAGTAACATTTCTCAATTATTAAGTGAAAGAGAAGAAAGATGGAGGAAAGCTGAGCTACATTTCAATTCAGAGTCCTGCTGCATTGACTGTTGACTCAAACTGGCTACCTGCTACTTTGTTTTAAACTCCCCTACTTACAGTACTGTACACCCTAATCATACACATGTACATTTGTTGAAGTAGACCAAATTACAGAGGGTCTTGACCACCCTATACCACACACTTACTGCAAATAACCTGTTTTTTCCCTTTTTTCACACATCAATTCCCCGGGGATGTTTTCAGCTTCACTAGACTGGCGAGTCTTCAGGGACCAGGTCCACTGCATGTGCTGGCTAGTAGGCCATTTGCAATAATCTCCTTTTTACCGTTTAGAGGCTAATTATGTAACATTACACCTGCCTCCCTGAGTCTTGGCTCTAGCGTAGTGCAGAATGAGTTGCTTTTTCCCCCCACTACTCATAGGGGTGGTTAGAGTTTCTTAATGAGATTAGCCCAAAGCTGAAATCTGCTTTGTGTCCCTTGCTATATGGCAAGATACTGGATCAGCGGAATCAAAGCTAAGAGGGGGAATCATTGGAAGAAGCAGGCAGCCGACCTAATTTCTGTCTCCCCACCAACCCCCTGCGTGTGACTTGGACGAGATTCGTCAGTATCACACATGACATTGTGTGCAAGCTTTGCATAGGAAATATCTTTGTCTCGCTGTGATGTTTGCCTGCTTCAGTGTTTTCGTGCTTTTCCTTTATCTTACTGTCCAGTTTATATTTGCTCTTGGATCAAACTTCTCAATAGCTGTTTTCAGAATTGAGGACAGATGGGTTGAATATTGAACAATATAAAGGAAGAGCTTTTCCACCAGTCTGGGATATAAAGTTGTTTAGCTGTGGTTGCTGTACTACTGTGTTCTTGTCTTTATTAACTCAAAATATCTTGTATTTTACAACAACTTCTAAGGCCAGGCCTAAACTCTTATTTGTCAGTGACACCATAATGTGCAAGACAGAGCTATATAAAGACAGAACTACCCACCCACAACAGCCCATCTACAATGGTAGCCTTTCTTCCTTTAATTTACTAGGACCTTAATGTCCTTGTGACTTTCAGCTCAGACAAAAGATGAAAAACCAACAATGGACCCTGGACGGAATAACACATGCACACACAGTCACGCATGGACATATTGTACACACATGCACACACGCACAGTGATGTATGCAAGCATGCAAACAAACTCAGCTGAGAATTCCCAGAGAGAAAGCCAATTCTCACTGAACGCTGCGAGAGATAACGTGTAAATATTTTGCCCACTTGCTCGGAATATGATGTTGATTAAGAGAGTAAAGGTTAAGGGTTAGGGAAGGGGCAGGGATTAGTAGTATGGACTGTGTCTAGGGTTACCATAACAGCCTGGCTGCTGGGACTAGTAATAACAACAGAAGTAATAATAATCACAGACTAATTGATTGAACCCCATGGCTTCCTTGCAAGAGTCATATTTGTAAAGCTTAATACCTTCCCTATAGCAGCTAAATGACTGCATCAGTTACCAGTATTACTAGCTTTCAAGTGAATCTAATTTATTTAATCAATATCCTCTTAAACAAACGCAATAAAATATTATCTTAAATTCTTGACTTTTTCAAGTTTTTCCTCACTGCTATTTACTTATCTATAATTTTGATACTGAGCATTCTGGTTCCTCCGTATGAGATCCTATCGTTGCATTGTAGTTTGTTGAATTTACAAAGAAGCCTAGAAGCCCTGCAGCTATATACTGCTACAGAGAGCTATTTGCTCTGCGTCAGCGGAGTATCCTGTCATGGAGAGAAAATCCCGTTTGAAGTATGGCCCCCGTCTTTCACACTGACGATAATGCTCCTGGCTTTATCATGTCCTCCGTGCAAAGCCCATGTCTTCTCTTTTGTCCAGCTCCCTCTCCCCCACTCCTGCACACCCCCTGGCTTTCCTCTTTTGTGTCACTCTCTGTCACATTGCTACCCGTTCACTGTGAGGAGAAGCGGTCCAAACCTTATCCCCCTGAGGCATGCTGGGAAGTGTAGTCAAAGTCTGGGTATTGTTGGTTCTGTTTATGGGACATTGCTGATATCAGCAACTTGAAACTGACAATTGGTCTGGTGGAGTTTACACGTCAACTAAAAGTTAAAAACTATAATACATATAATACATTTGTAATATATTTCATACTAAATGCTTCATGAAATTTATATAGACTATCATTTGCTGTAAACAGCAAACAGCCTATAATGGATATTGAATAAAAATGTGTCTTTTGATTTTATTTATAAGGTTTTATGGTTGAATAAATTCTAAGGTAAATACTTAGCATTTTAAATTAGATACATTATTAGTATTCATCCTGCTCTAGCTGTTCCTAAATCCACAGCTTAAATGCAAATGTACTCCAGTCTTTTCCATCCATGGCTTTGTTGGCCTCTCAGAAACCTTAAGCTGGTATCTTAAATAGGGGCCTCTCATGGCATATGCATGTGCAGTATCTTATCTGGTGAATATCACAATCATTCTGTAGGACATCAAATATTTAAACAGGCCATACAAACAAGAGACAGGAGGGGGGCATGGAAACAAGCCTTTTGTGGGCCCTGTGTGAAAACAATAAATGTGCTACCAGCCCTCAATATTTTCATATTCAATGACTTTGTATGATCCATATGATCCCAACATAAAGAGGGTCTGTGAACCCTCTCTCTTAAACTGTAGCAGGCATATATTACCAGGCTTAGAGCTTGGCAAGCTCCGTATCCCAAAATAGATTTCAACAATACTCTATGAGGATGCATTAAATAAATCTCTGCTCAGCTAATCCGTGGAACAGTTCACATTTTTGAGAGAGACACTCCGGTAGGACAAAAGCGCTGCTTTGCTCGCCGCGCCTTCATCTGGGGACAGACACACATAAAGAGAGATATTTAGAGAGAGGGGAGGGGATTGAGGGGGGGGGGGGAGGGGGGTAGAAATCCTCCACTAATGTGACAGAGAATTTTCCCCCCAAAAAAAAAAATCATCATTGTATGCTCTTGCACTGCAAAGCAGATTCTGTATCACTCTATATTTTGTCTTTTTTTCTCGAGCAAGTGCGCAATAACTTAATCTTAAAGGCAAAACATGGACACGAAGGCCATTTCGAAACATGTTGTAGATAAATGTTAATCACATTAGCATTTCCCAGACTTCCGTAAATCTCCATAAATAGCATGCTGAGGTTGATCCCTCTTTTTTGCCCATTGAGGCAAAATTACAGTTGATGAATTGCTTTTGCCATGCATGTAGGCTAATGAAAGCTTTGCTCCTGGGCCTTCCTTAACAAAGGCTCATAATTTTTCCACTTTCCACTAAAATAAGAACCTGTTCCACTTTTAATTAATAGTTTTTCCCTCTCCTATTCAAGAGTCTATGCATAGTTTTAAATTAATTTTTTAGGTGAGGCTTGGTTATTAATACTGCAGAAACAACTCCTTTTGTGTTAAAGTAACAGGGAGGTAATGTTAGCCCGCAGGATTTTCCTTGCATGTCACCTTACTACTTAACTCAACTCATGACACTGCTCAGAGACGGAAGCACTTCATGACAGGTGGCTATGTCATTCTCACGAAGTTAACACTTGCACATTTGTTCAGTGAGCAGCAGTGGGACTGAAGCTATAGCTACTCACATAAGCACTCTGTATTAACCTGTCCTGATTTTTATGTACGGAATGTTTACACTATATGAACAGAAAATATAAATCATACTGGTTTCAAATCTACATCAGGTAAGTTTTAGTTGAATTCATATTAGTGCAACCTTGTTTAATTGTTATTAGCAATTATACTGTCAATCACTTATATATTGCTTATTCCACCGAGCCCCTGTTGTTACCTCTGTTAATGGACATATTAGGTTAATAAGCAGCAATTAGCATGCATAAGGGTGTATACCACACACAATGAGTACTTGGGTATGATTATTCACACAGCTTGATGTTTGAGAGAGCAAATAGCCTCATCTAACCATATGTTGTCATGGGACACTCGCTATCCCATGACAGATGAGTGAGGTGGTTTTTACGTCAAACTCCTACAGTATCCTCTCGCAGCAGTAATTTATTACTGTCACTTGGCTCCTGCTGAAAGGCTAAATGTGTCTTTATCTTGGGAACATATCTGGAAATGTTGTGACACGCTGTCGCTGCTCAACTTTTAACTGCTTCTCTCAGTTGCCAACCGGCACTCATGTCGCTGTGTTTAAATCATTTTATTTCATAATATTTAGAGTGGCTTTGCACAAGAGAATATCTGCAGCTTTTATGTGTTCCTTGATAATGACAGCAAATAGCACGTATATTCCTTACTGCTGATAAGCAAAAAAAAAAAGCAACAGAGAAGATTTTCTGGTGGAAATCCATTCCCTCTTTGTACCTGTGGCTTAAGCTCAAAGGTGGGCGATCCATATGGCTATTTTGTATTTGTATTTCCAGGCTGTCAAACAGAATCGGCCCTGACATAGAGCAGACGCAGCAAACCAAAGCGGTAGCTGCACTTAAGCACTGTGGGTGATTTCATACCAATTAGTGCAAATCATGGAGTACTTAAGATTATTGCCCAGTGAGTTTAACAACACTTTGACACCTTGTCTGAATATGACCCCTCTTAAGTTTATTTTTCCCCATAGATTTCTGATTTGTTTGCGGGATGAAGAACTAATTTATCCAGCCTGGAACTTTTCATTTCACCAGCTTTGGATTTTTTTTTAAATGGCCTCCAGTGACAAATCTGGCTTCCATCTAAGTGCAGGCCAGTCCCCTTCATTTGTAGCAAGGGAAGGGGTGGCTGGGCTGGAGACAAACTAACAGCCCCTTACTGCTGCCCCTCATCTTGGGGCTTTAGCAGAACTGCTCTGGCATGAAGTAGATGCTGCTGTCTCCATGGTGACAAGTCACTTCAGCTCCACCAGCTTTACCCAGAACGATCAAGCTGTGAATTGACTGGCTTTAAAAAAAAAAAAAAACATTGAGAGAAAATATACTGTTTCATTCCTCTCCCCATTATGCCGGCTGGTGAAAAACAACCCTAATATGGTGCATTGGCTGCTAACGCGAATAATGGCTGGAGAATATTCGCTGAATAGCTGTTCTGCTGGTGAAAAGCTAATGGAGGGAGTCTTTGGCAGTGTGCTCTCGCTGAACACAGAGAGAGAGAGAGGCGGTCCCAGAGGTATGGATGGAACTGCTGTGATAGTGAACTCTCGCAGTGTTTATGTGTCAGCCAACAGCCTCCAGAAGGAGACTGGAGAAATTCTCCACACCGTCTTGCAGAGAAGAAGTGGTCCCCTCAATTAAATGAGTTAATTTGAAACCATAAGCTTGTCCTTAATTAAGAAGAGCTTAGACATCTCCTGAAATGAAATATCTGAAATGAGCTATATTGACGACATACTATTCCCTTTTGTTCAGATGTTGGGCTCCCCATCCTCCTCCATTAGTCAAGATTGTCCATATGCAGTGCTCGGTTCGTGCAAGACATAGATAAATGTCGAAGAGAGACATAACCTCAGCAAAATGTGTATCGTTTTGAAGGAAGTTTCAATTTCAAAGTAGATCCATTGTGGACTCCCACCACGTCTCTTCTCACACCCCGTATTCCCCGTCTGCCTGACTCTGTGCATCCCTGGTGCCAGAGAGAGGAGGATGAGAGAGGAGGAAAGGGAGAGAGATTGTGGCATTAAGTAAATAATTTGTATGATAATTCATTACAGCGCAGTCTTTTTCAACTTTAATTGCTCTAAATGAAGAGACATTTCACACCATTTAGATAAAAAAGAAAAAGGAGGCCAGCATAATGAAAAGGGGCCTGCCTATCGGACTTCAGAGGTTTGCTCTAAATGAAAATGTAATTGCAGGCGGAATGGTACAAGAGGAGAGACCCGCGCTGCAGATCCGGGGGTATCTTCAGACAGCCGAGCAAAAGCTAATGACTGAGCAATTTGGAACATTTACTCACCCCAAAGACTCTCATTAAGTCAATCACAGGCTTAGCCGAGACCCACTCGCAGCGTCGAAGCCGGCCCCGTATTTATTCCAACATCAATCAGGAGGGGCTGGCTTCTTCTTCTTTCAGTAGCCATGAAAAACGCCCAAGTAATTTATTCGGGATCTTTGAGAGGATAATGGCCAATTATTTCTTTATAACACTGGTTAAATTTTCATTAGGCAGATTAATGGAATATCATGTACTGTCAACACTGGACTGAGGGGTGGTGTGTCAGAGATAAACGGCCAAACAGATGATGTCATTCTGTTAGTAAATTGGTTTTTCTGCAGCCTTCTTCCCCCATATGAAAATTTAAAGGTGGACAAGGCACTGGGGGTTGAAGATGCCTCCAACAGGAGTCAGGCTGGGAGTGGATTGACAGAAGGATGGTTGTTGTGATCAACTTCACCCAGCTGAAGTTTTTTGTTTTTAATGTTTAGTTGTAATGTTTGAATCTCAGCAGCATATTTACTCTATTTAAATGTTAAATATTGCAAGTTGTGTAAGTTTGCCTGTGTGCACACATTTATTCACTTCATCCCGACCCTTAAATCACCTATTCTATCAATCATGCACAATCCATAGCCAATCCCTGGGAAACATATTTCACACAGGCACCATTTGAAATGATAATTCTGTGAGTTTTTTAGAAGCTAACTTTTTTAATGAACAGAAAAAGCTACTTTTGGCAGTGACTGTGGGTGATAGCTTAATCTGACATTATGCAGGCGACACAAGATACCTGTAAGTGACAGTTAAGAGTGAAATGACAACTACAAGGCTAGCAGGCTAGTGATTTGCTGACCCCATATGATGCTCAAAGTTGATATAAAGCAGTTTGAACCTTAAGTTGTGCTTTAAAAGACCTCCTACCTGAAAGTGGTCTGGGAATTGTCATTTTGAGCGTTGCATATTTGGGCTTCAAATAACCTCCCTTTTCCCCAAATGCAGGGTTTTGAGAATTGAGATAAAATATGGCATATCAAATCTTAATATGCACGCTTCACCCACTAGTGTGCAAATGATGCATCGTGGGTTCACAGTCCCGGATATATGAAGCCAGAATTTTAATGACTGTTTTTTTATGACTTGTGGTTATGAATTTTTTTTGTGAAAGCTTATGATGACTTTCTAAAAATGCTTGATGTACTTTAAAGCTTCACCAGCTTGGATCTCATTTCAGCATGAATCTGTTACATCTGTTATAGCCACATTACATTATGATTTCAAAGAATTTATCCATCATTTTTCTCTATAAACCTTTGTGTCCTGGATGTGAGTTAATTTGGACTCCTGGATCGCAATCTGTCAACCTTAGGGCACCAAAGTACCTACTAGCTCCCCTATCAAAACAATCATCGGCTGAAGGAGGTTATCGTTGGGCTGGGCTATCTGTCACCCCGCCACCGGCAGCCAGCGGGACACAAGGGCCATTTAATTAGGCCTACTGCTCCTCTCTGGTGTGAAAGACTCTCAGACCCCTTTGATTCCCCGCTGCTATCCCAGCAGGAAGTGGTTGGTGATAATTGACACAGGATTTCCTTGTTAACCAGCGGCAGACTCTGTGGATTAAAGTGACAGAGATCTCCAGAAGAAAGTGGGGAGTAGATAAGGGGGAGGGGAGGAGGTGCAGTGGGGGGAGTGGTGGGCGCAGCAGCTATTTACCGCTCTTGAGAAACCAGGGAGGAAATAGCAATATCAGACTGGTGCGCGGTCCTGCCGCGAGATGTAGCTCCCACTTATCTTAGCCATTTCAGCTTGGCTGATCAAAGATTGGCTTTCCTTAAAATAACCTGGGCCCAAGGTTGAGTACATGCTTCCACGCCATGGGTTTTTTTGGCAAATTATCAGTCTTTTCCAATCCCCCTATAAAGCTGCATGGCTGTTTGTGGAGGGAATAGAGATAATCTCATTTCATTTGTACAATTATACACTATCATGGAATAAAAGCATATTTGCAAATGACGTAATTTCCCGCTTTGTACCAACTGGGTCACAAGCCTTGACAAAAGCATTATCATGCAGACAGGAGAGGTACCCAGTTGGCTGGAGGGCAAAGATGGAGCTTTCAGAGGACATAATCCACTTTATTTATTTCTAGATTTTCTTTCTCCTTATCCAACTACTACACAGCTTACCAACAGACATTTTACAAGTGCTCATTGGAAGGCTATAACATAGCTCTTCTAGTGATAAAAGAAGAAGGAGCTACTGTACTCTTCACTTTCTGTGAGTTTCCATCAGCCTCTCTTACCACTGAATCAAAGATATACACATACAACATACACTACTTCAACTTTTAAAAATCATAGAGTTTGTAAACTTGTAACAGTTTTTAACACAACTATTTGAGGGGGAAGAGCTTTTCATAAATTCAGCTCTCTGACCAGTCTGGTGAGACATAATACATAAAATGCATATAAAATATATACTGTAAATGCATGCGATATGTACTTATAAACATGACAAGGCACTCCACTCTGTAAATGCCTAACCTTTCCAGAATTACCCAAAGGTGCAGTAAAGGTTTGTCTGGTCACTTTCAAGTTCTTACTGATAACTCAATGGGGTGATGGCAAGTTTCCAGCATTAGGACTGGGTCAAAACCAGGTCCATCTTATAAATCAAAGGAGAAATTCCATTCTTTCTTATCCCCCAGGCAATACATACATGCAGCAGAGGATATGTGAGAAGAAGAAAAAAGGAAGCTGTTGCTTTATTATACCCATAATACCTCAGAGACTAATGTTCACTGTGATTATGGGTCAGAGGATGATGATGTTCACGGTGCTCGGAGCATACACAAATTGTGAAGAATATTATTTAATGTAATAGGACCCATTACACATACGCTGCTTTAGTCTGTTTTATAGACAGTAACTTAGAGAAGATAAATATGGACAAATCTTAAAAGCTTAAACCACAAGTTAGCTTGACTGTTAAAGAATTAAAAGTGACGTGGTTTGATTTAAGGCCTCATAAATCAAGTCGGAATGTCTGTCTGACTAATCAGCAGCTGTAAGTAGTCTACAGTCAAAGACCTTAGTCTGCAACAATAAAGTCACAGGTTCCTGTGCTGCATATCTGTATGTAATATAATAAGCTAGGTTTATTTATCATAACTTCTCTTGTGTGATTCAAAACACAGAAAAAAGGCTTCTATATCTTTTATATCTTTTAAAAAAGGTATCATCATCAGCACACACACCGCGGCTGCATGTAAAGGTCGACACTATTGCCAACAGTGTATGATTGCCTTATGAGATCTAGTGTCAAACTTATTTAACTTTTTTATATAAAAAAAGTAGGTGAGACAAATGTGAGACAAATGAGCAGTGTTACTTGACCTGATGTGTACTGAGTTTTATAAAAGCTGTGACGTGGAGATCTTAAGTTAAGTACATCAAGATTTGTGACTTTTCCGCATTAGTTATGACTGATACACCGACACAGATAACCATACTTTGTTGTTTAAAGAGTGAGCACAGAGAGGCAAACACAATTTGCTTCACAGTAAAAGCCTCCCTGGTCCTCTTGTTCAAGCTCGGCTCTGCTTCCATCAAGAAACCACAATCTTTTGGGTCCCTGCTGGGACAATTCCATGTAACCTGCACCCTGCCAGTGTAAAGTACACTTACTGTAAGTCTGTTAGGAGAAAAGGAAATAGTGTGCTTTTACAGAGAGAGTCATTGCATAAGCCATTACACTTTAATTACTTATGTATAGTTTTTCAATGTCCAAATTATTTTTGTGTAGGGTCACTCACAGTATTCTTCAGTTCATTTATTTTCTTATTCTATGTATAGTGTTTCCAATTTTAAAAATACCTGTAATATCAGGGGAACCAAATTATGAAAAGATTATGATCTAGGGCAGGGGTGTCCAATCCTGGTCCTTGAGGGCTACTGTCCTGCTTGTTTTTTTAACCAGCCCTACAATTACAGCTTCCGACTGGCTGAACGCTCCTGAACCAGGTAATTAGCAGTGGGTGGGGCAGGGATAGTTGGTAGTACTTTAGTGCGTCACATACAATATAAACAATAATCAGTGATCAGTATCCGTTGTATTTCTTGTAGTACCTTCAACACTTAAAGATGCTATTGTTAAGATACAGCATAGATTGAGATTGATTGAGATGTCAAATAATACGCATTTACATTCACATACAACTACTATGGGCTATGACAGCCTTATACTACAACTCATCTAAAAACAATCTGCACAACAGACATAAAAAAACCTCACATGGAAATCAGCTTTGTAAAATACCAATATATGAATATATGAACACATGAATGTTCAAAATCAGTGCTTATTAGAAAGCCCCTAATCCAGAGTCGATTCTGGGATAAATATGTACATTGGTGATTGGCTAAGCACAAGCAGGTGCTTCGTCCCGAGATAAGTCATGACACTTTTGAAGTGTTTAGATGCAATATTACACAAACATGCTGCACAGAAACTTCGCATCACTGTCCACACCTTGTTATCCGTGTTCCCTCATAGGTACTGTATCTTAACCATGTTGTAAGACTTCAATATATGAGCATTAACACGCTTCAAGGTCTTTGATTTCTCTTGAAATTGCTGTGTGGCAATCAGGAGGAGAAGCTGGAGATTTGTTCCCTTCAGTTTAAAGTAAATAGAACAGGCAGTAGAAGCAATCACATAACCAACACATGCTCTGCTATCATAAAAACACAGAAGATTCTAGATTAAGATTTTGTTATAACCAAAATCACTGCTGTTTAATCTGCAAGCAGATAAACTGTTTAACCTTCTCCATCCACTGGACTGACAAATTCAAGCTAAAGTAGAATAGCGACACTGAACACGTCACTACTTTTGAAAAGTCGTCCTCAGAAACAACAAAATCTGTGCACGTTAGTAAATGAGCCATGAGCGCTGAAGTGACACAGAGAAGTGTCAATGTGGCCTGAGTAAAGGCGTAAAGGCAGCGTGACACCATTCAGACAGATTTACTGAATGAAAAGAGAACAGACCCCTGTAGCTAATCCAGATTCACTGACCCGGTAGCAGGTGCTTTAGTATTTGACACTGACCCTCAATGAAGCTTTTTAGTCATCTTAGTATTCAGCTTTAACCACTCTTCACTAATTAAGTTAAGTCGTCTCCTTTAGTTACTTAATCTCACACTTTTTCCTGCTGGAGAACAGTTGTTATTAATAAGATGCTAATTATTCTACAATTAAAATTTTTGTGATCACAATAGTTGATTATGCAGAACATATACATAAAAATGACAAAAGTATGTGAATCTGATTGTTCTAGACAAAACAAACTTTAAACAGTAAAGATATAACTAAGCAAGTAATTCTGTGTTCATTGAACACAGTCATTACAGCTGTGCTATACATTCTTTTTTTAAAAACTTTAATTAAAACATATCATGTTTGGGTATGAAGGGCTTCAAGCAGAGGTCAAATTGAGGTTTTTCCTCAGCAGCCGTAACTGTATGCTCTCTTACCTTTTTATCCCCTCTACCACTGCACAGTCAGGAAGACACGGGGGTCAACTTCTAGTGTTTGTGCAGCCATACAGCCAGACGTTGTGGTCTAAACTTCATTATTAATAAATAAAGCTGGCTATTTACTGTAGCTGTTGTTGCAGTGGGATATGTTTTGCAGAGATACAGGGGGGACATGCCCACTTTCCTACAGGGGTCAAGTATGAATGTATGAACTGCTCCTGAGGGACACACAGGCTCACAGTGGATGTTGTCAACTTTTCCTCAGGCTTATTTTAATATGTTTCCACTTTAATTCCCTATAAGCAACAACAAAATTCATATTATGCATAGTGATAATGTTTGGTGTAGGTTCAGTGTCTGTGTTTGTTTATGTGTGAGAGTGAGTTGTACGTCTGTCCCACCCTAGCCTATACAATGGTTATAACTATTTACAGAAACCATTATCCACTGGTTCATTTAGAAATAGCACAGTGGACTTTTAATTATAGCCAACATTGGTTTCTGGGGGCAGATTTAATGTGTGTTAAACCACAGTGAGTGCAGCAAAAGAACCACAGTTTGTCTCGGTAAAATGACTTTAGCTGCCTAACAAAACTAATTGAGTCACACTAAGTAACTGAATATGATATAATAGTTAATACATACAGACTGCAATGATTATTGTATGTTTGCTACAACTAGTACAACCTCTCCTGCAGCAGCAATGTGCAAACGTGGATGATCCATGGTTGGATGCTCCAACAGTACATAATCACATTTAGGACAAACCACTCACTGGTTAATGACAGGAAACTTGGTAGCACATGGCCAGTTGTAACTGAACATGATCTTATCACTGAACGAATAAATGTCACATCACTAACCTGTTTGTCTAATCAGCAAAGTTTCTAAAGTTTTTTTTTCTGTGAATTTGTTGTTTACAGCTAATAGATTCAAGTGATAGATTCAAGGTAAGTGCTGATTTAGCATTTATAACATATACAAAACAACACAATTATAGGTAAGCCTGAGATCCAGGATGTGGTCATCCACAGTAGCTTATTCATGTGATACACATCATTTCAGAATAAAAATGATGACCCTTATTTGCCATATTTTTCAAACTTTAAATTGAAACAATGTCTTGGTTATAAATATTTTTGTATTCTGCTCATCTCTGGTCTTGACAGATAGTTTTACTTTGTAAGTAATTTGGTTAAAATGACATCTAGTCTTATCTAGACTCACATCCATTCAGTAACTGTCACATTTCAACATAACTGTGGATTATACATTGCTGCAGTTGAGAAAGCAAGTAGGATTTAGGGCAGTTAACAGGCAACAGATTGCCATAGACCTAAAGAAATCCTTCAGAGGACAGGGAGGAAACAAGATGAAGGGAGGGGAAAGGCATAACCCCTCATGGCCACACCACCTTGGCCAAAGGATTAACCAAACAGCGGCCACTGACAAATACTCAGGAAATCAGTACCACATGCTTGAAGGGAGGTGTACTGAGGTGCTTATTTGTTTTTGCTAAATTAATGGGGGCTAATTGATAATGTCATTACATCATGGGAGCGGCACGGTGAAGGGCAGGGGTAAAAATCAAGGAATGCTGCCTATCAATCCTCTTTGAATACCACAGATGCTGGGCTCAGTCTGCCCAGAAGATTAAGATCTACTCAGTTAACTAGGAGCAGACGTGGGTCTAACCCACTGCTGCACTCAGTGCAGGATATGACATAGATACCGCAGTCTCGCATCTTTCACAGACCTCAATGAGGTGTTTAGAAGAACAGAAGTGGTAATCATGTAGGCCTGTTATTTAGAGCAACAGAAACCTCAAAATGAGCAAGTCAAAAACACCAGTATTGACTGATCAAAGAAACTGTACTGTGTTATCATTTTTAAGAGCAATGGAGAAAATGGAATGGAGAAAATTAAATAACTGTGTTTAATGAAGAATGCTAAACTCAGCACACTGAAATCAAAATGCAAACGAAGAGGATTCACGAAGGTTGTGACCAGCTTGGCTCTCAACTAACTCTAAGCTCAGAACTCGGCATCTGTGTTGTGGGAAATGGCTGCATTACTAAATTCAAAGTCAAAATAATAGTATAGTAACTGTCAGCATTAATACTGAAAGTTACTGAACAAATAGAACATAAGAAAACCTGGAATAATGCTTCAGTCACCATCATATGTAATATGACAGTAATTGGAGTAATTATGTAAAAGCATGTATATACAATATTGATTTAATAGAAATATACAGAAATAGATATAGCATGAGGCAGTTGACAGGAAATGTCAAACATCATCAGAGTTTACAGCACGTTTCGAAAATAGTTTATGAAAAGTTGCATCTGTTTTTTATTTAGCAGTATTGATAAAAGGATGGACAAATTCTGTCAGAAAGCGGCAAAGCTAACAATTAAAGAAAAAAAAAAGAGTCCACATGGTCAATAATTCAGCACTGGACTGGACAGAAGGTCTGTATCTGCTTAGAATCAACATACTAGCTTCAGAGCTAGTGCAGCTGTGGGAGAGAGGCTGGTGGCTCATGTGCTGCACAAGTGATTTAGGAGACAGCAAGGGGGTTTAGAGAAGGAAAACAAGTTCATTACACTTCCATACTTGCATATCACTCCCCGAAGACCTGTCAATGAAGACAGTGGAGAAACGAGCGGGCCTCATCCTCGCCTCAAAAAGTTATTAGAAGAAGCCCAGGGGTAAACATGTCATTTACAGTTCTTACCCCTAGACCCCTGACCTCAGACTCTCTGGGGTCACTACTTCATTTCAAACAGCTTGTATTATACTGGTGCTCATCAAGCGCAAGTTTCATGCTTTCTCCCAAATAGCATAAGCCGGTTTTGTGCGTGTATCTGTGTAGGTTGCAGGGGTGGTGTG
Organism: Ctenopoma multispine; assembly: GCA_034779795.1. Taxonomy (NCBI): domain Eukaryota; kingdom Metazoa; phylum Chordata; class Actinopteri; order Anabantiformes; family Anabantidae; genus Ctenopoma; species Ctenopoma multispine. Next base: position 4,797,042 of record JAUYWH010000007.1, on the reverse strand, counting down.
ATGGCAAATGATTACAAATGTCTCCGTTCTAGCATAATTGGATCAAGCTGAGTCAGAGCTTATTGAACAAGATCTTGGTTGTTTCAAAGCAGATGGATTAACAATTAAATTTGTTTGGTAATTCCGTGGAATACACCTTTAACAGAAAATAAGACGCATTAACTTGAATAAATTACATTTTTCCTACAGGGAATATCATTAGCTGGGAATTCCCTCTTCTAGTTTCCCAAAAGACTTTATCTTACTTCTCGTCTTTTAAATGGAGTATGTCTACAGCAGGACTCATTTCTTTCATGGCGCCCTGCATGTCATAGTTTGTATTTGCATAGGGCTAATCTGTTTTACAGTAAATGCCCTGGAATCGTAACCTCTTGTTTTGCAGAGGCCACGCAGACAGATTTAATTAAACCTAAAATTTTTATTTCAGTATAATCTGAATGTTGATTAAATGTTAAATCTATGATAGCATCAGTGATATGTGGAACATTATGATATGAGAGTAGCTGATAAGTCGTGCCTAGATGAGTAATGTTCATCAGAGGTGAGCATTATTAAATAAGTAAGTAAAAACAAACATTTACTCAAGTGCAGTACGTAATTATAATTTTGTGGTACTTGTACTTTATTGGAGTGTTTACAATATATGCTACAATTGGAAAAAGAGGTTAAAATCAGCGCCACCTTTACCACCTGCTGCTTTAGTTTTCATTCTGTTATTCACTTGTTTTTTTAATGATTGATTTTTCACTTTTGAAAGTAAGTATTTGGAAGTATTTTAAACATAGTAGAGAGTACTTGTCCCTTAGTACTTCAACTTGAGTAAAGATTTTAAAGTGGTGTATTTTTTAAGCAAGTGCTTAGAATTGTATTTGAGTACTGGGCTTGTTTCCAGCTATTGTTGATATTTCTGAAGTCAACTCAACTAAATCTTTTATCAGCTTAAAATGTATTCGTTAGTTATTTTGGCTTGATACAATGGTTCATCCTGAAAGAGAAGTCAAACCATCTGACAGCAACATCAGTGTCACTGTTTAGGTCTAATGTGTTTATGAGGAGTGAGGTTATTAGAAATATGTTCCGTGCCTTTGTGTGAACAAATCTTATCTCTTACTTTCAAGCCATTAAACTGGTGCAGAGCCTCCCAACTTTGACTTGGGCTGTGACTCACCAACTGCACAAAGCTAGCATATTAGCTTGACAGAGGAAAATAATTTGTCAAAACCTTATTTTAAAGCACTATGAATGTCATCCTGTGTTGCTGCTCTTAATTGAAATGTAGTTGGCCAAGCAAGGAAATATATGGGCACACATGGATGGTGTCGGCAGAATGTTTTATGGTGATGGTAACCACACCTGGTTAATATTAACATCCTCCTTACTGTACACTTTACATTCCTCACGTCAGTTTTAGTTTGATTTATCCAAGAAAGGTTAGAAATAGATAAAAAAAAGAGTTTTATGTTTTAGCAAATCTGAGATTTTCTGATAACTGGAAAGAGATAAATATGTAAAACATTTTTACAAATTATTTAGGTGCGAGGTCATTTCTGAGATAACAGTAAGCACTGCAATAATATTGTGATCATGATTTACAGCTAGCCTCTTGAGGTTTATCATCTGCAAATAATTCTGGCCAAGGAACGAAGCCATTCATGTGGCTAAGATCTTCAGAGGACTTTATTCACAGAGGCTGGTTGGACGTTTAACAGCTGTAGGAGCAGAGCTCATCCTTGTTTCTGTTTCAGTCCAATGGGTCAATTAAACATGGAAATGGCCACCTTTAAATATCTGAATGTAAAGATTTAAATAGTTTATCTTTAAAGCTGCTATGCTTTGGTTTGAGACCTGTTGCTGACACTAATGAATAGGTAGATTGCAACAGACATTCTGTTACTTAACATACTCTGTTCTTTTCTAAAATTTAGGGTTGAATTAGTTTGCCCTTCCCCCCCTTTGTGAACCTTACCACAACCCCAGGCTCCTGAACCCACTTGTACATTATAGGCCTTGATAATAAACCAACATCTGTAGAACTTACAAGTGCTTTACCAGAGTTAATTGAGTAAATTGAAGCAAGCTGCAGAGCAGCGCTGATCTATGATCCCCTGTTGAGGGCCCAGAAGGGAGACAACAGATTTACTGCATGGACAGTGGGCGGCCTTTTGTTCAGGCCCTGGTTCACGGGAAGTTTGAGGTCAGTCTGGATTAAAATATCTTAGGGAACAAATGGAGTAATTTGAGTGCAATATAAGGAGCATTCTGCTGGTGTTATACCAAGGATCCAGGTGTAATTTATTTGATTTTAAGCCCCATGTCCCTTTTTCATCTTCACTTTGTACCTATTCCTTATTAGTTTCACAAATAACATGAAGATTGGCTCTTTTTAATAAACCCCTTAGTTATGGTTGACATAGCCCAGAGAGAAGGAGTAATGCATATGAACACAAACAAATAGAAAGAAGGAAATATCTGTTCTTTCTCTTGGGGGCAATTCTGCTTGGCCTCATTGAAGTGGTCTTTAGGAGGCTATGACATATGCTAAGATGCTGTGTGCAGTTACATTTAACCAAACTGCTCACATTTAGTTTTGTCCGATATTTACCCACCAGATGTGGGTAAATATTATCTGGGTAGATAATAAAATCAGGCTTTTGTGTAGCTAGCATTGCTTAGCTACACAGAAATATCCAAATGAAGCAGGAGCTGTGGTAATAGGAAAGAAGATATGTTAAGTAAGCATGCATATCAGATTTATTTGGAAGGGGGCATAACAATTTTAGTTAGCAGGGTCAAGAGTTTGATCCTGGTTTTCTCCTGAAGGAAAAAGCCAGGTGGCTAAGGTGGTCCTTTAATACGGTGATTGTGTTAAATTGAGCATTAAAGAGAACCACTCAAGGGCTCTAGTAAAATGTGAGTGTGACTGACATTGATAGCACCATGAGGACTGAGTGTGCTGATTTTCAATGATGTGTACAAAACCCTGCAAGTGCTCCTTAATGTTTGTTTTGCCTCAAGTTCTTATTCTTATGTGGCTTTCAATTGTCCCTTTACTGCATTTATTTTTAAGAATAAAAAACCGTTTCAATTTAGTTTCATTTAACATTTAACTTTGAATCTACACCAGACGTTTTACTTTCTAAGTAATTGTAGTTTTAGTAGAGTTTTCAAAGAGGAAGTCAGCCATGTGACTTGGAAGAAGACAAAGGCGAGAGGATTTATATGTGGATTTGAATCTTGAACAATGAAGTTATACAGCAAATATGCCTTGATGACTCAGGAGGCCTCTAGCATATAAAAAAGCTGCTACTGATTTCAGCAGAGCAAGCATTTTCTTTGACGTTGAAACCACCGAAGACGATTTACTAAACCGCTCACTTTAGAATTGAAAATTGTTGTTTTTAGGTTGATCAGTATTTTCCTAGTTGATTATTTCTAAAGCTTCAGCACAGCAAGTTGTAAGAGAACTTAAATTCAGCAAGAAAAAGAATATCCATAAATTGCAGTTAATTAATGTCTCAAGAAAGAGCACCTGAAAAATAATTTTGTCGTGCTGCACTGAGGACAAAACTACTGTATGGACAGCAGCTTGGACAGTGGAGCTCTGTAGATAGGTAGCTCTGAGCTTCCTGTGTGGAAGTAAATTTTTCTCCAAAGTAAGTTTTAAACTTCCACAACCCCCGACATGTCAGTATGGTGCTCCTGTGTGTGTAGTATGAGAAAATTGTGCCTGACAGTTAGAGTGATTGATATGAAATCTGATTCAGTTACACATGCTTTTGGTGGTGTTGGATTCTTGTTGCATGTCTATAAGATTTACCCTGTGGCTACTGGAGCCTTTAGAAGTGTGTTTGACTTAATACAAAAGTTTGTGCTTGCTCTCCAACACAGCATTCTTCTTTAGTAAACCATGCCACTGCTACACATCCTACTGCGTATGACACTCAATCTAGTACCGCAACTCTGCCATGGATTTTACTTTTACAAGTTTACATTTCTCAGGTTTTGTTGAAGCTATTAGTAAGTTGTTAATGTGACATTATATTGTTGAACTGTTCTTAATTGAATGCAACTTTGATGATTATCCAGTGTAAGTGGCAAATGAAAATCTGCAACGCATTTTATATTTGCAATTTGTGACATTTTTGACATTACATTGCACTGATTCTTGAAAAACTGAGCGTCACAATTCACAGATTACTAGGGGACTTTTAATATATCCAGAAACATAAAAAAAATGAAATTCCTCCCCTCTCCACTGCATTACCAAACTTGTAATTAGCATCAGGGGTGCTAGGCAATATTTTTAGTCTGATGCCAACCTGCATCTAACCCCAGTCTGCTGTCATTATTGCTCAGAGCCACATGGATGTACATGGGAATTGTACAAATAGCTTGTCTGTTTAAAGCTCTCAGGACCAGGTGAGCATACACAGGTGAGGGGAGTTAGTAAGCAACTGTCAGGATTTCTTCTCTTACAATTACCACTGTCTCTATTGTGGAGCATTTCACTACATTTTTTATTCAGTATCTTGTAGATGATTCAGATTAAATTATTATATACAACATAAACAGCGGTTTTATTTGTATGAAATATTTCTTTGATTTATTTCTATACGTATAAATTTAATGGAAGTTGTATAGTAATAAATAATCTAATACATAATAATCTAATTATAGTTGTGACAAAATGCTTTTAATTGCCACATTCCTCCTTGGACACACTGACATGTTCACACACAGTCAGTCCCATCTGTTCACAAGCAAAAATTAAAGCATATGTTTTTATCACTGAAGATGATTAAACAGTTAGGCCAGTCTGGCTCCATTCCCAACTTGAATTTACAACCAGATATTTTTCATGTTCTGTGTTGAAGCACACAAGTCTCATTATCTTGACCAAAATGCAAAGGCTATATTCCCTATGCCAATGAATTTTCTCATGATTGGATGCAAGAGATAATTAGCCATGTTGTATCAATGGGCTGCCAGCCACACCATCTCTTGAAACCTTTCATGCTCAGACATGGCCAACAATTGGCTCTATGCCTCCCTCATTCACATACAGCAGAGTCAGTGAACAACTGCATGAGGGTTTCACAATGGGAAGGGGAGGGAGTGACACATGGAGCATAACAGGCCAAGAGAGGGCAAGGGAGGAAAGGTGGGAGAGAGAAAAGAGAGGGAGAGAGAAATAGTGGGCCAAACTCGTTTTCCGCTTGATGGGTTAGCTGCAGAGAATACGCCTTTGCTAGGTAAATGATTAAGGGGGGTGGGAGGGGGACCTATGCTGCTCTGCTATTATGTACTTCAAAGGTCTCCAAAGGCAGGTTAAATGAAAAGCAAATGTGTTGCCCCGCTGCCCAAATACCTCAAATGTTTTAGCAGGTGCAAGCAATGAAAAGGTGGGCAGCGACAGTGCTGTGCTGCACCTTGCTTGGGAAGCGTGAATCCTCCTGTTTGGGGAGACGGATAATGTCCAGCTATCGCACCCGTGAAGGTTGAGACAGGTCCAGTGTCTGCCAGTATGAGGGAGGTCGAGCTCTGCTCAACGTTCTCACCACTTTGAACTTTGTCTGACATGCCGGTGGAAAGCCAATTGGGTGCAAGTGATATAGCTGAGGTGTTGGAGATTGAGATCTCTGCTTGCTTTGCTCATTTATTGTTGTTGAGTAATAAAAGCAGAATAATTGTGAGGTTGATGCCAGGAGGATAAACAGACAGTGAGAATATCAAAGGTTTCAGATATTTCAAGTCTCTTTAGTTGCACAAGTAACTTCTATGGTCTTCTTGTCTGCTTTGCAGTTACACACATACTTTGCACAAACTTATACAGTTATACAGAACATTTTACTTACGATCAGTAATTATTATTAATCGTTACCTAATACTTTTATAAGACTTTTAATAAATGCACAGCTAGATCTTATTAAAGGATAAGGCTGATGTTATCCTCTATCAGTCTTATATTTAAATGTCTTTGTGTCTAATACATCGTTGCACAGTTGTTTCCCAGATTTTTGACTGTTCTGACTGACACCAGCCACCATTTTGCACCTGACGCCGAAAGGGGTGGAATTTCAAGAGATGCCTGCCTCCGTACTAGGGGGACACGTACAACAAACGCTTATATGGCCCATATGAGAGGGTCGAGACAAACAACCTAAATGTGCGTTAAAGTGCCTGTTAAAATGGTTCAGTTCAGACCTTGGTTTTTGAGCCATGGTTTGGTTTATCTTGCTCTAATTTTAAACAGAATAATATTTTCTGCATAATGTGTTAATTGTGAAATAGAAAATTAGTTTACTGATTGTGCTGGGGGGTAGGAGGTATCTGATATCTGCAACCTCAGTACTGGAATCGTTAATGATCTGTAATGATACTAATAAATATCACTGCACTTGACATAAATTGTGTTAATCAGATGCACTCATATAAAGGGTATAACAACCCTGACATAATCAGTTTGGCATTTACATATTGTAGGTCCTGGTAGACTGCTTTTGTGATTTTAATAGCAGTGTAATCTTGATTTTTGTGTGCATGTAAATTCAGTCCCTGTTGTAGATGCTACAAATGAATCATCTGGCTCTCGGTTCACCTGTTCCATGTCACCAAGGTTGATTATATAATCATTAATTACAGGTTTCCTACTGGCAGAGAAATTACTGCAGGTTGGTCATTATCACCTCATAACATCCTGTGCTCTCTACATATCAACACAGACTTCATAGCTGTATATTACTCAGTGTTATGTCACAAAGTGCCTCTGCTGCATTAATGCAGTATAATTTGCTCATGATAATGAGTGTGAACGTAATAGGTATAAGCACTGATAAGCACATCTGTGACACCTTTTTTTCTCACATGTTCGGGTACAGATGTTAGAATAGATTGCAAGTAAAGGTTCACATAAAGATGAAAGTAAAACATGCAAGACTTTTGATAAAATTAAATTCAAATCAGAATAATGATAGTAAACCACCACTGTAATCCAGTACTGTACGTAAGTGTAGCTTTGAGGTAGTGTTTGAGTATTTCCATTTCAGAATATTACATACTAATACTTGACTAACTAATGATTTAGTAGATTTAAACTAAGTGAAGCATTTTATAGCAACCCCATTTCTAAAAATGTTTGGACTTTTTCCCAAATGCAATAAAAAAAAATGGGCCTTAAAAAAAAAAAAAAAAAAAATTGTGATAGGTCAGTTTTGGTTTCAATGTTTTTACTTACCAACCTTATTGGATTTTGTAAATGTAATGAACATAAGTTTGATGCGTGCACCACACTCCAAAATGTAAAAATTAAAGCATAATAAAACTGTTACTACAAAATTTTAGTACTAAAAAATTTTAGTAACACCGTTGGCAGGTTGATTGTTAACAGGTGAGGGTATCATGACTAAGAAGGAGCATCTGCCAGAGGTTTAATGCTGGGTCACCACTTTGTGCCAACATTTGTGAGAGACTTGTCAATCAATTTCAAAAGAATGTTTTGTAACGTAAGATTGCAAATGTTTTAACCCTCTACAATACATGATATCGTGAAAAGATTTAGGTAAAGTGTAAAGGTCAAGGGCATTAACCACGTGTTATGTTGTATGCATCACTTTTGAAAACCATTGTCACTTAACAGTCCATTGCTACATCCAGAAGTGCAACCTAAAGCTCTATTCAGCAAGGAGAAAGCCATACATGAATTCTGTGCAGACTAGACCACCAGACCTTAGTTAGATGGACTGAAAGACAGTGGGAACATGTTCTGTTTATGTTTCAGGTTGTCTGTGCCAAAGATGAGAAAGATCAACCAGACTGTTGTCAGCAAAAGATGCATAAGACAGCATCTGTGATAGTACGGGTGTGCATCAGTCCCCCTGTGCCATCGACCTACAGTATGTGCGAAGGTACCATAGACGTGTAGTGGCAATAGACAGGTGAGCAGCTAAAGTCTTATATCCTGAGAGAATGTGCAAATATTCTATTTACAAAACTGCAGCAATTAGTGTCCTCAGTCCCCACATTATTAAAAAGTGTAATTAAAGGGAAAGGTGATGTGTCTTGCAGACATCAGATTCTAAATGGGCTTTTATTTACAAAACACAATTAATTTGATTAATGAAAACACTCAAAATCTTTTCTTCGTGCTTTTTTGAGATAAGCTCCAAGCAAATTAACGAATCAGAGATTTTAGTTTTTATTGCATTTTGTAAAAAGTCCTGTTTTCTTCTGGAAATCTGGTTATGTACAGTATATTAAACTTTCTAACAGAATTTGATTGATTGAAAATTAATTGAGTTCCATTTTGTCCAAGCTACAACATTAACATATCACTGACATGTTAATGTATCAACAATTATGATCCAAAAATATACTCATGTTATCAGGACCATTCTTTATTATGAGTACTGAGAATAATTCTCATAATGGCTATGCATTTTTAGTCCCCATTACATGTCCCGTTCAGTTTTCTCCTTACTGTACGGTGTCCAGATTACACATTAACATGAACATCTATTTTATGGTTTCAGTTTAAGCCTTTGCCTCGTTGAACAAACATCAATTTCTGACAAAAACATGATGAATGCAAAGTCTTGCTTTGCTTGGTTTGCACTGTCTCTTGGTCTAGAGCCATTTGTAAATGCAGATCCAAGGAGTACAGGTGTCGATTAATCCTCTCGACATTTTCACGAGACATTCTTTCATTCGTATTGACATTCTTCCAGTGGTGTGGTGGGGGAAATGAAAGCGGCGCCATGGTATTTTGGAAGCCTCTCAGAAGTCAGAGTTACAGCTAGCTGCTGAGATGGCCTACATTATGGAGTTTATGACCCGTGGGGGTCTGCTTCCACTAGCCCAACTAGAGGACCTCAGGAAAATGCCCATCTCTGACGGGCTCACCACATGCAGGACTGCACTTCAAACTGATGTAAACTGCTGTTCAGACTATAAACATGAAAAATAAATATACTATGAACTAAGAACTATTATAATTTTCACGTAACAGTATTTCATATTCTACAAATTTAGAGAACACTAAAAGTCAACCCTGACTTGACCCAGGCAGTGAAACCACAGCTCGCCCACTCCTTTCACCCTTGGAGCGGACACAAATGCAGTGGCTGCCCCTGCCGCCTGCCCTGGTGGAAAAGGGTGGTTTTATTGTGGGTATGTTCTTTAGCAGAGCAGTAATGAGTCACATTGCTCTGTGCTGCAGCTCTGACATGGTGTAACTATGTTACACAGTGGCTGACTCTGCACATAGCAAAGAAAATCGCCGTGGTGGTTCTGCCACAAATAAAAGCTTTGTCTTCATTAAAAAAATGAACAAAGGAAGAAAATGATATGTCAACACATAATTGACATAACACTTTTTTTTCCTCTCGTCTCATTATGATTCCTCAGCTGTGTTGTCTCCAAAGTCAGATGGAGAACTGCCCACAAAGTAATTTAAAAGTTCATTCACGTACAGTAGCAGCAGTTTGCACTTTGACGAACTCCTGGCACATTACAGATAGTAATTCAACCAACACACACACACACACACTCAGTATATGTGTGTAGTACAGTAGAGATTTAGTTCACTGCTGTTAAAGTGTTGAAAAGGACACCTCACTGTAGCTGGATTGTTCTTAACTTTTCAGAGAGTGATTGATGTATTTTCTTCCCTGAGAAAAGTGCGTGCAGTTTAGAGAGTTTAGCTGGGGGTGGATATATTATGCAAAGAGGCATCTCTACCAAAAGATTTTTTTTTTTTTTGAGGGTCAGGTTGAGCACTTACTGATGGAGCAGCAAGAGGAATCTTGGCTTCTGCACTTATCTGGTGTGTGGAGTGTAGGGTACTTTCCTCCCTCTTTCCTCCATTTCTTCTCTATCTCTGGCACCAAACTTATCAAAATAATGTGCAGTAAGATCATTTTTGGCTTGCGCCTGACAAACTGATATAAATTTCAATCTGACTCTGACAGAAGTTTTCATTTTGCCAAGAGTGCAAAAAGAGGTGTGTGTGCGTGTGTGTGTGTGTGTGTGTGTGTGTGTGTGTTAGGAGGTGTACTGTACACATATTGTGAACACAAGTGAAAATGTGACCATAGGAAAAGAGGAGTTGGCCATAGAAATGGGGTGTTTTTAAACAACACCAGAATGAACAAACATTTTCACTTTCAAGCCCGTCAAATCCAAATTCTTTCACGTCTTGTGCAACGTTTGAGCCAAAGCACTGCCTCTGTTCTCTGCTTGAGAATCATTTTAATAACTCAATTATTATTCCTCAGGATCATTATTGTTGTTATCACTACCACCTGTTGGGAACGAGTCCACTTCAGCTGAGAAACTATTGTGAAAATACTAAACTTGAATTCAAGCCACCTTTGATATGATGCAACCTCCTGTCAGGCATCCACCGTCCTACTCTGTGTCACAAGCAGAGACAGTGAGGGTGCCACTCAGCGGTGTGCCATCAGCCCTCTGGTCCAGTTTGGCACCGGCTGCAGGAGCAGGAATCTTGCACCCTCATTACACCTCAGCCACTCTAATTACAACCTCCTCAAGAGCTGTTATCCTACACCTCACGGTGACAATGACAGCGCCTCCTCTTAGAGGCCTGGCCAGTTTTTTGTACTGAGGCGCAACACAACACCCCTGTAAATAAATGACGGTCCTCCTGGAAAGGAACAAGCAGCACGTACCAATTACTGACTAAAACCTGTGATCTGCTGGAGGCAAACATTTGCCTGTATTTAACTTTTTTAAAAGGCATAATTTCTGTTTTCTCTTAAATTTTGATGATGATGATGATGGTAAGGATGGTTTAATGTATTCAACTAAATGATGATGAAACCGAGCAGGATTCTTTCTGGTCCTTCGTTCGGTTTCATGGAGGAGAAATCCATTTACACAACAGGCACTGAATTCGGCTATGAATGTGTTCCATGGTGTCCTATCACACACACATTATTGTTTGAGATCCTGTGTTATGCTGACAAATCCTCTCGTGGCAGCAATCACCTAAGCGTCTTCCATGAAAGGGATGTACATATTCCTCCACTTATTTCAGAATTTATTGTGTTCATCACTAATCCAAAGATGGGTTTCTCATGTAATACCCACCATCTAATCATTCTTAGTACTCCAAGGACTTGTTAGACAAGATCCTGTAGAGTGTAATTGTTTTGTCAATTGGTCCCATAGAAAAGCAGCCATAGATTAGAGAGGAGCAGACAGTAGGATATTATTTTGGAGCATAAAAAAGTCGCATCAATACTGCTATTTTAAATATATAAATTAATTATAAATAAAAATATGCTTTAACGTGAACATAATGCGTTGAATGCACAGAATGTACATCTCTGTAAACACCTTGCCGGCTCTCTTTGTATACAGTAACATTGTTTTGATGAAATGCCTGACTTTTGAGCTCTGTGACAGCGAGCAGCGGCTGCCTACTGTATGTCCTCGCTGAACCTAAACATATTACACAGCATAATGTTTTTATAAAAGTCCGTATTAGGCCGCGCAGATCTTAAAAGGTTTATGACGACCATTTAGCATCATGAGAGCGAAGCTTAACATGGCCATGTCAAGATAACATGCAAGCATCCGTGTTGTTTTCATTGGCTGTCAGCACAGATTTTACAGTGGCTGCGGGGAAAAGGGGCATATGCGCTTAAGATGCTCCTGTAAGGGCTGTCACTGCAGGAGAGCCGGGACGAGGACAGGGAGGCGCAAAAATAGAACAAGAGAGACAGAGAGCTCTCCTGTCCAAAAAGATGATGAGGAAGGCTAGAGCACAGTGGATAATTTGACTGGAATAGGGGGATAATATGGGAGCAGTATTTTATTTGGAACGGCACATCTTCTCTCATCAGAGCCTCATTCAGTCATCTGTGCTGCTCTGAAAAGGAGAGCATGGGTGAGAGAGGCGCTGCTGAAACTAGGTGGAGCTATTGCTTACATCTGCATCCACTGGTGAGGAATCAGGGCCAACAGAGAGGAGGGGAGAAGACAATGTTTAGGAAATGAATGCAGTGCAGGGCTGGGTTATAGCCTAGAAGAGGACCTCAGGGGCATAAGGAGAGGAGTAGCACTGTGAACTGTGCACCTGTCACACAGGATCTAGTGGTTCTCAGACTCAAAGTACAGCTTTAGGCTGCCTTGTTATTGGGGAGGAGGGCGAAATATGAGAAAATGTCTGCGCGATTCATTCTTTATCAAATCGGTGCTCTGCTACACCCCTAAAGATGACACCCAACAGAAATTAATCTATAGGGAGATTGTGTTGCAGTAATGCTGAGTTGAAATTTGCAGACTAAATTACTCTTTGGCTCTATCTCCCCCATCACCCATGCATCATAAAAGCAGGGGTTTAGTGTGAGATGAGTAATCTCACTCCAGCATGCCTCTTTTCTGCTGCTCCCCCTCACGCCATAATCGTCAGAAGGCAAGCCAGCTTAGTCAACCCTGTGCTACGGGCCAGGATAATAATTGCTGTATTAATTGGTGTTGTCCAGGCTAGACAGAATATAAGAGATCCCACTGGGGCTAATAATTAATGTTTTTTACCCTCTCTTTCTCTCCTCCTGCTCTACCTCCACCACCAAAATCACCCACACACACTCACAGTCCCTCTCTGCCTTCATTTGCTGTATCATTAAGAAAGCACTTCAGTACCTCCACCAATTTGGGGAGCGGGATGATGACGTCTCACAAGAGTATTTTTAGATAAGGCAGTGGACAACAGCACTGTCGCCTGTGCTGATTATGTTTATTTAGCTTCTTTAATCTCACGCTGCTGAAAGATAGGGGTATCATGTATTCCTGGCTGTTCACACTTGTCTGTGGGGATGAAGGGTCATGTTAAGAGCCTGATGCAGAAGCCTGGGCTAAACTAAATTACGTTGGCTTGATGAGAGCTTGATGGCAGTCCAGTCAACTGCTATAAATTATTGCCCGGAAGGATATGATTAAATCCAGTCTGATACCTCTCCCTGTGCATTTTGTACAGTAAGTCATGAGTAGGTGCACACTATATTTTACTTGTCTTTGTTCCCCTAAACAGATGGCTGCTGTACTACTGCCCCTCCTGGTGTAAACCTGCTTAAGTTCCTTGTCAAAGCCCAGTGAGTCAGTCTGTGTGAGTGATTGCCAAAGAGGAGAAAAGCGTTTTATGAAAGGCACACAGGAGCTCATGGCAGTTTTACGTAGCCCTCCACATTCAGGAAACATACAATCACAGGCTTTATTATGCGCTGTAGTATCATGTCAGAAAGTATGGTGTCTGCACAGGACTGTTGAATGCACTATTACAGCATGTGTTCCAATTGTAAAATGATGATTATACACTATGATCCTTTTAATGACAGATATGGGGATTTTTTTTGCTCAGCTGGTATTTAGCACATATCTCAGTGTGGTGCTTTTAAAACGTCTCACAATTTAAGGGGGAAGGAACACAAATTTGGAACTAGTTTAGAGAAAATGGCCTAATAGCAATCTCCTTGGGTTATTTTCAAATATAAGCCCAACTGCATAGTAACTTACAGATCTGTCATGCCTTTAATTTAGTGACCCCCCACAGTGCACTTGTTCTTTTTATTTCTTTCGCTCTTTCTTTGCTTCCAGGATAAAAAAGAAATTATTGAGGAAATAACCTTTTCTTTTTGGGAGCTGATTGAAGGTCATTCAAACATGAGCACCTGTGCTGTGGAGATTAGGCGGCTCGGTATTAACAGGTTTCATTTCAAGTCATTTGACATCATATCTGGCATGTCACCAAGACTGTCGCCTAAATGTCCTCTCTGTTGTCCTCAATCCAGACTATTTACTGTACACCTTAATTGTAGCCACAGATCCTCAGTAACAACGTGCCTGGGGAATTAGCCGAGGCACAGCTTGACTCTGCGCATGAGTGGGGAATAAGGACCATGTAGAGGCCCTACTTTGTTAACAGTCCTGTCAGGGTTATTTCACCATCTGCTTTAATTACAGGTACTGACACACTCACAAGCTAATGCCTAACTGTCACCCGTGCAAAGGTGCAAATTAGTTTCCACTTGAGGAACCAGGGTGTGCCACAAATCAAACTAACAACATCAATTGGCCTCAGGCACACAGTGCAATCAGCTAAAGTGCCCGAACTAATCAATCTCATCAGTGTGCTAGTCTCTTAATTTAAGGAACCAATTCAATGATCATTTATCGAAATACAATTAATACATAAAGAATAAATAAATATTTGTGCCTTTTTTTTAGATTTTTTTCCCCACAACCTTCACACTTGAATCCCATAGCTCATTTTGTGTAAATATACATCCCATCAGACACATTTGGTGCTGTCCTACGTGTGTACACATGTAGACGGTCTGACAGAATGTTGCCACCATGGTTGCTTTTTCAAACGCAAAGGTTTATGAAGCCTGCAGGGCAAATTAAAGAGCTACATTCCTGACATGCCTTGTTTTGCACCACACCGGCAGTTATCTTAATGGGAGCCTTGCATTTCCCAGTTTTTAGTAAGAGCTGATCAGTTTTCTGATTTCATTTAAGGCTGTTAGGTCAGACTGAAACTACATCCAGTTAGACTGACAATTTTGGCTCTGTAATGCACCTCTCTGCTCCAGAGGCATTCCCTCTTCAACATCTGCTGACGCAACAGGCAACCATATCTGCTGAGGGTATGACACAAGGGAAACCGACAGTATTACTTTTCACTTTTCACCCATACTCACCTCTGACTCACGGGTGTTAACTCGGTGAACTATCAGCTAATCAGCTTTCTACACATATAGTATCTTCCCAATGCCGAATATGTGCCTGTTACTCTCTGTTTTTGTGAGCCTGTGTAGAAAAGAGTGAACTCTGGTGCTTACATCAAGCAGTCATTAGTAGAAGAACAGATTGTCTTTTATTCCAGTGCCTGTGTCCTTCGGATAAACAGGCCTGAGTGCTGACATATGATCCCTTCAACTAACACAGTCCATCCTGACCGAGTGATGGGAGGAATAGTAATCAGGCAAGCAGTCACGTGGACGACACACTACACTGCCCATAGGATGCAAACCTAAATGAATCTGTACGAGCTGGAATTTTTTATTACTTTAAACCGCTATAATAAAAAGCTGAAGTACACATGGATTAAAATAATCACCAAACAACTGTGTGTATTCCGTATTCTGCACAGCACTTTGAAATGTGATTGTTAATCATCTGAGGTAGCCTAACAGAAAGAGAAATCAAAAAGAGGTGGCTCTCGTTCTGAGGCAAATGCTGCCTAATGTTGCATTTCCATCCAAGCTGAACGTCTGTCTTTGTGATCTCTTCCTGCAGGAGCCTGGTGTTCTGTCAGCCGCCCAACCCAGGCAATAACTGTCATTAATTAGTCTGATAAATTACGTCCAAAACAATGACATGTTTAAATGGTCCAATTTAGCTCAAATCCTAAATGAGATATTACATCAAAAGCCAGCCATTTCTCTCTTTTAGCCTATTTAAAGAGGCATACTGCCTTCCTGAAAGCGTTTTAAAGGTTATGATTTCCTCAGATGATAAAGCAGTACCTTTTAATGAAATTCTAATTAGTAATTTCATGGACTTTGTTACCAACCATATCTGATTAGTGCACATTTTCACAGCCCACTTTAATTAAGCACACTTACAGTACAGTTTTAAACATTCCCCACTTGAAGATGGAGCTTAGCGCGTCAAAAAACTAACTTTGTAAACACAAATGTTGCAATTTCCTTTTTTAATTAGATTAAATTTGAATACATTTCTTCTTCTTTATGTGTTTGTGGAAATATCCCTTTTTCCACTTCAGTAGCTCATGCCCTTGAACATGAAAAATGAAGTGATGATAAGGTTCTCATTACCTACCAGGATTTTTGGTCATTATTTAATATGATGAAAACACAATCAGTTGGCATTTTTCCCCTCATTTGTGCTTTTTTTTTATTTTTGAACTCTTATTTTGAGCTTATACTCAGCTGCATAGTGAGTATAACAATTAAATGTATTTCCAGAGTTTAAATTTTGTTAGATTTTTTGTTGAGATGAATTGACAGTGAAAAACACAACTATATATGGGAAGAGGTGTTACAGGTTGTAATCACATTACACGTTTTCCAAGTAGGTTTCATGTCTCACATCCTATTTTTGTCAGAGCCAATTACAAAATGTTAGTGTGCTGAGGCTTGGGGACTGTTGACCAAAGAGCCCCAAGACATAATCTGATTTCACTTTCATTCAAATCGTTTTCCACTTTGAGATCTAATCCTGGTTTCACAATATGCACTCTGACCTTGAATATCAACTGGACTGCAGTTGGTATTTAATGTTCATCAAAATTCGATGTGGGAGTCTTCCCCTCACAGCGGAGTGCTTTTGACACAGCCTTCACCCAGCTGCCCCACAGTGGGCCCCAGCGGACCCTCTCAGGTCCCTAACCACACAAGTGTTTCCACGGTGGCGAAACTGTTTCAGTCTGACTGACATCCCAGTGTTGGGGAACGCAGTTATAAAAGTGCACAAAGCGTGACAGACCACCTTGGCCCTACCTCCTCACCCCATCTCTCCTTTTAAACATGGAGTCCACCCTGTCAAGTCACATGCCGGAGCTGTAATTTAGACTAATAATTACCAGACATCACCACAATGAAACATCAGTGTCTGAACTTCTTTGGACCAAACTGAATTTTAATACATTTGGAAAAGGTTGGCCGGAGGCAGGGACCCCGCACACTGGGAAAGGCAGCGCACATGTGGAAGCACTTTGGGAAGTGATAAATGATTTGAAATCCACAGCGTCCCCGAAAATGGAAATTAGGGCGAACAGGTGTTAAATGGGAACCACTGGTGCATTTTGAACAGGGGAAAGAAAAGGTCCAGGGTCTTTGGGGCCAGATGTGACAGGGCCGGGCCCAAGATGGGGAGGGCGTTGCTGAGTGGTCATGGCCTGAGGTGTGTGATGTGTGCAGGCTCCATGTGCCTGACCTCCCCTGTAAGAAATAACAGATCGCTTGTGTCAGCTGTTCTGGAGGAAACGTCCTCTCTTACCCCTCGTTGCAAATACACTACTTCTCTGTGGCACATAAATAGAGATGTGATCAATTTAGCTTTAGCATAACTCGCCTAACAGATAACGTGTAAAGTCATTTTTAGCTGTGATCTGCTGTGCATGTGAGGTATTCCAGCTTTAGAATATGATAATAGGAGCTTCAGCTTGCACATTCTCATCACCTCTGGCATTATTGCTAATTTGTATGGGTGCCGTCTTTAACATGGATAATTGCCATAAATTGGAGCTTTATTCACAGTGGGTCAGGAAGTGGCCAAGTATAACAGCCATCAAGCGAGGAAGACTAATTTTTCCTCTGCTCTGCCTCATACTCTTAACTAGAATTTTCAAGCCAGGGGAACTGGGCTATGACCTAAATGCCCATGATTTCAGTCACATCGTGCCTGGGATCTGTTCACCTTTGGGACTCATTTTAAATGTGATGAGTCATTTACATTGTCAGATATAATGAATGAATAACAAAAGGGCAAATGTTGCTAGTGTTACAGAAAATAACTCAAGTAGTTAGGAAGAACATGGGATCGGGTTTCATTGTTGGAGCGAGTGAATGAATATTCTCTAATTCACCGCTGACAATAAGCCAGTGTCTGCACCCACCTTAACCTCTAGTTTTCTCGCGCACACCCACCTACAAACACACATCTTCTTAGTATTTGGTCGACTTTCCTGGTGAAATGTCTTTTTCCTGTCCCCCCCTGTCAATCTCACTCTCACTGTTGATTTCATGGAAACTGTCTCATACCCTGCTGAATTGTCCACTTGTTTCAGCTCGAAACTCTTAGATTGTTTTGTTCCAGCTGTCAAAACAAGAAGAGTCCACATTAGGCACGTTTGCAGTCTGGGGTGATGTCGATGCTGCGTTATGTATCGCCTTGACCTGAGAAGATCCCAGAAGATTCCAGATCCTGATGATTACTTTGCTGATCTAGAAAATGGACAGCTGTTGAGACTCTGTGGTATTTCAATAGTTTAGACTTAATACTAATAGAGTGGCACACTGCCCAGATGGAGCCTAATCCTATCTATAGATCAACATAAGTTAACCATTTCATTAACCCTGCTGTACTAACCACTGCTGTGGGAAGGCTGTACCACTGCATTGTTTTGCCATGACACCACAGTATGGGAGTTTAATTGGCTATTCCATTAATAACACGGGCAAACTAATTTAGTAGAACCTGTCCTCTTTAAACCACGGGAACAAAGAGTAGGAGGGTGGAAATCAATCTCAGCTTTGTGCCTGAGCCACTGACCCGTTCATGCTTTGAAGATTGCTGCTGTAAAAAAAAAAAAAGCATCTGAGAAGTTATTTAACTACAAACAGAGCCTACCTTCCCCATTCCAGCTGCATAATCAGGCATAATAAGTGACTGCAAAGGTCCACTTAATGTATTTCTAACACTGGAGACCTGCTAATCCTGTCAGGGGGAATGAAATGGAGGGGGGAACCGTGCAGAAGCCCAGCCATGGAGCTGAGCATTTAACTCCATAACCATGCAGGCAAATGCCTGGGCGCCTTTCACACAAAAAGAGAAAGAGAGGGAGAATAAGCCCAGCTTCATATTTCAACCCAAAGTGCGGATCCATTTTTCCGCTTTAGTGGCCATCGAGGAACAGTGGGAATAACAACAACAGCAGCCATGGCAGTAACAGCCTGTCTCACTGGGCTGAGTCCTCATAAACCTCTGCCTTTATCACTCTCTTTATGGGCCTTTAAATAGAGAACCCTTCAAATCAGCCATGTGTACTCGCTTAGGTGAACATCAGCCCCCTCACTTTTCTGCCTTTTCTAACAAGACATTCAATGCTTTTTTAGATTGGTTTATTTGTCGTTACTCATCTTTTAAATATGCCTCTTGCAGAGATCGTGCACAGTACTCAGTACTGTATGTATATATTTATACTGTACATCTTCACCATACATATTTGTGATATACATAACAGCCAGTTTTAGTCTTAAGTTAACTAACATTATGGCGTCAAATGATAGAAAACAAAATGGGACATAACCAGAGAAAAACATTGAGCCTTCGAGCATGGGTGCCCTGCAAATAATGAAAGCATAAAAAGGCAAGAAAACAAACAAAGAGCCCCACATCAACAAACACACTGAGACTCATCAGATATCGCATTTTCCCCAGCTCTGTTTGTCAGAACACCTTTTATGGTGGTCTTTGAAATTCAGGGGCCCCATTAACAGTTCAAGCATATAATCACATCTCCGTAATGAGGTATTAATTAAGCGAGGGGCATCTATTGGCCTGCTAAACAGCCTCATAAACAATTGACAGGAGATTTGTGATTTTTGACTCCCTGACACCATTAAACAAATCAATATTGGGTTTTGCAGACAAGCTCTCCGGCTGGCTCTCTCTGGTCTTTGCCAATCAGCTCTGTGGAATACTAATGAGGGAATTAACTGCCTCATATTCCGCATGTGTCCCATCAAACAGATCCTTATCGAGTGAGTCTCATTTGCATGGAAGAAGACTCTGCTTTGTAGGTAAAGATTTCTCAATATGTCACTCATTATGCCAGCCCACCCCATCCTAACTCAATCTCGCTTGTCTCTTATTTTCTGTTAGACTCTTTAATACCCCCCATGACCACCACACAGACACCCACACGCATCCACACTAGTTATCCACAGTCTCCGTTTGGTCTAATAGTCCTGCAAAGACGCGATGATGTAACATAATAAACAGAATAGTGGTTTTCAAGTGGCACCTTTATCCGCACTATTTCTGCTGAGATTTCTCCCGCCACGCCTACAGTGCGTTCTTCTTTGAAATGACTGCCTGTTTGTTGTCGCCTGGCATTTCGCTCCTTTTGAGTGCGGCGGTAATCTTGTTTGATGAATATTGCGCTTAGAGTGCTTAATGATGTTTGCTGTTTAAATTACAATGCTGAGTTGTCCAAACCTGAGTGTTACACAGACTAAACAGTGTCGTACATATGCTGTGGCTGGATTTTTTTAAGATGTGTGACACCTTTCTTTAAAATGATAGAAGCAAATTATTTTCAAGAAGTATCTGAAGATGTAAATAGGATGTTTCCAGTTACTATCTTTCTTTTAATAAAAGAGCTTTGGCCAATTGCAGAACAATGGAGCAATATTTTCAAGAGTGGATCCCACTTTTATTGGTATGGTGCATTTACAGCAGGATACATCAGCACATGTGTAATTCAGTCCTGATCGTGCTCTACAGTTGGTGGCAGTACTGCAGCACAAAAACAGAAATGCAAGCAGATTCAGTGAGGAAGAAGAAGAAGAAGAAGCCTACTGGCCAACAAACATGGATGCAAACGACTTACGCGTTAAAAAAATTTTATTTATAATTGAACTCACAAATATTCCAAATAGTCCACCCTGTGAAAACATAATGACATACAAGAATCATGCTGTAAACCGAGGTTAAATAAATTATCATGATTTGTAGAACAACACGTGAAATATAGTTAGTATATAGTATTAGTATTAGTATAGTATTATAGTATAATTTAAATGTCATAGTCTGTTACTTACACAGGTCAGTTATAAATGCTGTGAGGAGTTTCTTACTGCAGTATTTCCAAAAGAAACTCTATAAAGAACATCTTATCATGTTAGTCCACAACAACAACAACAACAAGTAGCTACAGGCGCAAAATAGTCTACACACAAATAAGTATGAACAGTTACTCAGTATTAAAGTAAGGTAGGTGTTTCGGGCTGCGTGGTGGTGTAGTGCCTGCCTCACAGCAAGAAGGACCCGAATTTGTCGGCCGGGTGTCTTTGTAATAAATTGTATTTCTACAAGTTAGTAGGCGAAGGGAGAATTCACACCAACAGAAAATACAGCTCCAGACATCTTTTCATTATAGTGGCTTTTCTTCCTTCATTGGATCCTTCTATAATAAAGACGTGTGCAGTAGGTCTGAGCTCTGAACTGTAATTAGCATATTAGGTTTTCTGATGGGACCAGAGATTTCTGAGATTTTCAGACACAGTTTGAAATGTTTTTATTTTATTATTAACGTGCAGCAACACTAACATTTCCTTGCTGGCAGAGTGTAAATGTTGGTAAAGATGCAAATAGTGAAATAAACACTGGGAGGTGATTTGGAGCCGCGTTCATGTGTTTCCTTGCAGCATTACATTCAAGTTTAGGTTTCAGCAGGTAAGCCCCAGAACGACGGAGCATCTAATTTAATCTATCTCAGGAGTGTTCTCTGCACCGCTCACCGCAGAAAATGAGTGACAGGGGATGGCCTGTTGTCTTCGTGCTGTGTGTGTGGCCGCAGGGCGGCGAGTTAATGCAGGAGATTGACTCTTAATTGCAGTGGGGAACGCTCATCTTTTCTCTTTAATGAGATGAAGCCAGAGCCTGGAGATTTTCTCATCATACAAATACACTCCTCCGCCGGCCAGGTTAAGTGCTGTTTAGATTATTGGCTTCCTTGCATATGATTTTTCCTAAGCACTATGTCTCAGATTATGAACAAGCTAAATATGAGATGGAAGTGAAGGGAAGATGCATGAGTGTGGGGGGAGGGGGGTGTCTCTGAAGTGAGGCAGTCACATGTGTGATACAAGTCCAGAAGAGGCAGGGTTCAGTCCAAGGGGCTGGTGAAGCCTCCTCATAGAGCCTAACGAGGCAGATAAGAAGGCCATTTATGGGATCACATTTCATTTGCAGTTTGTCCGGCCTCCAGATCAAAAGACAATCTTAATTTGAAGGCTGCACCAATAGAAAGTGAGTGTTTCCTGATGGATACAGATGTTGTGGGTGAGGCAGAGCAGAGGCAGTAGAGGAGAGGGCTGGAGCAGTGCTGTGGGTCCGTCTGTCCGCTTGTCTGCGAGACTGGAGGTGGGGGTTAACCTCTGCCTAAAGAACGACCACCAGCTCCCCATGATGCATAACCGTGAGGGATTAGAGAGCACAAAGCAGCAGACTGTTTGGTGGAGCACTAAAGTGTGCTCCTCTGGGGCTCATTGAAAAATGATTGCCGATTAAGTGTTTGAAGTCTGCCAAAGACGAGTGTGCGTTTTTAGTGGGATGACGATGAAACTCTATCTTTCCTGCTTATGCAGGCAATTTTCCCTCTCTTTTTCCACTAACTGTACCATGATGTGTGTTCTCTTGTCGTGCCTGGAGTTGAGGTTGCCAAACTCATTTCACCTCTTGGACCCCAGCTTGACTGGAAGCCAGACAACCAAAAGTGATAAGAGTGAATTAAGCTGTTACTCTCCAGCGGGAATGTTATTATACCGCCAGAGAGAGGCATTGATTTCCTTATGAGAACAACAGGTGAGCTTGTAGAAAATAACTTGGAGTCTACCTAAATAGCAGATAATACAGAGTCTATAAAGATACAATTATGTTTATGGAAATAAAGAGGATACGGTTTCATAACTCAATTCACAAATGATAAATTGGGTCATGTTCTAATACCATATTTAGAGCAGCATAACAGTCATAATTTTTAGCAGAGCCTATTTAAGCAACAATTGAGATTGCTAAAGTGTTTTATTTTGCAAATGGTATTTTTCCAACATGATTTGCAGTTTACTTTGGTATTTACTTCAGAGTACAGAGCAGTTAATTATAGCATTTAAAAAAAATCCAGGAACAGAATAATGAAGGTGGGGTCAGTCAAACTCACCCTGCGGAGACATATGGAACAGTGCTTCCTTTGATTAATTGAACCCCTAAGAAGACTAATACTCTGAAGTGAACTGGAGGAAATAATTTGTGCAAGAGACAATGTTGAGAGTGATGACAAACATAGCTTAGTGTTTCCCTGGTTGCACCTCAATTCCCGGCCATGTCAGCTTTGAAACTGCAGCACTCCTCAATATATTATCATGTTACACTCATTTGTTTTCATTATTGCATCAAAGAGGATCTGGTCATGCTGCGGCCATTTTTGGCTCTACGGAGGCCTAGAGAACAAATGTGACTCAGGAGTCACTTTGGGGTTACACAAACAATGAGGAATCTGCAGTTTAATGAAGGGTTAGACTCACATTCTTATGTTACTACCTAAAGCGAGCAACAGCCACTGGACTTCAGAGTGAAGAAAGTACTTGCTTCGCTCTGGGCTAATATTTTAAAATATTCGTGCGGTTTAAGTTAATTCAAAGCAGAATTCAAACCGTATCATGAAATATTAAGCTCACTCATTTATGTAGTGAAATGATGGTGAAACTAGACATGAAAGCCGTGTTTTCGTCTAACTAGTGTTGGTAAACAATGACAGAGTTTTGTTAAAGCGCTGTAAAAGGAGCTGAGAGGGGTATGTTAAGTAGGCTCACAGAGAAGCTGGAGGGCATGGGGTGAAGGGAGAAGCTGGCCCCAGTGGACAGGTGGAGGTAAGCTGAGAGCCATACCACCCAAGGGGAGGATGAACTTGAGACGTGTTCCTCACTGTCCTGTGAAGGTGGAGGTCAGCAGACAGCCACGCTGATCGGCCAAGATGCCCCAATCAGGAGGAAGGACTGGACCCTTCTTCCCTCAGATGAAATGAAGCCACCAACAGGCCAGGTCAGTCACAATTAGGACTCATAAAATATAATCAAAACCTCAAAAGCTGGGCTGCAATACTCGGGTGGTCAGGATGGAACAGAGCACATCTTTGTGCTGCGAGAGCTTTTACTCATGCGTGAAACAGACACACCTTGTTCCAGTGACTGAGATGTATCTCTCAGTCAACTCGGAAGACAACCACCTTAGAAAGTTTGTGCAGTCACAGACATCTGCTCCAGAAAAATAAAAAATACATTTAGGAAACCACGATTCAAACACTTTTAAGTGTCACAACCCCTGCATTTGCCATTTTCCGCAATATATGGGGCTTTTATGCTAATCTCCCTAAGACATCGGAATATGGCGATAACCGTTTGTAGGCCCAGGGGTTGTTTGTTTTCCACCAGCACCTCTATCTAAGGATGATTTATTGTTTGTTTTTGAAGTCCGGTAATTAAGGCAGATGCAAATTTGTATTTCTGTTGTCTGGGGCCTTGTGGGTAGGATTAACAGCGTTTAGCATTGTAGAGTGTACCTGCCGCCCATAAACAGGGTGGTTCCAAAAAATCTGAGTTTGTGTCATGGTAATGGACATAGAAAAAAAAATGCTGTTTGTCATGTGCAGTCATGTTTTTTTTTTTGTTCAATTGTTCAAAAAAGAGTTTGTCTTAATTGCATACAGTTTACTGATTGTTAAGCTATCACCCTTACTTTATCCAGCTCTTCTGACAGACAGTTGTGCATAGAACTGACTAGTAAGTAATATTAGGTTTCATTCACTCACAAACTTACTTCTGACATAAATCAAGTGAGGAAATTACAGCTGCACCTGTGTGTGTGTGATTGTGTTTTTGACACCAAAGTGACGCATGATGCCAAAAGGTATTTGGAATGGCCAATGCTTTTTGACACACATTACCCTGGTATTACAAGAACACGCCAAGCATGAACATATTTCCCATTTCTGCAGTACAACTTGAACAAAGAGTTACATTATAGCCTGGGAATCTTCCGACGCTCACTTGGACTTATTTGCCCTAAGCTGCACCCATGGGTGACATCTCAACTCCCCGGCTTATTACACCTGCCCGTCAAGCATTGGCTCTGTTAACCTCTTTGCTCAACAACAAACATGATTTGAGCTGTCACTGGGAATGACCCGCTGTGCAGACTTGTATGCTGAGAGGAAGCTGTCTGTTAAAGATGGTGCCTTTGAAAGTAGATCATGGTGATAATGTAGATTGAGCAGGTAATAAGTCATTTTAACTGAAATCATCGTTTAACTCACTCAGATGTACTGATATCCATGCTGATAATAGCTGCTACAAATCACAGGATATCAAAAGATCAACCTTACTGGTTCACTGATGTGACAGTAATGGATTTTGATTGTATATTATGAAGAATAAACTTTACCTCTGCCTCAACCTCGCCTTATAGGTCATAATTTACGTAATTTTCTGCCAGTGTTCTCTCGCTATAATTAGTTAACTCTGTATTGTCACAAATTAAGATGGTGACAAGCATAACTGTAACCAATTCACACCAAAACAAAAAACAATCCAGTCGACTGTACATATATGTATATACTGTATATATGTGTGTATATACAGTTTATATATATATGTGTGTGTGTGTGTGTGTGTGTGTGTGTGCGCATTTATATACATGTAGTATATATTAGACTGCTTACAATATACTATTACATACAGTTGAGTAAAGTGTACTGTTGCAGTTCGACAGAAAAGAAAATAATACATTTTATATTTCTCATTAGTAAGAAATAGTAGTATGAAGTAGAGTAGCTGCAGTGATGCCTTAGAGAAAATGGAAGAACTCTGTATTTTGCAATAAAGGTATAGACAAAAAAAAAAGTCTTTCTTCTTTTTAACTGTTAGTTTTGTTACAAGCACAAGTTGTTTTAAGACAGGAAAAGAATCTAAACGCCAGGCTGTCAAGTTGGCAGCTTAATGTGTGTTGCGTTAAGTCTTCCTCTTTGGAGTTTCTAGCCTGTCGAGTCTTCAGGTGAACGGAAGATGGTGGGCAGCGTGGGAGCTCTCCTGTAGTCAAACCTTAGCATGCTCCGACAGTCGCTCACAATCCTGTTAAATAAGCAGGAGCTTGTAGCACGTCAAGCAGATCAGATGGGACCAGAACTGAGGCAGTAGACCAAGCGAGACCAAGGGAAATCAGAAATTATACAAAATCCAAAATTCAGACCAAACTAACAGTCAGTGTAACATAAGTTTATGTTGCATTATACAAATGTGAACAAGAACTCTATGAGATTTCTTCACTGATTTTGTTAATTGAGTGAAATCATTCAGAACTGTAGCCATTGAAATTATTTTTTGCAGGAAAACAGAATAGCCTACATGATCTCAGTTGAACAAATATGAGAATGATTTGTGTCATATTTTCCTATAGTAAGTACATAAGAGTCTGCAGTGTGACTGCATTGTGAATCTTCTGTGAAGGTAGAGAGTGTGTGTCAGAGGAAAAGTTTATTTTTCCTCATACATTCCTCCACCTTAGCTCTGTCATAAGCTATTTTCTGCTCCACTGCAAATCCTAATTGATCGAGCTCAATCTTAGCTTTACATTACATGGGCAGATGACATCATTTGATACTGATATTTTGCGCCGCTCTTGCAGGCTAATGTTATTTTGTCAGCTTTATGGCAATGTACTGTCTAGACAAAAGCGTAAGTACACAGAAATCAAGTGTATAAATGTTTAGACAATCATTATTTTAATTTAAAATTTTAAGGTTGACTTACCTTTGGTGGAAGGTGCCAGTTATTGTTGGATGGTGACTGTGTAAGTGTTATGCTGAGGCCTCCAGTGCTTTGGTCTTTCTCAGGCTCACATGCATCAGGAGGCTAAGTCAAGAGTGAAAAGACAATAGTTCAATTTATTAGATAAGTGAAGATCAGGCTCTGCTGTCAATCCTTACTTGTCTCAGAGGTTTCACCGTGGTCCTTTATCATTTCAGAATGAAGCAATGGTGGAAGTAATTTGGTACATTTTCATCTGAGTCTGTCATTTCTGACAGGCAGCGTTCTCGTCAATTACTTTTACAAACAAATGGCATAATTAAATGTGGAATGTGGAATAGTTTCTTATACACAATGTTATTGTTAGGGTGAAAAACAGGTATTTGTTTTAAAGTTTGAGTGAATCTTTTTCTAAGCGATTATAAACCGTAGAAGAAGAATGATCTCAACCTGTAGAACACCGTCTACATGCGCACGTAAAGTTAAAATATAAGCAAGTCAAATAGGACGGTTGAATGAAAATGTTTTTCAGCTGCATTAATCTATTTAGTTTATTTTTCCTATGAAATCTCACAGCATCACAAGCACATTTTCTTCCAACATACCACAGTCTTTCTTTTTAACAAGACAATTAAGACGCTTTCAAACATCAGTCACTACAAACTTTATTGGCATTCATTTCTTCAGGGTAGTACAGCAGCCTCCCAGAGGGCCCGCTAAATCAACCTTAAGACCTAAGACTAGTGCGTTAACCCCTTGACTACCTCTCTTCAACTCCTCCCCCTCTCAAAGCTTGTCCTTTAGACATTTACTAATAAACAGCAGGTCAGCACCTGCGATGGCAGGTGATTTATTTGACCCTGAACAGTGGGGAGGGCAGCAGGGTGGAGGTTAAAGGAGGGAAGATACTCAGCAGAAACCAGCTCCGCAGCCCTGAAGGCCTGGAAGTCGACGCCCCCACTGTAAAGCACTTACCACTCACTTCGTTCTGCTTCTGACTGTTTTCTTTATTTCCCCAGTAAAAGATGGCAGAATCATTCCTGTTTATCACCATGAGCTCATAAAAAGCCTGAGGATAAAATAGTCACTTGTACACTGGTTGAGGGGGTGTTGGGGTAAGTGCGTGACATCACTGATCCTGAATAACTGCACTCGATCTCATACCTGTCAGCTCAGTCACACTGGGCCACCATGTTCTGGACCAATGATAAAGGATTAAAATAATTAAATTATGTTTCCCCTGCATCTGTCCAATGGATTGAGCTGATCAGACGGTACCATGCAGGATGTTGTCCAAGGACCTAACTAGAGCAGAATTATTGAGTAACAGGAAATTAAAAAATTCCTGCAATGCCGATCCACCACTCAAAGCAATTGTTTCGCAATCTGGCCTGCCCCCTCTCTGAACCCAGCCATTGGGGGTTCATTTTAGTGTTGTTAACACCGAACTATCTCCATATAAAAGAAAGTACCTTTGATCTTCTCACAGTACAGTTGTTGTTTTATGCATCATAACATTAGCACAGCGTGTAGTGATTCACATTACCACTTACAGTATCCCACAGAAACAACAGTGAGCCTGAGTAATAGCACAGCTCCCAAAGTTAATGGAAATTCAGAGAAGTTTAATGATTGCATTTAGTGAGATTCTGGATTGTCTGGTTCATCCATTTGGAGCATTTACCTAGTTGCTCTTGCCAAATGCAGATAGCTCTCTAGCTGTTAATTCCCTGCATAATACATGGGATAAAGGCCTAAATGTTCCACTGTTCCAAATCTCCCCTGAATAATTACACTGAAATTTTATTCAACATTTATACCTCTTAGAGACTGATTCTCTTCCAGGAATTACAGGAAACAGGATCAGCATCTCACAAATCAGACCTTCATCATAGCATGTGGGCAGTTTCTGTTTGAGTCAGAAAAGTACCTGTGTTACCACACAGGTAACACAGGTACTTTTGTTGTATTACAGCAGTCACACCTAGCATGCACAGCTGGAGGAAAATAAAATGCAGCGACTGAAGCATGCTTGTTCAATCAGTCATGTAACTATTAAATGACTGGTTCAACATATTAAGTATCCATTTTACACAAACAAAATCAGACAAATGGAAAACTATTACACCATGAAATGACCTCGTGAGTTCGACTGCACACTTTTATGTGGGCGTTAATATGAATTATGTGAACGCATTACACAACCACCTATAAGTTAGAGCAGTCAGTGTGTGTAAAACTGTAAGCAGGTGTGAACGAAAACTGAACAGAAGTATCAAATTGTGACCGCAGGCCCTCGCAAACCTTTTAGACTCAGTAACGTCGACCTTAAGCCCACATGTAAAATATTAACAAACGCAGGAAAAATTACAGGTGCATTACTGAAGATTTCAGCAGCATGTGGGAACAGTTAACGCAGCACCTCTAATATGGTCGAGCTGGCCGCTCACGTTAACGTTAGCGTAGCTGAGGCAGGAGGGCGAGGGTGCAGGGTTAGGGAGAACATCTAAAACCTATTTGTTCAAAACTTCAGCACATCTAAACGCGACTTTGAGAATTCACTTCCTGCTCCCAGAGAGACACTCCTCAGCCGGGAGTGCAGCTGGGATCACGTACAATCTCCATCAGTCCTCTGTTACCTCATTTTAACCCTAAAGAGATCGGGGTCATGAAGTGTTAGCAAGTCGTTCATTTGTTTTAGCCTTCTTACAGCAACAGATGGGTGGGGTTTACTTAACTGGAACAATCCAGACGGTGTTTAATTAACAGGGTTTTTTTTGTAATAGTCAAAACATTTTTGTATTATATTGTTAATGTTTAATGTCTGACCTCAGGACAAGACAAAAGTCATCATCAAAGGTTAGAAGATGAAACACTGACACCAGAATAGTCTACAATTACAGTATGCGTGTGCAGCAATAAATGTTTAATTTTAAAGGATACTTCACTCATAGCACCACAACTAAGAAAGTCTTGGGAGTGTACATGTTGTTTCCTCCTCTTCATTAATTGTATTGTTCTCTGTAGTGGACACATTTGGAAACATTTTAAAGAATCCACTCTTGATGAAATTTGTTTTTTCACTTCTTTAATGCAGTGTGTATAATTTCACGCCACTGCTCTCTGTAGCAGGATGGCTGAGGCAGGAGGTCTGGGCCTTGTGACAGAAGGTAAAATAAGGCAATGATTTGTTT
Organism: Ctenopoma multispine; assembly: GCA_034779795.1. Lineage (NCBI taxonomy): Eukaryota > Metazoa > Chordata > Actinopteri > Anabantiformes > Anabantidae > Ctenopoma > Ctenopoma multispine. The sequence goes on along the minus strand of JAUYWH010000007.1, from coordinate 4,767,494 downwards.
GGAAGCGGTTAGGGTTCCTGGTTGGACATTAGTCCCTGGTATGTCGACAAGGGTTTTAAGCCAGCAATAGCTGACTTTTTGGCCACTTGGGAGCAACACAACAGGGAGTATGTAGTACGACAGGGATGATCCTGAACAATACCTCGTGTGTCTTTTACAGTTATTCATAGCTGGTTGTTTCAGTCACTGTTTGGTAAGTGGAAAGTTAAATTAGCACTGTGGCACTGCCTGTATGACCCCAAAAAGCATTTAATATATTGGTGTATACTTAATGCCTCATACAAAGCGTAGCTGTGTTTGGCTGCCTGCTCCTAATTCTGTTCCATCCAAACAATCATTTGGATTTACTGTCAAAGAAAATCTCCTGTATAGGAACATGACAGTGTACTCCTTCCCTGAAACCTCGTGTGCGTGTATATGCATGTGTATTATGGTACTGACACACAGTTATTTTTCTCTCTGTCACAAATGTGAGGACCTGAGTGGAGAGTGAGTTGTGTTTGAAAGGTGGTAAACCTGCTGAGACTCTTTAATTTCCCCCCTCTTCACCAGCATGAGGGATGGTTCAAAGGGTGACTCTCTGACAGGGCATGTGATCGCTCCTCCGTCCTTTATCTGCCTCCCCACATTAGCACGTAAATGAGGCTGCACTTTGGGTTTTGCGAGCTGAAGCGTGCTCAGTGTAAACAGGAGTTGTACTGTTATCATTATTGGACAGATTTCTGACATCCTAACACCTCCGTTTCATTAACATTCAAAAGGGCTGGGATTTTGACACTGCCTCTGTTTATACAGATTTTTGAATACTTTGCAGTGGGGATTGTATACAAAACACTGTATACATAGTATCTTCTGCTGAGTGGAGTTATACACTTCCATATCAGCAGCCTAAGCACTGTGATATATACAGATGGTTTTGTGTTTAAGTGCTGAAGTTAAAATGTGTCTTTGCTATATCCCAACTTAAGAGGCTATAGTCAGGCTCTAAAGATGATTTGGAAGAAATCATTACAGAAAAGAAAGCTTTTAGTGTAAAATGGATCCAATATTGTAAGTCTAATTAGCTACAGTGCCATATTTCAATGCGGCTTGCATATCGGTGTTGATGTGTATGCTGGATTGTGTTCTCAGGCCTACAGTGGGGTGACTGCAGGGTCCTGAAACTCCATTGTGATTCGAGCAGAGCTTATCGCATGGGAGAGAACTGGCAGCCTCTTAAAAGGTATTATATGTGCTCTCGTTCTCTTTCCCTCTGTCTGACAGGAGCCCTTGGGATGAAAGGGAAAAGCAGTGGAAAAAGAGACATCGGTTCCCGACATGGGGAAGTCTTTGTTTCTATTCTCTCCATCCCAAGTCTCTCCAGGAATCCTAATTTCCACCATTCACCTACCTATCGGCAGATAAAAGCTGGTTGAAGGAGGGGATTTCCTCAATTGAGACAGCTTGTAACCAGTCTGCATATGGGGGGAGCTGCACAAAGCTCTGGAGTGAGAGGAGGTTGGAGCACAGATTTCAAATTGCTTTGAATTCGCACACATTGGTGAGCAAGTTGTTCTAAAAGGACATTTTCACTGAGGCTGATCTGAAACCTGGCTGGGAATCTCTGAGCTGCGAGTTCGGATAAGAACAGTGACATATGACATGAGGCTCTCCAAAAATCCTGAATATTCTCAAGAAATGAAAGCGAAGATGTTGACACTGCTCGTGAGAGGCTGAGCGAGCCATAGCCTTGTTTCTCATTATGTTGGTTTCTTGAAACCACTCTTATTAAAGCTGTTTTCTTTTTGGGGGATGGTGCTTAGATGGTGATGTCCAAGTTCAGGGAATGCCAGGCTTGGCAGCTGACGTCCTTAATGCGGCTGCTTGGCATTAGAATGAGGGAGGGGAAGGTCCATGCCAGTCTCTGGGGAGTGGGAGGTGTTAACTTCTAATGGCTTTCTCTGCCACAGCCCTGACATCTGCAGGGCTCCCAGCAAAGGAGAGTAAGGCCTTTTTGAAAAATTAATGGAGCTGAATGCATCTCACAGCAAGGAGAGGGCTGGATTAATCAGCACATTAAGGGCTAGCTCCGGATTGGAAATAATTATTGGAGCTGACAAGGTGCAGAGGTGCCAGTGCCAGCTCCTTTCAGGAATGCATTTTAAAAAGCAGTTTAAAAAGCCTTCAGATGTTGGCATTATCTTGCGTGACCAAATTAGGAGCAAATGAGAAAAGTTTATCTGGCATTTTGGAGTATTGAAAGAGCTTAGGCTTTATAAATTATACATTGTGTGTTTGTGTGTGCATCCGCGAATGTGTGTGCCTGCATGCATGTGCGCAAAAAGGGTGCAGATGTGTTTTGTGCAAGAGGGGGGAAGGGATGCAGGCAATGAGAATCATGGGTAAATCCTTTTTCACAAAAAAAAAAAAAAAAACACCATAGGTTTCAGATTAAAAGTGGGTGGTTTGTTTTTTCTAGACGGACTGCACAAAACTTTAAGGGGGATTAATTTAAATGGCTGCTTGAAACTATCATTCTGTTTGTGCAAATGAAAAGTGGATGTCTTAACACCCTGAAAGAGCCAGACGGTAAACTGATTACTGTTGACCACCTATGAAAAGCATGAAGAAGGGGGGGGGGAGAAATGATTTAATAAGCAGCGTGTTTTTCTGCCCTTCAGAAATAATCCTCTATAATTTTTGCGGGGAAGTGATTGGGCATGCGTTCCAGTCATCATTAATATTCTCTACATTTCATTTGCCAGATAATAGCGACTTCCATCTGAACAGAATCAAGGTGATGCAAGTCAGGCCCTGTCAGAGATACGTCTGTCAGGATGTAAATCACTTCATTTGTGCAGAATAGAATTACTTATTTTGAATGTTTAAGTAAGTCTCAATAGTGCATTGAGTGAAAATTGTGTCTATTGTGATAGTAACTTGACACCTGTGAGCATAATGGACAAAAAACTAAACAGTAACAAATGGAAATAATCTGTATTATCAGATTTTCTCCATTTGAAATCAATGTTTTTTATTTGCAGAATGAACTAAGCGGGAAAATATCAAACATATTTTCGTCCTATCAAAGCTTCAGTAACGCAAATGGCATTCAGCTATACAGCCACGCCTTGTGATTACTACACATTTTATACAGTTTCACTTTTTGAATATTAGAAATGGGCAGCGAGCTGAGTGTATCTCTGGGTTGCTCTGCATAAAATGAGTATGTTTCAGGCCCTGAAAGCAAACAGAATATGAGCAAATGGATTTACAGTTATAATGTTTACATCTTCAGGGTGGTATGAAGACAACACCTTTGAAGAGAGGCGGTCCATGACTTCAAAAGAAACTCTGTGAGGAATGCCGAATGTTGAGCTGACTGTTTGATCTTTAAAGCTCCATCAGATATGTAACCTTGGATAGAGATCTCCATTATGGCCGTTATTCTCTTTTAACTACAGTGGCTCTCCAGGTAGTGGCAACATGCTCAGTAACAAATTGGAGGGGCTGGGTGGCAGCAATCGTCTTTACAATCTCTGTTCTGCTACAGTGAAAGAGTCGCAAACTTCAGGCAGCAGTAGAAACTTAAACACTGTGAATGAGCGATTACTTCAGCCAGTATCGATATAATTCTCTTGTGCTGAACGTCCCTGGCCATGTAATCACACAAAGCGTGACTAAAGTCAAACCTCAGAAAAAAAGGTGCATGTGTAGATGCAGTCAGGTTTGTGATATAACCCATTCATGGGATACAAATTTAATTTAACTACTTCCAGGGGTGATGTATGGAAAAAGACGTTACTGACGAGGTACGTAAATTGAAAAAATAAATAGGATAGAGATAATCTTAATTACCCTGAAATTAGACTCGTATTTCATGGTGCAGGTAGAGATCTCAGTTGTTTATCCACCGGTTGAGTTGCTGCCAAAGATTGCATTTTACAGTTTGTACTTTCATATAGGTTATCAGTGAAATTGTGTTTGTTCCAAGATCTAGATTATCCAACCAAAGGTGAAAAAATTATACAACTGAATTGCTTATTATTGAATCCTAAATTATTTCCAACATAAATGTGTGTTTGTTTTTCTCTGTAGCCTGCGTGTATAACACTTGCTGTAAGCTTTTACGTTCATAAAAATCCAACAGGATATTTACCACCTGTAAATGCTGACATCTATGTAAAAGTCTGTGTGTGTGTGTGTGTGTGTGTATGATTGTATTACTGAGACCTCACCTCAGCTCCATCGCCTCAGGGACTGTGTCTGGGGCAGGGCCGGTGTACTCTGTAACACACTCACAGCTTGTGTCTTTATTACAGTGTGTATTAAGTATCACAGTGGAAGTGTTAAAGTACTTTTGTATAAAAGCACTTCAACATCCGAGGATCCTCCGTTTAAAGATAGTGTATGTTCCTAGGTGTTTTATCAAGTCTGAAATGAGGCAAATCAAATTAAACTCTGACTTTAAATGGAGGCCTGATGCTTCCAGAAATGAATTATCCCCCCAAGGAAATGACAAACTTCACAAAAGTGGGCGTTTTCGGAAAGATGTGGAGCTTGTCATTACTGACAGTTCCACCTACTATTTCCCCACTGTGTCCACCGAACAACCTATCTCTGCCCTGCGGCCACAGCCTCAGGCACTGAATCCTGGGTTATGTTTGAACACACCTCTGTCTCCTCTGTTCAAAAGCCGTTTAGATCCTAGGAATATTTATGGATCCCTTCTGGTATCTTTGCATATATTGTAGCGTGGAACTCACACACACACATTCACATGACTGAGGACACAGTCTTTGTATTATATCCTCATCCACACTTAAAACACAAGTCGATAGATTCATTTTTTGTAATGGATTAAAGAGCTACGAGAGCTCTGTGTCTATAAGAGAAAAGACTTGTTCTTGGAAAAGCTTAACGTTTTTTTGCTGTGATAATTGCCATGTTTCTGCGTGAACAGAGCGAATCAATCCCCGTCACCTGCTGTGTGCTTAGTCACCATGCACCACTAGGTAACATCCTACACTAAGTATAGTATGTAAAATATAGAGAATAACAAAATGACATATAGTATATTATATAGCTAATATAAATATACTGAAAACATTTTACTGATGTTCAACTGCTACATCTACAACCAATTCTCAGTCTTAATAATCCCCTTATAACTCTAACTGCCTGCCCTCACCCACTTCTTTGCCTTCACGTGTAATCAAAACATACATTAATGCTAGGTCGCTGAACTTATTTCTGCAAAAGAAAAAACAACAAAAAGGTGTATGTGCATGTAAACCATAAACAAATCTCTCTTGTAGTTCTCACAATAGCCTGCAATTAAACTTTCTTCAAGCTGCCAAAAGAGATTTCATAAGGTCAGGGGTCCTAGACTGGCACCATGGGTGCTGTGAGGGTGCTGATGGTACAGTATAGTGGCAGTGCAGAGCTGTGATAAAGGGCAGCTGCCGGCGATTTAATGAGGGAGCAGGGGATGTGGCCCCCCACTGCAACTCATCGCCACTTAATGGCACCACTAATCCCTGCAGAGACGGTGCTGTACACACAATTGGTCTGCTCGCCGTGTGGCGAAATATCCCAGCAACACTTTCTCACCACCAGCATCACCAGTTAGTTGTTCACAATCACTACAGATCCGATATGAAATGGTTGCATCTTTCAAAAACACTGACGGAAGAAAAAGATGAGCAGGCTCTTACAAGCGATTCAGTTTGGCACACGGTCTCTTGAATGGTGTTTCCTGTTAACTCTGCCACTTCATTCAGGTTGTAACTGAAGACCTGGCTTGAAGGTGTAAAGGGCTGGAGGGTGTAAAAGATGTACCCATTATTTTTCTCTGCAAGACTTGTGTATGGCTGCTGTTAGCCTCACGCTGCTACACAGCAGGACAATGAGAGCTCATACTTCCACAGTTGTAGTGTTAAGGGTCAGGACGGATCCATCACTAACCTCTGGTTATCTTCACATCCTCTTGATGTTCTTTAAAGCAATTTTCATTGGCCCCGAGCTTGACATGTGATCTATGCTGGTTCACTTGTTTTTCACAACACTGTTCCATTATAAAGTGGATAGTCCCTGATCTGTTAGCTTCAGCAGCAACTCTGTTCTATATTTTCTCTCGCATTATTTTAACAAGAGCCCCGATCCTCCACTACCACCAGCAATGTGCATATACAGACCCCATCAGTTCACTCATCAAACACAATGATTTCGCTTTGTTTATGTAAGGCACAAGCAATTCTCCTGTCAATGTTTGAATAGTATCATTAGAACAGCTGAGAAAAAAAAGTTGAGTTTCTGGCTCTGTTCGCCACGCATACACATCACCCTCAAACTCTTGATCTCTGCAGTTGCAAAGCACAGACGAACATATGGGAATTGATTTGCAAGTGAAATTCTAAAGCATGAAAATCCAAACCACACTCCACAAAAAACATTCCACATATGAGTTTGGCGGGCTCCAAGAGAGGGATCACTTGTAGCGTCACAGATCTTGAAAGGTAACGCGTCCAGCAGCGTTGTCAAAGCAGGCATGTAAAACATCTCAATATGTTAACATGATTCCACGATTTACAGGACTCATTTAAAATATACACATGTAGAACACAATCATGCCAAACAGGAAGCTTGGCTTGTTTTCTGCAGGGTAGAAACTTATTCCCCTTGTCTAATAATTTACAGATTTGCTGTCTCACAAAATACACTCCTTCTTTGACTGGAGCTGATATTTTCAGTCTCAGTGGGACTCCAGGGCAGCGGAAACATAATCTTTATGATTCTCTTGCGCTCCATATGTTTTTGTTTATGAGCAGCTACCTCTGCCTGGGAATTCACCCTGTCATGTTGGGACACAGAGGGCATTTTCTTCATAGTTCAGAAGATATGCCCATACATGTAGTGCTGCCCACCTTCACAATACACACACAGTCACACACATACTGTCTCCCCCTGCGCTTTAGATCCAGATGTGGTGTGCGCTCCCGGCACAGTCTGAGCTGCCAGCTGAGGCGAGAGCATTACCCTGGCAAAGAGAGAAAAGGCCAGTTGAAACAGACAGAGGATTAATGCTCTCCTCCCATCTTTATTGGGAACCTGCACTTGCAACGCTTTTTGCAGTGCGACCGACCCATAATGCATTTACAAGCTGGCTTGTTGTTCTTTCAAATTATTTCTCATTTTAAAGCAGACGTGTTAAATCCTTGCAGCAGTGAGTTACTATTTGTGATTCTTGTTTACAATGTCGTGGTTTCGTGGAGACAAAGCTGAGTGCTCTGTATCTTGTTGTTTCATGGTGTGAGAAAGCTACGCTCTCCAATCGTTCTGGCTTCATAAGTTATCTGAAAGCTCATGATGGCACTGATGAATCTTACAGGGCATCAAAGGAGGAGACAGGGCCAAAGAGTGCAAACCTCAAGGGGTGGTGCTTCATGTTTCTCTCCAAGAGGATTATGGGGGATTTCATATTCAGACACCTCTTGAAACCAGAAAGAGGCCATGGTGAATCAAAAATGTATTCACTTACTTTTTATTTTTTGTTGCTGTTGTTGTTTGTTATGTTTATTTCAGTGTACAAAGCACAATATGACTTGTTCACAGCTGCTTCACAGACAGACAGATGTCCTCTTACAATGGTTTTTCTCACCCTGAAAATATGCAATTTATTTGCATTTGGAAAAGATTTACTGGTGAAAAGACAAATCGCTCTTTATCCCGTAGCGGTGAGTGCATGTGATGAGCCACCAGTGAAAACAGAAATGGAGTGAAGCTCTAGCTGCTATTGCCCCCATCATTCTTGACAAATGGAGCAGCGGTAGAAAGGCCTCTTTGAGTGAGTTGTAACTTTCGGCAGCCCCTTGCAGGTGTGGGTGATCTTTCATCCTCCCAGCCCTCCTTCTCCTCCGCCTCGGTGTCCTATCTCTGGCCTCCATCAAAAGTGAACGTGCTGCCCCAGGTTCAGATTAACTCCAGTCTGACAGACCAAAGGCCTCCCCTCCTCCTGCCCCTTTTCCACCTCAACTCACACATCTCCTACAACAGGGGAAATTAGGGCTAGTTTAGCAGATCTTACAGCACCACTAAACACCGCCCCAGATCGCTCACTGATTGCTTGGCTCTATCCATTGTGTCCCCACCACCACCTCCACTCCCCTTCGCTTATCTTTGCCTTTGGCCAAAAGCAGCTTCTCTTCTCTGGACCCACCTCCCCTCTTTTACACTCACTCACACACACAATCCTCCCTCCAGTTTGTCCAGAGAAAATATCTAACTTATTGTGAACAGTCTCTCAGCATGGTCAATAGATAATATCAGCTCTGACTGTTGCAGTGTCACCATGTTTGCTTTGTGGTTTTCCAGAAAAACACTCAAAGTTAATGTTTCTTGTAATTGTGGATTTGAAACAGATGGTTTGCCATTTTTATGACAAACTGTTCATCCCGGGCAGGCTTCAGTGGTAACAGATTTACCTGGACACAGTGGTTAACTAATTTAGTGCTAGAAAGTGGAAACTTAGTTATGTGGAATAGACAGAACTATAGTAATAGCTTGAGGAAAAACCTCTCCTGTATGTGTATCAATTAAAGTCTCTTTACTTTTACTCTAAGTATTACTCGTGCAACAATTATGGATGATGAACCTTTGTGGCAAAATGCTTAAACGCCCGTGGTTGGGTGAAGACCTATCATTTGTCTCTTTTGTCAGTTTCCTGTTTTCCTGAGCAACTCCCCTGACCTGGCTGGCAGGCCCTGAAGAGCACTTTCCCTTTCCTCCTTCTACATTGGGCCGGCAGAGAAGAAGGGAGGGAGGGAAGGCTGGGGAGAGTTGGGGGTGTGTGTGTGGGGGGGTTCTAACTTAATCTGACCCATTGCTCAGGTCAGTGAGCTGCTTACCGGGTCTATCCAAACATAGGGGCTTGTTTTGCTAAAGCTGTGGAAAGAAGAAGTACCCTCTTAAATCAATGCTTTACTTAGAGCTGTGCACATGCAAGGTTGTTATGCGTGAAACCACAGGAGGCAGAGCTGGCACACAACCAGCAGCATGCTCCTCTCCTTCATACTCCCCTCTCCATGCGGGAAGAAAAAAAAGAGAACTCGTCTCTGTACACAGCCAAAAACTTTTTCAACATCACTTTTAAAGCACAGCTGAAGTCAACAATTTCCCCACAATTGTTATGGTGCACTCAAATGCAACAGCATTTTCATTTAGGCCTTACACAGCGAGTGCTCTTCCTATGACAAAATGGAATTGCTCTCTAAAATGCATCCAGCTGTGTGTACTTATCTTTTTCTCTTGACATATTTTCACCAAAAAGTCCAGCCCTGATTTAATCATGACGCTGCAGAGAGACCAGAATGAGAAGCTCACATGTATGTTAGTTGTGCACAGACTGGAGCAGTTTGATTTTTTTTTTTTTTTTTTTTTTTTTTTGCTCTGCTGTTTAGGTATCATATGATCTAAAGAAGAATGCAGAAATCAGCCAGATTTATTGTTCCTGTTTGGAAAGGCAAAGAGAGAAATGTTTCCCGTAGCTTGGGGAGGCATTTAAGGCATCTTTGAAGTATCTGTAGGAGTTTTCTGGGCACTAAACTGCCTGCTTACAGTGAAGTCCAGATGCATTGCACACTGCAGAGGTGAATTGTCACTTAGATTAGATTTTTATGAGCGCCCTAAGGCACTTCTCTCAAATGCACTCAAGGCTTTTTGCTTTCAGCGAGGTAGGCTGTCACTGAGAAAGAAAGCAATTCACATTATCTTGTGTTTCTTGGGCAGTTTTAATTCAAACACCTGTGTGAGTTTTGTACCCAAACAGAAATACCACAAATGAAGTGCAGTAAGCTTAATCCTAAATGATATAGAGGTTCTGACAAACATGGCCACTGGTGAAAGACTCTTGTTGTGGCTGTAAACAAAGGCTCTAATTCCCCATAATGGTTCTGTGGGTCCAGTGCTCTGGGAGATGCTATGGCCAGTCTCAGTAGCTTAATTATCTTTCTAATTTGTATTAGCGCTGACTATCCTCTCAGGTATAATTATGTATCTAGTGTGTGAGCAAGCTTAATGAGGTTAACTTAAGTCTTTACATGGAATAGTGGTTCAGTCACCTTCTATAGGAATAAAAAGCCCCACTGCTGCCGACTGTGGTGTTTTTCTACTATATAGATGATGACCAGAAAGTCTTGTAAATCCCTGTGGTACAGTAAAAGCAGTCTCAGTGGTAACACCAAGCAGAGGAGGTGGGAAGCAAGTTTGTGGTTCTGGCTGAAGGGTGGCCACTTTAAGCGGTTGAGAGTTGCCCCCCACAATAGATAAAACTGGTGCTGACTTTCTATAGATAAAATCAAAGAATGTTCCTATCAGATCAAAACGATGTCGCTATCATTGACTAGGTTGCTTCCCCGCTCACCTCTGCAGTGATATTTTTGAGAAATCCCAGCACTTCTAGCAGCCCAACTTCCCTGCGCACTGAAGTGAATCGTGTTTAGAAAGTATTGATACGGCTGATGAGAGCTGTAGCTTGCATCTTGATATCATCTGAATTCCTTAACTCCTGTGATCATGGGCTGTGTCCCTCGGTTCATACATGATATACTGCGCACCACCAGCACAAAGGACAACATTATTTCTCTACTAACTAAAGAGCCCTCATTTAGTTGCTGCTCCCCTCCCATTTGTTCTTGCTCAATACTTGCAATGCTGTTTTTTTACTGCAGGTTAGGAAGAGAAACCATCTTATCTGTGTCTGGGGGGATTTATTAGTGCAAAAAAGATAATTGCTATTCATAGGCCACTGGGGGCTGATTTACAACCACTAATATTTAGGATTCCTGGAGCTGTTTTTCAGTTTTTTATCTCTAGCCCTGCCTGCAGTGCAGAGGGGAGAGAGGTCACGTTAGTGGATGAGGGATGGGCTGGGCAAAGCCTCCACTCAGAGCAATTTGGCTGAAGACTAATGTGTGAGGAAGTCGTCTAAGTGGATGAAAAGGCCTCACACACGTAGGTCTGCCGTGAGGTGACAAACACCTGTTCTTCTTAACCTGGAAGAGTCTGCAACTCTGATCTGTCTTTGTCTCTGTTTTATCTGTGAAAGTGACCCTAAGAAAACCAGAACTGCAATAAAGGAGATAATCTGGAGACAAATCCCTGTAAACAATATCTCAATTGACCACATCAAAAGGAATAATACGAACATTACTGAAACCCCTTTTTCCTGCTGCCTCATAAAACTGGCAGGTGAGTTTGCAGTGTAAACATGACTTGTCCTCATAAAGGGTAAACCTGGTTATGTTGAGTATAGCACCTGAAACACAGGTAGCTTTTTGTTTTTAGTTTGGGAAGGGTTGGTTGCAGGCGAAACAGGAAATGAAGAGTTCTGGGCCTGTCTGTCCACACTGATCCTCCAGCTGACCGGGAGGCAGCAGGGGCTTCGGTGAGAGCACTCAGATGTGAGGTCATGGGTTCACAGCCCAGGTGTTGTGCCTCGCAGCAGGACACTTCCCAGTCTAAACAGTGTAAATGATTTTAAAGAATGCAAAGGTTAACCTGGGATCAAAGAGATCCACCTGTGACTCTTTCTACTGTATCGGCCAAAGGTATCAGTTTGTGAACACACTAATCTGCTCCTGTCTGGTGTGTGTGGCTTCTCTTCAGGGGGAATAATGTGCTGTGAACACGCAGGTTGTACTGGCAAACTTAACTAAACCTCACCACATTTCTGGTGAACAAATTTGCTTCTAGGTCATTTCAGATACAAGTTAAGCAATTATCAAATTAAATTTTCAATTTGTTGTCCAAATGAAAAGAGCCTATCAGTGGATGTAAACTGTGATATTACAGCAGAAGGAAGAAAAAAAACACACACACTACGCTTGCGGAGAATCCCAAGTACACGCAGCTGCTTTCTTTTGATTCCTGTTTCATTGATTTAATTTTTCATCCTTAAGAGATGTCACTTTGTCTGAAAATGTATTCATCCTGCGTATGCAACTCTTAATAACGCTAATCTTTTCGCCAGAGCAGAAATCTCATAGAGGGATAATCTGAGATAAATATAGTTAATTGAGGCCAAGTGAACTTTCGTTATCAGCAGCACAGTCAACCAATCTGAAGTAAATGTGATAATTAGAATGGAGATGTCTTCACCGGGAACATAGCGTGGTCCTGTCCTGCAGCCATTTCTCTCAAATTATATCTGATTTCACAACACATCAGAAATCTATAGCAAATTAGCGAACGGACAAATACTGTAACGTTTCGCACAGACAAATGTAAACATGATAATCTGGAAGCAATAAGCGAGATTGGACTGTGCCTCGACTAGCATTTGTTTCTGATCTTATATGACACTGCAAACCTTTAACATACAGTGAATTTTGTAATACAGCCAGTGTAGCAAACAAGATGGTGCTCCTCTCTGAAAGAAAGCGGATCTGAACAGAGTGAAAAACAAGCCCTCCTCTTTGCCTTTCGTTTCCTGGTGAGGAATGAAAGCCTGCTCTCTTTGGCCATACATGCAGCCTGTGCTCCACTGAGCCTGACCACCATTAACACCCCTGAGAAACCACGTCCTAATTACTCATTCAGCCTGACAGAATCTCCTTAATTACAAACTTCATTAGCCTGCAGGACTTTGTTTTTCTCCAGAAAAGGAGGGAGCAGGGGACGGCTCAGGCCAAGGTGCAGTGGAGGCGAGGGGTAGGTGCTTTAGCACCTTATTCCTGCATGCATTTCTTTTCTCTCTTTTTTTTTTTCAAAGGAGATGTTAAGACCTCAGTCAGAGATCTAATTAGATTCACGGTGAGAATCAGACACCTTTTAACTAGCCTCTGGAGTCCCCCTAAAAGGACAGCAAGATCCAGGGTAAGAGAGGCACAGAGAAATAAATGGACCTACTACTGCCTTTCATGTGTGAAGTGGTCTGATTTGCCATGTCCTCACCTCCAAATACAAAATAACCTGCAGCACTTATACACCCTGCTGCCATTATACCTCACTTATAAACACATAGGACAGCTCATGGGGGGATGGGAGGACAAAAGCAGCAACAAGACCATGTGCCATGACTTTGGCTTTTGCAGTAATTGGACTTGAAAAGACATATATTGCCATTATCTCATTTATGTATCCTACACTCAGCTTTGCACCTGTTCCTTCTGGCTGCTGTTTTAGTCCAGCATCATTAACTTGGGAAAGTGATGCACACTAGTGCAAATCACACATCACATGGCTTCAAAGTCACCTGCCACTTGTTTCTGTGAGTTACAGAAAATCTGGAGTTCATATGTTTGCACTGCATGCAGTAATATGGTAGAAGGCATTTTAGCCGGCGAGCGTGGTTAGTGTCAGGCGAAGCACAGAGCACTTCTCAGTTGCTGCTAATGCATAATGGAGTGCTGCACAACCATCGATGTTGGAGAGTTTCCAACCATTGCTGGTCAAACTTCAAAGTCTCTTGGTGTATGAGGAGGGAGACTGCTGCCGCTGGACAAGTAATTATTTCACCTTAAGCTTACATAAACCCTCCACAAGAAGTTATGCTTGTTATTAATTAGAAGGCGACTCCTGGAAATTCCACTTGAGATCCTTAGACAATGTTAGCATCCCTCTCCTTCAATGGTTAAGCTTTGCAATGTGCAGGAAGAACATTATGAGTGAATGATTAACAAGTATAATTTGGTTCAGTTTCTCTGTGGAGGTGCTAAGGTGTTCACTGGCCCATAATAAATGTCACAACCTGAATTACTACTACCAATCATTTACACCACCTGTCAAGCATTGCTGCAACACTCCGACTAACTGTAATGAAACTCCATGTTTATGCTCTGAACAAATATCTAAACACCTTTTCTTCTCTTTCTGCATTGCTTAAACATGTCAGTGTTTAGGTGTCAGACACGTGGCTGCACTTTTCTGCTACAGGGAATTCAACAACATCTGCCACCAGCAGACAGGAAAGGAGTAACAAACATAAACCTTCTTTTACTTTTTACAGCTCCGTAATCTGTGTGTCCTACTTGTGCTTCATCTTAGGTGGACTTACTGTCTTTAGTCCTCGGGCTCACGAGACAAAACCACTTCTTTAGCTTAGTTTAGGTGTTTGCGCTGAACAAACAATGAGAACGTTTTTAGCCGCAACCCAGGACATCCAATTTCTTGAAATAAACCCACAGACATATTTGTCAAAGAGCGTTTTTTTCACTAAGAAGAGCAGAGAATGCAGAGATACCCAATATACTCACAAATACATATGCACACGTGCACGAGAGGCGCACACACAGCCCCCACAGAAAATATAGTTTGTGAATAATACTCATGTAAAAGGCAACTTCAAGCGTCTGTTGTGCAGCGTGAGGTGAGGTTGGGTGGGGTGAGGTGAGGTTTGTATTATGACAGCACTGACCCGAGAGTTGGCACAGCTCCGCATCACTGTGTTGTATGTAAAGCCAATGAGAGCTGGCGTAAAGAGTTGGGTCAGCACTCGTGAAATCCCTGCCTGTGAACATCTGTTGTAAATTAGCGTTACTGTCGTTCCCAAATTAAAAAATAAACAAATGAAAAGGTAAAGAACTAGTCTTTCTAAATTTACATTTTAAATTTGTGCAAGTTGATATTTTTTTAAATGGAGAGATACAAAGATTCACATAGACATGAAGAAGCAACATTGTCTTTCTACAAAACATTTGTAACACTATCCCCAATCTTACTGATAGAATGTTTTACAGACTTTTTTTAAAAGGCAAGAACCACATATTGGTTCTTGGGAACTTCATATAGAAGTTTAATGGTAATTTCTGTTTTTGCACTAAAGGATGTGTTATGGTGCAGTTGTTCATGTGCTGTACCTGTAACTACAAAACAACATAGACAACTACAAACTGTCTGCTACAAGACTTTTGTGCTGCTTTAAGTCAGTTCAGTGTTAATATGGGATGCAAACAGTCCAAGCTGATGTCATGGTAGTTTATAATTAATTGTATAAAACTTCTTTGTGGTCAATCATTTTAAAAACATGATCTGATTGAAGATTAGTTTGCACCGCATCATTTAAAACAATGCAAGCTTCCTGCCAAAATTGTGTGATTAACTTATCGCAAGTTTTCCAAGAACAAAATCAAAAGATTTTATAAGGCTGTGAAATAAACAGTATGCATTGATGTGGGGTTCGCTTTAGTTCAATGCTTCACTTTTTCAACACTGGTCTGTTTTAAAGCACAAAAGTACTAAAATTACATTTTAAATATGTGTCACAGGGTCATTTGACTCTCATGTCGGAAAAGAATGAGAGAAAGCAATGCACCATCCACTGTCCAAAAAGTCCACCACTAGTATTTTATGCTGCCTCACTTTCCAGACGCTGAGCACTCAACTACCGTCAGACTCAGCCAACAGAAACTTGATATTTCATGTTTTTTGGAGGCAGATTTTTCTCACTCACAGCTACCAAAAGAGGGAGACACAGTGAAGCTCAGACGGGTGCAAAGCAGGGACAGAAGAACAGGTGCCCACAGTTTCACCTGTCTGCCTCCTAACCCGCACACCAGCAGCTATATTACATTTCACATCTAATTGTAGCCACATTTGCAGCACGTTCAAGGACACGAAGCCGCAGACAAAAAAAAAAGTGGACTAAGAGTCTAGTTTTAGATGTGAGCTAATTTCATTGGATGTGATCATGTCTTGATGTGGACTGACCCAAAAAATGGACAAGAAGGATTAGCAGCTTTGATCCGGGTTTTGACAGAGCCAGATACAAGAGCAGTCAGCAGGTTCAACAAGTCACAGCACCACGACATATTTAGCCTGCAGCAGGTAGAACAAATAAAATCTGTGGTAGGACCGAGCAGATAGACCCGTGTCAGTGTTGGTGATGTGGGAGTGGGCTCGCTGGTCAAGAGACATACACTAGTTCAGCGGGAACATGATGTGATATGTTTAGTGAGGCCATTGTTTGTTTTATTTAGGGAGCGAATTGAGGATTTTCCAAACTGCAGGGCGCCTGAGGTATTTTATCAGGTGTACAGTCTGCCATATGTTACACATTAGTGTGCTGAGGGGAACGCTGGTCGCAGATACATTCTGTAAAATGTTTGGAGTTTGGAACTTTAGAGGACGGCTGGGGGGGGTCTGACAATTGCTCTCTTCAGAGCTGGTGGATGTGGATATGCGGGAAACACATGCAAATGAAACAGCATCGCATTACAGTCCTTATTCTCCCCATCATTAAAGAATATCATGTTAGGAATGTATGGAAGTTCAGAAGGCAATACGAATATTACCACTTTGAAACTGGGTGTTTACTGTTGCAGCCAATGAAAATAATAAGAGGAAAAACAGCTAATAAAGGCAGTAAAAGTTCTGCTTCCTAAACTAAGCTGTGGCTGTGCCGTGTGGCTGGAGCAGGCTGACTTCAGACAGATGCTGGAGATGTCTGCGGACGCTGTGTGG
Organism: Ctenopoma multispine; assembly: GCA_034779795.1. Classification (NCBI taxonomy): domain Eukaryota; kingdom Metazoa; phylum Chordata; class Actinopteri; order Anabantiformes; family Anabantidae; genus Ctenopoma; species Ctenopoma multispine. The sequence goes on along the minus strand of JAUYWH010000007.1, from coordinate 4,751,057 downwards.
GGCATTAGAGGCGTCTGTGTAGGTGAAAAAGAAGTTTAGTGTTTCTGAATCAATGAATATTTTATCATGAAATGGCCATTTGTCACTTGCAATTCTGCCACATGTCTTGGTCATACGTTATCAGTGAACGTGGGCAATGGAGCACCAAAGTAAACTGAGTGAAACTCTGCATGGGTCTGTCGGAGCAGCTTGTAATGTGGCTCTTGGCTTCGTTCATCTATTAACAATCACATTTTGGTGCCAGGCTCTTAGTGTGTGTCTACAAGCTGTAACCCTGCTCTGACTCCATTAATGGTGACAGAGAATTAAAAAAGGAAAGAAAAGGAACACTTAGCTGGCTAATTGGGAAAGGTCCAGGAAAATAGCCAAATAATTGTACGGAGGTATAACTTAACATATCATTCCCATCATTAAAATGTGGCTTCAGTTCATGTTGGACATTGGATTAACTCGAATCTTTTGTCCAACCCTATTAAGTTAAGAGTATGGGCTTGAATGCGGACGATATGTGTAATTGAACGCAGCAGGCCGACGTATGCTGCATTTAAGGCCGCTGTGTGGGTGTAATCATACACTTAAACGCCTCATCTCTTTGAAAATCTAAATTAGAAATAAATTCGAATTCACAGCAATAAAAAAAAAGAGATTTTTTTTTTTTTTTTTTTGCGTGTGCTGTGTTCATGTAAGTGGAAAGTCAGTGTAGTAGTCAGTCCAAGTCAATAAGTGCTGACTGTACCCGATGGCAAATTGGAATTTGCTGCGTTTGGAAAACATAATTATCAGAGCACATCACGGCTGCAAACGTCCCTCCCTCGTTATTAATAATAAAAAAAGAAACAGAATCCTTGTTTAATTTAAGCCATTTGAAGGGTGATTGTATGGTAATTGCTCATTAGTCTTGTATATTTATCGCTGCACCTTATGTCAAGGCCAAGGGAACTGTGTAGGGTTCATTCTCTCGTTTCACGGATCAATTTCAGAGGCAATTTGTGAAGCAGGACAGATCAAGTTAGTCCTGACGTCGTCGGCCTACAGGTGCCAGCTCAGAGACGTTTGTTTTTACCCTTGACGAGATGCTGTGTGGATTAGAAGCGGGAAGGCTCGTCCGCGGCGCGCTCCGCGGAGAACGTGTTGACAAACTATCCAAAGCCGTCCTTTCAAAAAGCCACTTCTCTGGACTTAAGAGATTTCAGCTCGATCAATTATTGACTTTCAGCACTAATACGAAGCCTGTCTTCCAGCTAACCCCCCCCCCCCCCACCACCACCACCCCCCTTAGCCACCGTTCACATTAGTGGTGTCAGCGGACGTAATTATACCTACTAATTGCAGATTAGAGGTTTTGGGTCAGTGGGGTCACTTGATAGGACCGACTACTCTTTTTCAATGACGGATAATCATTTCACATTGCAGGATAAATGTTTAATGCAGCGGGGCTTAGGTCCAAATGTCCAAACTCGGCTCGGTCGTGAATTTTTTTTTAGGAATAATCAAACAGTTCGGGAGCTGTGATGATTTATGGAGAGCGCGGCCCCTGGACGGAGCGGAGCGGCTTACGTTTAGATAAGCGGGTCACCGAAGGTCCCCACAGCTGGCCCTCATACGCACAGCACGAGCGTCTGGAGGAAGGATCTGATATGTGAGGGCCCACTTCACATCATAACACACACGTACCGTTTGAATTCTGTCCAAACCAATTATATTCGTGTGACCTTAATCTCAAATTGCGCTTGATCGCGCTTTAATAAGATCTGAAAAGGAGAGCGCGCAAGTTTAAGGACGCAAAAGTTCATCTAAATATTTGACAAGCTCCGTGATCAACTAACTAACTCAGTGCTCGTATTTGCATGTAATGAGTGATTTCTTTCGATAATTTAGGATAATACGGGAGAGGGAGAATAGGTAGACTGCTGTAAAAAAAATGTGCACATTTTATTTCTAAAATATCCATCAGCATCTTTTAATTAATTAATTTATGTTAATTTAAATAATTGAATTGTTGCTTTCAGAATAAGAGCCATATAATTTAACAGTTTGAAAATAAGCACATTTATTTTTGGGGTAAATTCGGATTTTAAATTATGTAGTTGAATCTACTGGATTCACAAAAACAACAACAAAAATAAACAACAACATTTGTGTGTATAAACAGAGCTACAGCTGATATATAAAAAAAAGAGTTCCAGTTTAAAATCAAACGATTTCAGATTGTGCCAGACTCTAATGAGAAGCCTGTCCTGTCTCCTGTGTGTCCATACAGGCGCACAGAGGGGGGGTGAAGGTGTGTGTGTGTGTGTGTGTGTGTATGGGGGGGGTGCGCCAAATTTGTTTGCGGCGGATCAAGGCTCACCGCCTCCACTGCACTTTCTTTATCTTAATTCCAACTTGAAAAGATATAATTATCTAGTTTGAACAGGACTGCTATCAAATCCTTCTTTATAGGCAGAGTAGGGAAAAGCTCGAGTGGATTGTGAAGCTCTGAGCCGCTCGGTGTTGCCCGAGATAGGAGTAATGAAGTTGTGGAGTCCGGAGATACAAAGGGCATTAACCTCATTAGCATGAAACCTTTTCTTCTAACTATTGTGGGACCCTTTCAGTCCTCTAATCCCCCCTATTTCAAAGCTGGGTTTGTAATAAAGCTTTTAGTTTTTTTTCAAAGCTAATGGTATTCTCTAAAGATTTTTATTGCTGTTATAATCTATGGGCCGATTAAGAATTCCCTATATGCCATCTCCTCCAACCCAAAGCACAAAACAGCTCTTTTTAGTTTATGAAACAATTAACTAAACACATCCACCTTGCACCAGAAAACACTGAAGTTGGGTTTGTTTTGAATACACGAGAAAAAAAAAGAGTCATAATCCAGTATAAATGTGTGTGATTTAAAACCGGGCTGCGTGTGTTCATTGTTTTGCTGTTGGTTTGTTGGTTTGTGTGTAAACAGGGAATCGTTTCCTGTTTTAAATTGTATATTTTAGATTAGACTGCAGGCTCATTAAGAAGCTCTGCACTGCTCCCGTTCAGTGCAGAGCAGCAGCTTGCAGCATGAAGGAGCCTACAAGACAAGATTTTAAACAAAGATCCCATTTTGCGGCACATTGCAAGCTTCCCTTATCGCGTCGTGAGGGGTAGTCAGATTGTACTAAATTATGTCCAACCAACCCCCATTGGATCCGTGGATTAAGAGATTAAAGTGGACCACTGGGCAATGCATCTCCTTTTCCCCCTCATATTACTCGCATGATAATTGCCCAAACTGATTTGCACTTTCACAAAAGCTTGTAGAGACTCTTTGTAGCTGGAGCGGAGCAGACGCTGCAGCCCCTCTGAAATAAAACTAACGCCGGTCTATATGAGACTGAGAAACAAATGCAGTGCTGAGGACAACGCGTTACATTTGAAATTCAACTCGAGTGCTCCTGTAGCGCCACATCAGCAAACCTCGCTGCCCACTAAGCCCACATTATTATAAGCATTAAGATCATCGCCCTAAAAGCTGCATTTTGTTCAGCTGCTCTGTATAATCAGGAGCCTTTACTTTTACTGCGCGCAACATATTGATAAAACTTTATTGACAAAATATTGACAATTACATACTTCTTGGAAGTATACTTTGTGTTAAAATTGTAGCAAACTTAACACAAACACAAAAATTATTTACATTCTGTAAAAGAGGGTTTAACAGAAACATTAACTTTTAGCATTTCTGTACATGGAATACGCTCAGTGCTTGAAGTTTTTTTTTTTTTTTTTTCAATTCTTGCGTTTAGTCCTTCGTGGCAACTTTCACTGGAGGGTCAAGTCCTGACAGAAGGCTGCATGGGGCCACAGCGACACATTGGTAAAGCTTTAGGTTAAAGGAATGTCCTGATACCTTCCCTTTAAGTATCTTATCTGTGGTCTGATTCACTTTTTAGAAAGCTCGTTTTAAAGTCGAAATTCACTTTTTGTTCTCTTTTCTTTAAAAAAAAACACTATAACGCAGCACCGCTACTTCATATGTTTTCACAATCACTTGTACACGAGAATCATTAATTAAAGACTGCACACTTTGTAAAAAGGAAGAAGAACGACATCTCTCAGTTTGAAAATAGAATTAAAAACAAAATGGACTTTTTTTTCTTGGTTTAAGAAAAGTTTTTCAAATTAAAACAACTACCAGGAAAAAACTATACCATGCAATTCAAGTTTTACAAAAGCAGTTTGGTGTTTTGGTATCTTTAGTGGAAACGTTTAAAAAAAAAAAAATCTGAAGTGCAAACGTCCAATATGAATTGGAGAGAAAATAATTAGGTGGTGGTAGATGGGTGATTGTAGTGGTGGTTGGTGCGTGGAAGGGTTCAGGTAGATGGACTGTGACACTGTCAGTCACGTTTTCCTGGGTCATGTAGACTGACAGACCTACACGATGACAGCAGTGCCACCAGTCGGGTTTCTCTCACCCTCAGCTGCCGATCTCCGGATATCTGAAATGTAACATTGGCTTTTTACCCCCTCACTGTCTCTACACGGCATCCTTTATCCATGTCCTCCTTCACTCAGACGCTTATAGTCTTTTATTTTTTAATCGTCCGAAGTGACATCAATTTCCTCTGGGCTCGCCTGTTTAGTTGCCAGTCTCCACCGGTTTATGTGATGCGATCCTTTCTTCTTCTGCTGAGATTCCGAGCCCTCTTCCTCCAACTTCTGTCGCTTGAACTTCGTCCTCCGGTTCTGAAACCACACTTTTACCTGAAGAGGGGGGTGGAGGGTGTGTGGGGGGGAGAGAGAGAAAAGAAAGCAGATGGATCAGTGTCACGAGATAAACCGCGATTGTTCCGTGCGTAAAACCACGCGTAAAAGGAAACATTGTTTGGAGTGCAGCGCTAAAAAACAAACAACAGCGCGGTGGAAATAAAAAGATAAACTGGCACCTGTAGTTAGTGATCACAGAGCAAAGACTGATCAGAATAAACAGAGATCAGTAATTTTCTGAGGGAAGCATAAAACCACACATTTAAGCCTTTAAATTACAATTGTTACTCAAACATGTAATATTAATTGTATATGACACTGAGCGTGAACTCCAGGCCTTTAAAACTCAGTCAGGTATGTTTTAAAAATAAATGCTGAAGGTCTTTCTTACATTAAATTCCACAACATGCTCTTAAGATGGAAAAAGAAAGAAAGAAAGTCAAACAGAAGGAATAAATAAAGTATATTTATAGCCTCAGAAACATTTGATGGTCTGGAAAAAAAAACATTTGACTAAAGTAGGTCAGATCATTTTTATTCATAATCTGACTATTTTTGTTAGTATGTGCGTGTAAAAGAAGTAAAGGAATCACGTCCATGTCACATATTTAACATACATTTTCACACACGCCCCTAACTCGCCTCTGCTTGTTAATAAACGGTACCGTGGGGAATTAACAACATCTAAATCGATAAATTGTCTGTTCCTGCTTTGTCACTGTGCAGCCCTTTTAGCCCTTAAATAGCAACTGAGGTGCATTTAATAAGCCTTCAGTGGGTTAATTGAAGTAGGTGATGGTTCATTTCTCCCTTCAGCTCCTCCAAAGGCTCCGCCGTGCAAAGAAGACAGCGGACAAAAGACAGCGGCTGATGGGCTCAAACAGCATCTTAAATTTGGCAGGGGGAATTCACTGAACCCGCCTCGCTCTTTGTATCGCCTATCCTATAAAATGGTTAGCTGGTTAATTTGCCCTCCATTTTGAAAGGCAACATTCTCCCCTCAAAACAAAGTAATTCAACCCCTCCTAAAACGAGGTTAGGCCTATACAATGACGGTGGATTTGATCCAACAGAAAGCCTCTGTCTTCGATTGACAACATGCATTTATGGATCCTGTGTGTAGAAATAAATTGGTGGCTGATTATTTAAAATTGTTGCTTTGCAAATGAGAATACAATTTATTTAATTGTGTGCGTAAACTCAGTTATGTTCCGTTTAATTCAGTTATTTTATAGCGCCCTGGTTTTAAAAGACTCCATGACACACGGTGCCGCACACAGGAGACGCTAAAATATCACATAAAGCCTCCTGCATCAGCCACAATGTGAGAAAGGACTTTTTTTATCAGAACAGTTAAAATGACTATGACCTCCAGCCAGGCCTGTTTAGGAGCCAAAACATCACATGGTCCACTAAGAAACAGCAATACAATTTAAAATGAAATAGGCGCGTTGCTGCTGCGTTCGGGTGAAATAATAAGACAAGACATAAAAGTTAGTGACGAAGCAAATATTTTTTTTGTTTCTTACCTGAGTTTCTGTGAGGCTAAGGCTGTGTGCGAGCTGTTTTCTTTCTGCTCCCACCACGTAATGGTTTTTCTCAAATGCGTGTTCGAGCCGCAGGAGTTGCGAAGGTGAAAAAGCTGTCCGGATTCGTTTGGGCTTTCTGGCCAGCGCGTTATGCAATAGGAAGCTCTCTGGACTCGTTTCATTACCTGGAAACGAGCAGAAAATGAGGATCCGTCATGACTTTTGTTTTTTGAGTTGTAGAAGATGTTAACATTTCCGTAACAAGCAGCAGGCCTGCGCACAGCTACTGGACAATAGTAAAGTGAAAAATACAGGGCACGATAATAATGTCAGTAATGAAGCTGGACAACGCTGAATAAAATAAAATAATTGACCGAAAACGTATTAATATTCTTTTTTGATCGTAGACTTCATCTAACGTTCGTGTGGCCACCGCATGAAGGACAGAGATAAACAAAACAAAGCACAGGTATACTGCTTGGCCTAATTCAATTACGTCAAAACCAGCCTTAGTAAACAAAATCTCATGTAAAATACAAACAGCAAGAAGACGTTTAAATAATCAGCAGCCAAAACCCACATCAGAAAATAGTTTCCTGTCAAACGTAAATGTAAATTATATGATCATTTTCTCTTTAAATTGTCAAAAAAAAATACAAACACAAAAAATAATAAACGAATTTCTTAGTTTAAACATTTCAGTGTCCATATATTGGACTCGTGTCATCCCCAGAATTAACAATTATTTTGTTAAGAAAACATTTATATTATTTTTAAAAATGTGTCTTTATAGTTAAAATCTGTTTTAACATAAACTGCAGAAGAGGAGATTTTCATTCATTTCGTTAATGTTGTGCATTTTATAAACCATATGTTATATACTGGATGCACAATAACACTGTAACAACACAATGTCAAGATCTGTACTGGCCCTGAACAGACACTCCGAGCAGGAGCCAAGCGAACAATTATTTCTTTACTCCACATAGTTTCTCTTTCCTCTAAATAAACAAATGTACTACTGGGACTTTTTCTGGGCAGAATAGGCCTTTAAATACGTGTTTTTCCCCCATTGATTGGACGTGTTAGGCTTTAAAACCACTCTGCCACAGCTTCGCTGATTTTTTATCATCGTCTGCATCCTGCCGTCTGTGCTGAACAGCCGTGGCGCGGCGCGTTTCGTGCGTAAAAGTGAACCAACAGAAGCACTTTGATCACTTACCTTGAAATCTGTGACCCAGGTACCTATATCTGTGTAATAACCAGGGATAGAAAGTTGAGGGGTCCCTTTGCTGGCTGGCAAAAAGAGGGTGCGGACTGTGTGAGGATGAAAGCGGGTGTGCGGCCAGAGCGTGCGGCGGAGCCACCGGATTCACCGGGACAACGGAGTTAGGCGGATGAGAGACCGCCTCGGCAAACACCAAGTCCGGGTTAGAGTAGACGCCCCTGCCGCCGGAGTGAAAGCCGTTCAGAAAGGGATTCATCTGTCCGGAGTTTGCATAGCTGAGAGCCGCTGGCCTGATGGGCTCTTCGGAGCGGGACGCCGGTATAGGATTATCCTTCGCCACTAAAGACTCTATAGTAAAACACCTCTTGGGTGTAGGTTGAAACATGGTGTGATAGTCCAGATTCCCCAGTTTAAGTTAAAGTTGTCGTCGGCTCTCTCGCTTCAAAAATACTCCACACCCAAGAAAGGGCGAAAGTTTCTTCGCAGTAAATAAGTTGGGAAAAGACGGCAGTGTCAAGAAAGCCAAAATAAAAAGTGCTCGGCTACTCCCAGACTAATCCATGGATGTGATCGTTTTCCTCGCCGGGTTCGTGCAGGCAGATTTGTTAGTTCATGAGCCTAATTAGCGCTGCAGTCCCATAAACAGCTTCCTCTGAAGCCTGTAATGGCATGGTGATTGGTCGCTGCCGCTGCTGCTCGCCTTAAGGTGGAGAAGGGGAAGACGCTTAAAAAGTGCGTCAATGGGAAGCAGGGGCGCGGAGAGGCGGACTCGAACGCGCAACACGGAACGGATTCGTCCAGAGAGGAGCCCCCCTGCGCGCACGCGCACACACACACGCGCTCATATCTGCGGGACATTTAACACACTCATCTGAACCAGTAGAAAAGCTCAAGGTAGCATGTGTATCTGCTTTTTAAGGCCTGTGACAGGTTCAAACTGATTTTTTTAGGGCGGGTGTGTGTGTGTGTGTGTGTGTGTGTGTGTGGTGTTATTACTAGCAAGTGATTATTTTTAATTATGTACAACAGTGTTGCGCAAACAGCAGCTCTATCAAAGTGTGTTTTTGACGCTGTGCACGCGGACAATATTTCGTATCAGCATAATTGCGCTATCAGTCGGCCTCCATTTATTCCTCCATTTAGTTCCTCTTTCTGCTTTTCTAACTGGCTTCATTTGGAGAAATTGTTCGTCTTGCGTTTCTGCTCGTTTTCATTTCTTCTCAGATTCTATTAGGATAAATTTCCAACTGAACTCACTCTTAATTTCTGTCGGATGGGCTGTCTGGGAGATACCGGAGACACAAACAAGCTTTAGCCCAGATTTAGAGCTTCTTGTCAGCATTCAATAACAGCACAGGCACCGACGATCCGCTGTCTGTGTATCAGTCACTGCTCAGGTGTTTTTTTCTTTTTTTTTTTTTTGGAGTGGTCCACCTGTGTGACTGCCGGCTGTCACTGTGTGTGAGGATCAGTGACTGAGGGCAGCAACAGTACAAACCTGCTTCGGCCGCGCACCGAGGCCCTTTGTGCAGAACTAATGCAAAGTGTCAGGAGGAGCCGTCGTGAGGCTGGGTAGAAATTATTAGAGCGCCCACAAACTGTGTTTTGAAGTGTTTCCAATCTTCCTTCGGTAGTTATTATTGACGTATATCTCTATATCTCTATCTATCTATCAGAATATATATGTATAGGATATTATTTTAAACTTCTGTGGTAAATAGTTCAGGTGACTTCAGGGACAGAATAACGCAGATACACCTGGATGTTAAAAATATTATTTACCGTGAGGCATTATTGACATTGTTATTATAATAAATAAACCACTGCTTAGAATAATAATAACTGATATAATTATTATTAATAAATAAATATGTTAATTGTATTATTATTATTATTGACGTCACTGACTTGTGGTGAATATTTGTCCGGTTATGGACAAGTGTGCTTGACGCTTTATTTGTTATGTTCAGCGTCTCTGTGAATAAAATACAAACCAAACAGGATCGTATGGGTGTCCTAAACACATAGGCCCAATTTGACATTTTAAAAATGTCATTAGATTTTGTTCATTATCAACACCGAGGAATCATCAAAATTGTATTTATCAGTTCGCGTTGTGAAGGTCTTTTATTTTTTTTTATATCATTGTCTTAAGCCGCGTTCTTAATGTTTTTTAGTTTTATTATTTTCTGGTACATCAGAGCCGCAGGTCGATTTAAAACGATGTTACAGAGACAAGCGTTTTTTTTTACTGAAGATTAACATATTTGAGTTTATGTTGTTTATTTTTACAGCTAGAGCAGCATGATAGTGGTCTGCTGACTGGCCGCATACTTCCAGTCACTGAATAGATGCATGTTCGTATTTTCCTAAGTTTTACACGGAGTTAACTGCTGATCATGGACACGCACCACCACTCTCCGTCTGCTGTGACACGGTGCAGCGTTTCGCTCCTCTCCACGGTGCTTTTCTGACCTCTAGTGGTTCCTAAACGGTACAGTGGTAAAAAGCTGGGGTCGAATGAGCTTCAGGTTACAGTCGAAGCAAAGCAGGATCAATCTACCTGTTTTAATAGTTAGGACAAAGCGAATGTCATAACTGCTCCCCACACAGTTCCTGTATTCTCATCAATTTATCATATGTTTGGAAAAGGTTCACTTGTAATTAAAAGCACTAATGTAGATATTTAAACAATAAGCGAGTCTGGCATCTTCACTGGGGGCTCCAAGTCTTTAGGGGGCCATAAGAATCTTTGCAGTTTTTCCTCCGTCATTTTAGTGATAGTGATGTTCCTGACCCCTCAGGAGTGTGTACTCTCACGGTAACCATTGTCTTAACTAGTGCAGGCTTAAAATATGGTGATTATAACAACAAATGAACACTTAGTTGGTGAGCAAACATCTTTATTAATAAAGGCTTTATCTGTACACATGCAACCTGGTTTGGTACCATTGATTGCAGCAAGACAGAAGCGCACTGGATATGGAGGGACACCAATTGTATACTCTATGCATGCACATCAAAATGTAAATTCTTACAGGTTAAGCAGCTGAAACATTAGATGAGGAGCAGGTGACACATTTCCTAGTCACTGCTACTATAAGAGTTGTGGATCTGTGCCATAATATAACATCTATGCAAAAGTTAATTATTTAAAATAGGCAGTTGGTGAAACAGGGTTTGCACTGGAAATTGGAGCAGATTCACTGGTTTTCAGGTAACTTCATCACTTAACGTAATAACACTCCTAACCGCTGGGGGCAGCCATGTTTGGATTAAACGTTTGCATGAGGCCTAAGTGCACACAAGTTCATTAGGTGTTGGTGTTTGAGGTGCTGGAGAGCCTCTGGTCCTGAACTGCTCAAAGTCAAAGATAAAGATAAAAGGAAAACATCCCCAGAAAAACTACAGTCTACAAATATTTCATTCAACATGAGAAACGCACGAGTATCAGAAGCTTGTAGTCATTAATTCACCACCATGGCTAATTGGCAGATGGAATACAGATAGTTTTTAGTTTTTATCCCCAAATCAATTTATTAGTTAGATGAAATCGTTGTTGCTCAGCGGCGGACAGTGGTCCAACCATCATCATCTGTCTCATTCTTGGTGCGACGAGGGTTTTCTTTGTCAGTACGCCAAGCTTTTTCGCCTTCTGTGTCACGCTCCCTCTCCCTCTCCCTCTCCCTGGGTCTCTCCCTGTCCCGCTCCTCCCGCTTATCCTCACCTCCACGACGCCAGGAGCCTCCTGAGGAAACAAACATTCTCATTACGAGATGTTCAACATGACTTTAAAAGTATAACTGCAGTTAACATTGGTTATACATTTCTCCAATGTCCTGAGCATCATTTTAAGATGTCTGCTGTAGCCGTGAGTAAACGGTGACCTCTGCTGGCTGAATACAACACTTCCACAGTGTACCAAATTGTTCTGTCAGACAGAAGTGTCAGACAATCAACACCAGCTTAAAAATAATTTGTTCTGTTTGGTAACATACAGTGTAACAAAAGATTAACAGCGTTTTCATCACAGTTATTAACCTGGGTAAATCAGCCATAACATGCACTTCACATATATTTGCATACCTATGACACATTAGGGAAACTAAGGCATATATGTTAGAATTATGCGATTCCTACATCATGCTCTTCTTACCTTCATCCTGATCCCTGGGAGGGCCTCTTTGATCACGGTCATCACGACGGTCTCTTTCTCGGCGCTCACCCCGGCGCTCATCACGATCACGCCGATCCTCGTGGTCACGCCGATCGTCACGGCGCTCATCACGATCACCATGGTCAGTGTCCTCTCTGCGAGATTCTCTCCAGCTGTTTCCTTCATCTGTGCCTGCTCTCCTCCAGACACCCTCCTCTCTGCAAAAACAAACGCAGATAAAACAGTGACCACTCACTGAATAGGCAACCAGGACATTGTCTACAATTACTACAAAAACATATCAATCAATACTATCAGCATATGTCTTGTACCTTTGTGAACGACGTTCTCTGAAGCGGTCGCTGGGTCTTTCATCTGCCTCGTCGTCTTCTCCATCATCATTGGGCCCACCACGTGGAGGTCCCCAGCTCTCCTCTCGGGCTTTTTCCCTCTCTCTCCAGCCACCTATAACGTAAATGTTTCTCATGTGATCATCCTGGTAAACATTACATTTAAAACAGTACTGTTAATAAAACATTATCACTTATTAGCATCTGAACGGCTGCAGGCTTACCAGGTCTGCCCAGCGGCTTCCAGGGTTTGGCGTCATCACCACCCCGACGTGGCCCGTCATCCATTCCCCTCCTTCCACCTCTGTCATCATCTCCTCCTCTTCTGGGGCCCCAGTCATCATCAGCCCCACGCCTGGGACCCCTTGAGTCGTCCATACCTCTTCGAGGACCTCTGTCGTCTTCAAAGCCACGCCTGGGGCCGCGGTCATCATCAAAGCCACGTCTCGGGCCGCGCTCGTCATCTCCACCCCTCCTGGGGCCACGGTCATCATCAAAACCTCTACGTGGTCCACGATCTTCGTCCATCCCTCTACGCACAGGACGGTCGTCATCACCGCCACGACGTGGGCCTCGATCATCATCAAAGCCCCGGCGGGGTCCTCTGTCATCTCCACCTCTGCGAGGGCCTTCACCTCGCCTGAAGGGCCCCTCTCTGTCCTCTCTATCATCATCACCACCACCACCACCACGATTCTCCTGTCTCCAATCCCTATACAGAGTAAGCACAGGTGTTTTTTGAGTAGCCAGTCCTGGTTTAATGGGGTCAACAATGAAGTCAATTCGAGATGAGTTACAGACACACACCTGTCTGGAACAGAGCGACGCCATTCTGATTCACCTCCAACTCCACCTCCACCTCCACCTCCACCTCCACCTCCACCTCCAACTCCAACTCCAACTCCACCTCCAACTCCACCTCCAACTCCACCTCCAACTCCACCTCCAACTCCACCTCCCTCAGTGCGCTTCCTCCACCCTCCCTCTTCCTTCTCACTCCACTCCTGTACAAGACAAACATGTTTGAGAAGATTCATGGTGGCACGCTCTATGATAAAAAACAATCACAAAAAGAACTAATTTGTACCTTGGGTTTTTCCTCTTGAGGGCCTCTTCTCTCCTCCTCACGGCGGCGTTCCCGCTCCTCGATCTCCTGCTGACGAGCACGCTGCTTGCGTTCCTGCTCTTCAAGCTTGCGGAGACGCTCCTGGTACTCCCTTTCCTCCTCCTCTCGCTGTTCTTGTTCCTGGCGTTCACGCTCCTCGCGCTCTGAAACAAAAGCAGGAAATATGCACGTTCAGTCTACATAATACATAATTGAGCTACTGCATTTTGCTCTGATTAGGAAAAAATATGTCTATCATGATCAGAAAATGGTGCAGAGGACTGAAGTAGAAAACACCTGAAACCTTGCTGTGGCGTATTAAACCACTTTGTCACTAGTTGGCTCAGAGGTTTTTGTGCGAACAGACATTAATTACCTCTCTTGAGCTGCTCTTCATGGATACGCTGCGCCTCTTCCTCTTTCTGGCGGTAGTAAGCGTTACGCCGGTCGTCTTTGCGCTGCCTCTTCCTTTCTTCCAGGCGCTTTTTCCGCTCCTCCACCAAACGCTCCTGGAAAGCTTTCAGTTTTTCCTTCAAAGATAGAAAAGTGAATTTATAACCTCTGCTCCAATCACATCAGTAAGTTAATTGAAGGATCCTCCTTAAATGTTCTTACCTCATAAATGAAGCTACGGGCAGCAGTTATTTTAGACAAAAAGTTCTCTTTGTCTTCCACCATCCTAGACATGCGCTTCTTGTGCTCCAGAGCCTTCTCCCGTTCAACTTTCATGTTACTGATCTAGAATGAGACAAAAGTCAGTTCTTACATTCTGGATACTCATCTGAAACTTCCCCATTTTTTTCCCCATTATGACACATACCCTCTCCTCCTCTTGAAGCTCCCACAGCTCCATGTCCTTAATGCGCTGCTCCTCATAAGCTTTTTTGATCAGAGGAATCTCCTCAAGGCGTTTTGCTCTCTCGAAGTAGTCAATCTGGAGAGAAATTAGAGAGAAAATTAGTGCTCAGTCAGAGGTGGTAACTAAGTACGGTACATGCAATTCTGAGGTACTTATACTTTACTGGACTATTTACATTTAGTGTTACTTTTACACTTTTACTAACTAATCATTAGTTAGTAGTTTCTTTTTGCAGGATTAAATTCTTATAAAAAACATTGTATATTAATAAAATACTGTTGTATATTTATGGATTCACCTCCTATCACTATATGATGTGGTTAAAAATTAAAAACGAGTAGAAAATTTAAAGGGTACTTCTACTTGTAGTGGAGTACATCTCTGGTAAAGTACTTGCACTTCTTACTTGATTACTGAATTTGTGTACTTTATACACTGTAGTGCTCAGCTCACCAGTTGGTGACTCATTAGAGCCTTACCTTCTTCTCCTGGTTCTTGAGACGCTCCTGAAGTTCCTTCTTCTCTTTCTCCAGCTGCTCCACTTGTTTGGCCATGATGAAGTCCGGATCCAGCTCCTCCAAATCCTGCACAAAGTTGATTTGTTAGTTTCACCTTTGAAACGTCTGAAACTGTATCAACATGCCCTATTTCTGCAACAGAGCAATACAGAGTTCAGCCTATTAGATTAATTTTGTTATATTTTACCTCAATATCAATATCTTTAAAGGCCTTGGCTCCAAGTTCAGTCTTTTTTATTTGCTCCAGCCGTTCACGCACTGTCTTCTTCTTGATCTGCTCATGCTCCTGCATGATGCGCTCTTTCTCTCTTTCTTTGGCCTCCTGCCGCAGACGCTCCTCCTCAGCCTTACGAACTTTCTGTATTTCAGCTTCCCGTTGCTCCAGCTCCTCCTTCTCACGCTGAATGTTTAGGCTCTCCAAGCGCTCCTTGCGCTCTTCAATGGTCTGTCTCCGAGCCAGGATGCGCTGGTGATCCTTGCGGGCATTTTTCAGATAGGCGGCAATGGCCTGCTGGTTATGCTCTTCACGCTCTTGCTGAGAACGCACAAAAGCAAAAGTTTCAAGTAGAATTAATGCCATAATAGACAGTCATGAAAATGATTTTAATAGAGCACGATGTTTTATGTGTAGTTAAGTAAGAATGTTGGTCACTGTGTCTGTACTTCAGTGCTGTGTAAGAAGCTGAACGCACCAGAATTGAGGCAGGCTTGATGATCTGGATGGCCTTGGCCAAAGAAGCAGACATGGCGGTCAGCTGGTTCCTAATCTGCTCTGATGGCATGTTTTGTAGGAAAGGCCCAACAGGAGCATCCTCTTTTGTTGAGTAGTTCAGGTCAGAGCCAAAGCTCAGAGTTCGAGAGGTGTGGTCTATACGGACCTACAAAATAAATTAGCAGTGGTTAAAACGTGTGATAAACTGTTTATAACCAAGTCTTGACATGCATACTCATGGCTATAATAACACTTGTTTGACTATCAACAGCATTAAAACATCACTTCTTCTTGCCTGCAGATCGCAGTGACGAGCTGCATCCACAATAGAGCGCTCCAGTTGAAAAGCGTCCACAAATGGAACCAGGGAGGCCAGACGGCTGAACTCGATGCTTTGATAGATCTGTGCAACCTAATATAATGAAGGCCAAATAATAAGAGGGCGGTATTATAGTGTAGATGTCATTTAGCACAGTATTCCAGGGAAGTGAAACACACACTGAAGAGAAATACCTGTTGCAAAAGCCTAAGGATGGTATTACTCTGCAGGTGAGGAACATACTGCTGCAGATCAGGCTCCTTCTCAGCCTGGTCTCTGACCCAATTCAACACCTAAAAGAAAAGTAAGTTCGTTAGCACACACATGACTGTTAGTAATTATTTATTAAATCAATCTAATAACTGCAACAGTTTAAAAGAATTATGCATTTTCCTTTTAATGAAATTTGTTGCTGCCAGATGGTTTACCTTGGTCACTCTTCCACTCAGCTTTAGAGGATGGAAGTCCACCTCCAGCCAGTTGTAAAGTTCTTTCACTTCAGGTACGACATACTGAAGCAGATTAAACCTCACCTAGAATTGAAACATCAAACCATTAATAATTAAGCAGACAATTATTAGCAGTTCAGATGAAAAGCCAAAGTCCTGACTGATTTTCCTTAAAATTACTTTATCATCCATCTCTTCACAAAAACAAACCTCTTATTTACTAATCTTGAAGAAAAAAAGGGTTGACGGCACTGTGTCTTGAGTACAAATGTACCATGTCATTGATGAGACTTTGGCGAGTTGGTGGAGACTGCAGACCCAGCAGAGTGGCCAACCTGCGGTGCTTTTCCACTATGATGCCATCCATGTCCAACAGCCGGGCAATATCAGTGCGCTCAGGGGTTATGGGGATGGAGAGTGTGGCCAGAAGGACTCTGGTTGACATCCTAAATATAGAAAGTCAGCTTTATTAACCATCTGGTCTCAACCAGAGAGAAACATGTCCACAGAAATAGAAAGAGAAAGATACCTCTGCATCTCATCTTGTGTCAGATTCTTACGCATCTCCCTGGACAGGTGATAAAGCCGGTGCAGGGTGCAGGAATGGAAGAGAGCATTTCCAGATTTCCAGAATACAGTAGACACCTTGTTGTAATAATTGGCCATCAGCTGAGGTTTGGGAGGCTTCTTGGAAAGAGCAAACAGGCCATGGATGTCCTCAACAGCCTTGAACGCTTCCTAGTAGGGAACAACACAAAACTAAATCATTGACAAATTGATTGACAGGTTTTACACTTATAAGTACATTGTGCTTAACTGTTAACTACTTTTTAGTAGATATTTTTTAAATTTCTGAATGATACCAGACCTGCCAAAGCTCCATGCTTATGGCACTGTCCAGCTGCACGAGACGTGTCTCCAGGTGCATGGACTGGCTTTCAGGGTTATTCAGATTGATGGCAGTGCTCTGGTTGTGGTGGCGCTGGATCTGACCCAGATGCATACGCAGGTTGTCACACAGCTTGCGAAACTCAGCTTTGCGGGTGTACTGAAGGCAGAACTTGAATGCTGCAGAAAAGATTACCAGATATCAGCAGATGTTTGGCAGGTGATGGTGGGAGTGGGTGAGGAATAACATTTCAGAGTGCCATCCCTAGTGTGCCACAATATTTAAAAGGGCTTTTGTCATGCAGTTTTCTAATTCTTAAATTAAAATACCTGATTGTAGGTATGGGTGATATGGCCAAAACTACTATTAAAACATATTTTATCATATTGCTCAATCAATACAATCCCGATTGAAAGGAATTAGCCCTGCTATTTTGTGCTGTACGTATTATCATTAAGTAACATTTAACTACGAGAAACCATAAACAAAATATCAATATGTGGTCGTCTGTAGAGCCCACAAAAATATTACAGTAAATTCAGATAAGAAATCAAAGGCAAAAATGTATTTCACAGGTGTATCACTACCTTGCTGGGCAATGTCATGGTACAGCCGTTCCACCTTGGAGTTATTGCGCAGCAAGTCCAGGCACTGGCGGTATGACTCCCACAAAAACTTCACCCAGGGAGTGAGCAGCAGCCGATCGGTACGATCCTGAGTGTCCTCTCCACTCACGGCACTCAGGAGCACACTGCAGTCACAACAAGCTCAACATTAGAAATTCAGAAGTGTAAAAAGCAGTTAGTCCATCATGTTATTCTTTAAATATATACTATAAATATGTATAAACTATCATGAAATTATCATCATCAAAATCTGCATTTAATTGAAGACACCTGAACCTGCAGAAACATTAATAACCAAAGTTACAAATAAAAAAAATTAACCTTTCAGGGGTCTGGATGTTGTCAAGATCCTCAATGTCCAGGACCATCTGCTGGGACTCCTCCTTGGCGGTCTCAGTCTTCTCCTCTGCCAGCTTTAGGTACGCCCTAACTACATCCTCCAGGGATTTAATATTCACCTGAAAGCAGAAAAGTACGTTATATTGACTTCAAAAGACATAACGACCTGATCTGTGCAAATATCCCAAATTCCTCCTCTCACACCTGCTGGCAGATGTTCTTGTACTGGTAGAGACCCTCCTTGGCCAGGTGGCTCTTGCGGAGATCCACGCAGAGCTCCAGGTACTTGAGCATAATGGGCTCGTGAATCTTCTGCCATGTTCGGTGTTTCTTGCTCTTGATGACATCGTACAATACATCCAAGGCTGGCTGCTTCTTGCCAACCTCCAGAAACTCTGTAAACACATTATAGTAACGTATGTAAATGACAATAGTGTACACTACAAAAAAATCCCTGGCATTTCGCACAAACGCTAAACACCATCAGACGTCGTGGTTGGCTAAATCTGCCTGACATGGTTAGGCCCGTCCTGATGCTGGCTGAACGTGACGTTAGCTTCAACCAGGGTAACGTTACTGCACTGATTATCTCACAGTAGCGAACAGACACTGTCAATAACGGTATGAATGTCTGCTATAAATAACTTTATAAACGACCATCTAACAGAAACAAGGTTTTTAAACTGTTATCAATTCTTTACATTATTCAGGATACGTTCCGCTACCACGAAATAGCTTAGCCTGTTAGCTAAACACCATCGCTAAGTAAGAAAGCCACTTCCCCGCCATTACAGCTAGCTGTTAGCAGTTAGCCTGGCTAACTAATGATGAGGCGTCAAGGGCTAAGCGCTAACGTTAGCGTCAATGTGCCACAGCTGTGTGACATTAAACCGTGCTTCTACTCACCGTTCGCTCGTTTCAGAGCATTCTCTGGCCGCTGAAAGTACGCCGGCATCTCGGAGGCGTTTTACTGAAACTCAAAATGGGCTGACGTGAGTGAATTTTGACAAATTTCACCAGTCCATCCAAGCCACGCACGGAGCCGCTACCACGGTGCAGGCTGAGAAAGGAAGAACCTCGTGAGCGGCCTAGCTAGGGTTGCCAGGGACAACACGCCCTATCCCCCACTATAGTCTCTACAGCGAAGAAATTTCAGTTGTTTCAAACAAAAATATTAAAGTTTAATATGCTCAAGGATATAAAATTGTGCTCTATCCATATTTAGGCTTTTAAGTGTAGCTGGAAGCTTAAATAACTTTTTCTGAGAGATTTGTCATATGATTGTGCAAACATCTGTATGATTTTCAACATGCCACAACAATAAAATAATTTGTGCTCTACACAAACTGTTATTATGAACAAATGAATTAGTAATAAATAAAACATGAATAAATGTCTTGATAAGTATTTATTCTGCAGCTTTATACAACGGTTCCACAAAACCTAGCCTTCATAAAAGGGGTATTTCAACAAACCTGGCAGCTCTGCTTGTTTCTGTAGGCCCTGCCCCAATGGTGCGTTCAGGTTACTTTTGCCAATTGTCAGCTGACAACTAGGGTTAGGCCGCACACATAACAAAACAAAACCTCACAGCTCATCAAAGAATGTCGATGACAGCAGACTTTTGAATCAGTGTCGTTAAAACGGTTCCCTCCCACACGAGTTAGCAGTATCAGTGTCTGAGGTATTTTGTAGGTCAAGTTTTACTGTAGTTTGAAACAATCTTAATTCATTATATAATACAAAATACTACTGCTTACAAATCACTGAAAATATTATAGAAGCAATCACAGGAAATGTGTAATGCAAGTTCAGTTTTCTTCATGCAGACGTCTTTTAAATTACTTAGCTGAAATCGGTGAAGGATTTCTGTAACTATGAAAAATCGGTTAATACTTAAATACCTAAAATATTGCCATATCTATATTACTTTGTATATAACTATATTATGACCAGCAAACAGTGCTGGTTTTTAAAGATTGACCTAAAAAGAAGCAGCATTTCTTTGTCCCTTCAGTAGCCGTGAACGCACCATCCGCGCTGAAGCCTCGCCTGCTGTGGTTGGTTGTGAGCGGCGGGTCTGTCCCGGAAGAAGGAAGAGATTTCGCAGAGAGAAGAAAGTCTATTGACAAAAGAAACCAGAACCAGTTTGCTGATCATTTTAAACACATTTAATGTGTAATTAAATCTGTACAGCATCGCATTCTACTATTTGGACCCTGGAGGAGCTCTCAAGGTGCTGCACAGTTTGACTTGTGTGCATAGAGGCAGGGGGTTGGTGGTTCCTCAGCTGACTTGTGTTTATGAACTCTTTCAGGTATGGAATATGGCAGCAACTGACACGCAGCTTATGTTAAGCGTCGGATTAATCGGTAAGTTTGAGCCAACGAGCCACTTCTTGGTCGCTTTTCAGGCGACGATGTTTGTTTAAGGTTTAGAAAGTGTACGTGCATGAGGATCACATGATACTGGTGTGACCCAAAAGTGTCCCATCAGCAAGACCCTGGATGGATGGATTCTTCATGGGTTAACAAATTATTTGATGTAATGGTGACTTGGTTCCAGGACTCCTCTTCTTGTAGACGATTCCCTAAAGTGTGTCCCTCTTCCAGTTCATATATGAAGCTCAGTGTTGGTATTATTTTTTTCTCTCCACTCAGAGAAAGATGTGAATGGAGACACGCTGTGGGTGTGGTGCTATCCATCTGTGGGCTCAGACCTGAGGCAGGTTCTGCTCAGCAAGTGCTGTCTGACGCAGGACAGCCGGGCTTTCCACACCTTTGTGTTTGGTCAGTTCTGTCGCACCTGGTACTACATCACCACAGTGGAGGTGCAAGAACCTACAGCACTAAACAAGGTATAGCAATAGTAAAATAGCACTAAATAGAGCTTACTGTACATCAGCATTTGTTTAAAATATTTGGGCTGATTTATGCCTCTTTTTCTCCCCTTGAAGGTCACTCATTTTTCAATAGTTGTTACAGCAAAAGACTTCAACCCTGAGAAGTATGCTGCGTTGAGTAGAATACTCTGCAGGTAACAGGATTGAAAATAATGTTTTAACCATTTCGTTAGCAGAGTGGTGACGGTTTTAAAATGTGTGAATCAGGATGTACATCAAACATGGCAGTCCAGTGAAGATGATGGAGGCTTATATCACCGTCCTCACCAAAGGAATTTGCCAGAGTGATGAAAACGGCTCTTTTCTAATAAAGGACTACGACGTTCGCAAGGCGTACTTGGCAGGTTCAGTCAAAGGTAAGACGTCATAGTGTTTTGTCAATTTCAGCTTCATTTCTCTTTGGTCTTAAGACAGTAATTTGTTAATATATTTGAAAGGAAGTGGAAATCAGTCAGTTGTAAAATCTGTCACGCGACTGTTTGTGTCGGTCAACAGCGACACCACTGATTAACACTGCTAAACATCTGATTCAGCGAGCAGCTAGTAGCTGATTTGGCTCAGTTTGTTTTGTCATGCGACGCGGAAAAGTCAACAGTTTAAGTTCTTTACTGGCAGTGACGATGGTGACGTTTTATCATCAAATGCAGAAAAGACCGAAAACCACAAAAATAAAAAAGAATCACAACCCTGATTGCTTTAGAGATTGAAGTTTACTTCCATGTTTCCATTTCACCTTAGACGTGGTGTCTCAGTTTGGCATGGAGACCATCATTCTGTACACCGCTCTGATGCTGAAGAAGAGGATCGTTGTCTATCACCCTCGGATTGAAGCACTGTTGGAGTTCACAAGGTAAAACTGACTCTGGAATTCAAAATTAGCCCATTTTAATTATAACTTGATGGTTGTGATTACTCTTTGCCTGTTGTTCTTCAGAGTCCTGCCAGCGTTGACGTGGCACAGGAAAGACTGGTCCGTCCTGCATCCGTATGTGCACCTGACTGATACTGAACTGGAGGATTTAAAGAAATGCCCTGGTGAGGCTGTCTCCTTGTTTATTTACCAGTACACTTTTCTAGAGACTCTTCTCCTCATTCTCCCATCTGCTCCACAACCACTGAATTATTAATGCCCCAATATGTTTGTTTTCTCCACAGGCTATGTCGCAGGATTTGTAGATCCTGAAGTGAGCAACAGATCAGACTTGTTTGATGTGTATGTGAACCTCCCAGACAGCGTCATCACAGTATCCCAGAGTGCCAAAGGTACAGTATGTTCAATGAGAAAACTCTATGTTACTAAGAGCGCATAGATTCCTGAGAGAGCAGGATTTCCCTCGAACTGATGTGCAGTGTCTCAACACAGACGCCATGGCTATGGGGAAGTTGCACAAGGACATCGGTCACCTCATCGTCCAGTCTGCGGAGGACGGCGAGAGATCAGATAGTCAGGTGATTAAGGTGAGGACACACTCCATTGTATCTGTCTTTAATCTGCAGTTGTAAAATGTTGCCTAACACAACAACCGCATGTTCATTCATAGGACATCTCTGTCAAGACTAAAGAGATCCTTGCCAACTTGGTCGCCCTGGCCGACAAGTGCGAAGACTCTAAAATCACGCTGGAAGGCTTAAAGCAGCATCATTTCCCCCCTGTGACGGAGAATTTCCTCTTTCATTTGGCAGCTGCCGAGCAGCTCCTGCGGATATAAAGTCGCTTTCAGACATGGTGCCGCAGGCTGACGCAGTATGAACGTGCTGTTTTCCACACGTTGAGATAATCGCTGTTTTCTACATAGTTGGGGAAAGTAGGAAAGTGTCAGTAGTAGTATGTTTAGCTGTGACATGACTCGCATCACATCTTGTAACAATACGAAGATGTTTTCATAGAATTAAAGGACTAGTCTGACAGTATTTTATAATTTCTCTTACTGTCAACAAAAAGACTGAAATCAACAATCAATCAAGTTTAAAGATATAAGTTATTCTTGTGAGCTACTCATTGTCGTCCAACAAGTATTATCACGACCGTTGCACTAGGAGACATGTTCATTTATCAAGATCGACGTAGACACTGTTTATTTCCACTCAGTCTCACATACACAGTCATGTGTATTAATCCACAGCTGAAAATTGTTCCAGTATCAATTGCCAAACATTTTAACGTCCAGCATTGAACTGGGCACTAAAATTAAGTTTCATTAAACTGTTTTTAGGATCCATTTTTCAAGATGTATGTCTTTAGCAGGAACCAGTTAGAAAGTTATTTGACCATTTTGTTGCCAAGAAAAAAAACACCTAACCGTATCTATTTAATTCTATATAACATGAATAGTTAGGGACAATAAGCAAGTATTAGTATTTATCTTTAATACTGTGAAGCTGAGACATGAGATGGTACAGATGTTGGTGTCTCCTCCACAGAGCGAAGCTGCACTTAGAAACATCACAAATCCTGCTCCTGGTCTGAAGTGTTGGACCCAGCTGAGCAACAGCAGCTGAAATGACTCAGGTGTGACAAGCACTTACTGTCGGGCTAGTTAAAAATACTGCGTTAAACGTGCTATCAGATCACAGCTGCAACAGATATTGCACAACATGAGTCAATGCACTTTTCTTGTCTTTTTTTTTTTTTTTAACAATGTCACATTTTGTACTTCACTAATGCCACGCAACTGAAACACAAGCAAATTGTGCTATATAAGAAAATAGCTGCAGTTGATCAAAAACTGATTGATGCCTTCATTCCACCTTGATTTATCCTGCATTGTGTGTGTCTTGCTGTTCAGGTTCTAGTTCTATTTTTTTACAAATGTATAGTTCTCGCTGTTGTTTTATCGAGTACATTTTCAAGCACACTGCAAAACAGATGGTTTTGTGCCTCAGTATTTCAGATAAGACACGGTGCAATACATAGATATGCTCATGTAACTGTAAAAACTAAATTTATTTTCATGAATTGATGTACTATTTCATATCTATAACTACTCTTAATATTCCAACAAAATAAATTTACTATCAAAAACCTTTCTTCCAGGTCCTTGAACGCCTTTTTTTTTTAACACAAGAAAACAGCCTCATGTCCTCTTTGGGTCTGTTCGATGCAGCGTACAATTTCATCCCAGACTTAACATCATGTTATCCCGCATTAGTAACTGTTTACTTGGGATCTTGGTTTAATTTCTATTTTATGAAACTGTATCTCAAAGTCCTCTGTGATAGAATAAATGTCCGTCGACTGCTGCCGGCTGCAGTTCCTCCTCCAACATCTCCTTCTTTATCTGTAAAACAAGCTCAGGGTCACGATGAGTTCAGAACTAGGAAAACATCACGGCAAAGGAGTGGATCCTGACTCTTACCGTTCCCAGCTGCGGAAAGAGGCTGAACGACACAGGGATCATCAGGCCCAGAACTAATGCTACACTTATGTGGCGGAAAGGAGCAACCAGAAGAGAGTTCCTCTGGAAAGGTCTGGTTCTGTGAAGTAAAATCAGATTGGTTAAGTATAACAGGGGCGACTTCTTGTTGAGGTAAATAGAAAGGTGACTCACCTCTTTAAAAGCAAAACCAGCAGATTAGGAACAGCGGTGGTCGTACCAAACACTGCTGCTCTCGACAACGACGTTTCCTTCACAGCCTGGACAGAAAGAAAACTCTACAATACTCTGACTTCTCATTAAGGAGACTTACTTTGTCCATATGGTCACTGATTCTTACCTTGTGTCCTGCTGCTTTAGAGATGCCGACAGGATTTCCATTGGAATCAAACACTTGGATCCCAGTTTCCGACTCCTCACTTCTAACAGTGAACACGTTGAAGAAGGCCAGAGCAGCTGGAGAGAGTGACACTGTTAGTACAAACACTCCACTCTGTCACTGCAGGAACATCATCGCATCATCATGGGTCAGCATAAAATACGCTAATCACGTATCATATGGTGCCTCAGGTGCAATTTATAATGGACTTAGATTTAGATTAAAAGACTGCATAAGGTACCTGACAGTGGGATCGGTAAAATTGACCTAAAGAAAGTCAGCACTGGTGCACTTCTTACACCAAGTCGGTTTATGAAAATTTGAGGAAGGGCCTGAAACAGACAAACAAACAAACAAAAAGATTTAATAATAACCAACTTTTTCACAGTAGACTTGAAACATTACATCCAACACTGAACAGTTGCCACCATCAGGCTGTACACACCCCTGCACATGTTGCATAGGACACTGTTCCTGCAATCAACAGAAACTGTTTCAAACGTGTCTCCGTGTGCTGCTGGAGAGAGATAAAGACAGATAACGTGAAGCAAAAACAGAAGGGAGGTCCTCAGATCAAAGACTGAGACTAACTTCAACTGACAACTCATTACCTCAATATATTTGAGGGTTTCAGTGGCAGTTTCGTGTTACTCATATGTTTTACCTGCTCGGATGAAGAATTTCTGTTTGCCCAGTTGAACCCAGCACTGTAACTCTGCAGCAAAAACTGAAAGAAGGAACCATTAAAGTGCACTGTCTTCTAATCAGACGTGTTATTTTTAACGAATTAATGAATGAATAGTCTTTACCTGCCAAAACAGAGCTGGTTTAACTCCGCTGTGTGGCAACAAGCTGGCAACCACCTGAAAAATATCGTGTTTTTTCAACTAATCTCACTCACTCACAATATCAAGAACAAATGTCAAACATTTCCTGGATGACATACATACCAAAGGTGCTGATACAGGCAAGAATGCTAGAAAATAAGACAGAGGCGAGTGCATCAGCACGTTTTTTAAAATTCATTCTTTCTCTGATACATTTTTTTATTCTTAGTTCTACTGTACCTGGAGGGCGGAAAGCTAGTGGAAGGACGGCCCCAGAATCAGCGTGGACAGAAGACTGTAAACATACATCAGCAGACATTAAAACTTCCAGAGGATAAAACATCTGGACACATTCATCAAATATTTGACGTGTAAATGTTAAGAAATATAACATAATATATATATGATATCACTTTTTTTTACAACACTTACAAGAGAGAGAGACGGTGCAGGTGCATCCTAGAGAAGGAAACCAAACAAAGATCTTCCAATCAATCTGCGGCATCTTAAAAATTAAAATGCAGGTTATGAAGATGACATCAATAATTTAAAAAACTGCATAATCTGACCTTTTCACTTTTCCCTCCACTTCCAAGAGAAGCACGGGCCTTCTGTATTTCAGCCTGAGGAGAACAGGACCACTGGTTAACCATCAGATACTCTGATCTGACTGTATCAGGTCAGTATCATTGGCTGCTACTTACATCAGAGCAGAGCAGGGAAGCTGGGCTGAGGAGATTAACCCAAATCTGTAGCCGATTTACGAAAGACTGAAAAAAACAAAGCAGGAAGGATTCAACACTCACAGAAATATCAGATAAACTAAGCAGGAACCTCAATCTGATTGTAACTGACTGAGTTTAGTATCCACATTACTGACACTGCTCTGCTGTGCACAGTTACCTGCCCCTGGCTTTTCCAGTACAACAGATTAGGATCCATTACAACAACGAGTACATTTACCTTCTACTAAATTAAATATACGACAGTAAGATACTACTACTACTACTACTACTACTTTACATCCTTAAAGCATGTATTTCTCATGCTTTGAGGTCAAGATCCATTTGGAATCTACTTCCGTATTCAATCACGTGTCCAGATGAGCGGCTCTATGCTACGTTCAAGGACAGCGGAAATATGTATATTTTTAAATTGATGGTGAAAATTTTAGTTTGTTTGTTTGTGTTCTCTGACACGAAATAATAGAAGCAGCCGAGAAACGTAAAGTGACGGAGGTTTTTCTCCCCATGCACCTGAAGGCAGCGTGAGAGCTTAAAGCTTGTTTTTTCTTTTTCATTTGTATCTGTAATAGTCTTACACCACTGCTGGGGTCATATTTGAAAATGATGTTAACATATATCCTATCATAATGTGAATTTATAATTTTACGTTTTATATTTATATTTTTACAGAGGACAGGTGTGCGCCGAGCACGTGCGCAAATGACGCAATAACGCGCTCACACCGCCCCCCTCTGACATAATCCAAAATGGCAGCCGTCATCGGGAGACTACTCAGGACCTCTGTAAGTGCAACGTACTCACACACAGTGTTACCTTTCGTATGGACAGCGTTCGGTTTAGTTTGATGTTTGATGAATGGTTAATGAACGAGTGTCGGCTCAGGGTTTGATAAATAATCCACCTGTGCAGTGAGACTGTGTCAGAGTCGCGTGTGTCGCAGCTTTGCACCGACTGACGCTGCGGTGGTGTCAAACTCTGGTCCGCGGCCGTGTTGCGAGACCAAAATGTTCCAGAAGAAATAGTGAAAACAAACTTTAAAGTAGTGTCGTTTGCATTGTGCCACAAAAAAAAAAGTGTTATATTTTATCAACGACAATGTAGAAGTCACCGTAACTTTACAAGACATGTTCATACAACTAGTTGCTATCTGTATCAGTGTTTCATGTATATTTGTCGTGTCAATATTTTCTTATCCGCAGCACAGAAAGGTTTTCTGAGGAGCCTTGTTAAGCTCCTGAACATAATCTTTGCTCACTAGACTCTGTCTCAGCAAATGACAGTTACAGAGTAACAGTAAATGAAGGAGACTTTCATGATGAAACAGGAGGAGGAGACAACACATAAGTGGTTAACTGTAAAAAGGTGTTGTTTTGTATATGTTCAGTGTGTTTGGGGGTCGTTGATGTTCGATTGACGTCTTCTCTTAGACAAAAGTTGCAGCATCAGGGCTAAAAGTCAGAGCCGCCTGTCAACATGGAGCCTCCGGAGCCGCCAGAATCCTGACTGCTCCTGCACTTCAGAGAGCCTGTTTCTCTACCAGTACGTACAAAAGCACATACAGTAAAACCTCATCACAACTTTAACTTTATTTTACTCATAATTGATACAGTCACTTCTGAGTGTGTTCACCTTTTTGCAAAAGTTTGAGAAGCTTACTCAAATATTTAGACCCTTAATTCTGCCACTTTAGCAGCTAATACAACGTTAAGTCTACTTAGTAAGTCTTAACAAGCTTTGCACAGCTGGGTTTGGGCAGTTTGTCACATTCTTCAGGTCATTATCATGCTGAAAGGTGACCTGTCACTCCAGACTCTTTCGTCACAGATGTTTCTGCATTAGTCTGCATTCATCTCCTCTTCATTCTGTCTGTCCCTGCTGCTGAGGAGTGCCCCTGTAGCATGATACTTCCACTACCAGCATGGTGGTGGCAGTGCCCCTGCACGGAGATCGGTATCAGACCAGAGAATCTTTGTCCTTCAGAGGTCATTTGGCAAACGTCCATCTGGCCTGGAGTGTTACTGAGATGGCAAATTCTAGTTAGTAGCAAGGATTTCAGTAAAATACTGAATAAGTGTCTGTGGATCAGTGTTTCTGTATTAACTGTGAGCAGTTCCACACTCATGTCCACAGGATAGGAGTCACCTTGGTGTTCATGACCAATATGAATAAACTGTGATTTTCTACACCAGGCACCTCCAGATGGGCCCCTGCTGTCACTCAGCCCGCTCCTGCTTTTAAGGCCACAGCTGTTCAGAACGGAGAGTTCAAGGACCTGAGTCTCGCTGATTTCAAGGGCAAATACCTGGTCCTCTTCTTCTACCCGCTGGATTTGTGAGTACTTTTAGTGATTCTTAGAGATGAAAGAGATGAAAAAGATGAAAGGATGTAGTGAATTACATTTGATTTAAATGTACAGTAAATAATGTTAGGGTTTTAACTTAATCTACTGTTAGCCAGTAGAAGTTTGATGGAACCTATCCAACTACTGAATGACATAATTCAACAATAATTTATAATTAATGTTTTATTAATAAAGTATGTATTTGTATTTAAAATATTTTTTCTTTGGCAGCACCTTTGTGTGTCCAACGGAGATCATCTCGTTCAGTGACAAGGCCAACGAGTTCCACGACGTCAACTGTGAGGTGGTCGGGGTGTCTGTGGACTCTCACTTCACCCACCTGGCATGGATCAATACTCCACGCAAGGTGGAGTCCCTCTTTTAATACATGTACAGGAACACACACACACAGGGTCCGAGTCATCGTGTTTTTAACATTCAGTGTTAAAGCTGACTGCAAGTGCTCTCTGCCCGGAATATGCTAAAATAAATATTGTTTTGTCAGGCTGGAGGTTTGGGTCAGATCCACATCCCCCTGCTCTCAGACCTCAACAAACAGATCTCCAGAGACTATGGGGTGCTGCTGGAGGGTCCAGGGATTGCACTGAGGTATGTTCATTAAGTGCTGCACAAGTATCAGTTCACATCTAACTTGAAAGAATTTTAATCATTTACGTGTATAGTTGGTGTGTGGTAAAATACAGCGATGAGCAGAAATGTGTTCAGATGTGAGAGGAACTCTGAAGGAATCTTTTTACTACTGCTGCTGTTTCATGTATTATTTTTCACACACCACTTAGATCTGCCACTGCTTTTAACCTGAGACATGTTGGGTATTATTCTTACATGTATCATAATACTGCTGCAGGACTGTTCTGTGTTTTATTTATTTTGTTTCTGCGTTTGATTATGCCAACTCAATTTATGCATCCAGATGTTCTGCCAATAAAAAAACACATATATGAACATTACACAGTGTCACAGCCTCAGCATCAATAGTGTAGATTAAGGTTGAATAGACCAGCTTTATCAGTTGGGTTCACACTGAAAGTTTAGATGATCAGACTGCACGTAATAGTGGGAGATAGTGATCTTGACCTTTTTATTTTTGCACCAGCTGTTCTGAGACACTGCCATTTTTTTCAGACTAGCTTTATTTCAGTTTCTTATTTTTGGCTTGACAGTTTCTGAAATAATTGTCTTTCAGAGGCTTGTTCATCATTGATCCAAATGGTGTGGTGAAGCACATGAGTGTGAACGACCTGCCTGTGGGCCGTTCTGTAGACGAAACCCTTCGTCTGGTGAAGGCGTTCCAGTTTGTGGAGACCCACGGCGAGGTGTGTCCGGCCAGCTGGACCCCGCACTCCCCAACAGTGAGTTTGTTCAATGTCTGGACACTTTAACCTATTGAGCACTGAAGTGTAAATGTTCTTATTTATACTCATTTCTGACCTTCTAATCTACACATTTCCTGTGGGGGGGGGGGGGGGGGGGGGGGGGGGGGGGGGGGGGGGGGGGGGGGGGGGGGGG
>JAUYWH010000007.1:4691342-4721135 GCA_034779795.1 Ctenopoma multispine | reverse complement strand
CCCCGTTCCGGGGGGGCCCCCCCCCCCCCCCCACACTTGTGTGTTCAGGATGTGCTGTTTAGAGAAACTAGATGCTTCAGTTTTCTGTAGAAGTGCATAATATGAAGTTGTTTTGGGAATTTAGCTGGTTTAATTTTGTTTTTCAGATCAAACCAACACCCGAAGGATCCAAGGAGTACTTTGAAAAAGTCAACTGAAGAAGTTCACAACGTTCTGATCTAAAACCGCAACTGGCACAAACCTAAAAATAAATGTACACTTAGTTTACAGTTTAAAAAGTTGTATTTACTCACACACAGCTCAACACAGTAATAAATATATTCTTTATAAGTGACTGCTTGATGTGCCATGATGTGGTTTACTGATCTATATTCTAAGCAGACTTGTAGCAGATCAACTGAATTAACTCACCTTCCCAGGATCGCTCAATAAAACCCTTTATCTGTACGGCTGTAATACACATCTACAGTACTGTACATTATGTATGAGTTTATTTAATAAACCAGTTTAAAAATATTTACCCTTAAACTCCAAATCACACTTAACCCCTGTACATAAACATGTTTATTTCCTCTTTTTACAGCAAGTTAATATGCAGGTTCAAAATGTCTGATCAGACATCGGTACACAACATGAGGTGCCAAAATCAACTTCAGTGGGGGAGAACAGGTAATTAGAAAAGAAGGCATTGCCACTTCTCATACAAGTAGGGTACATACTGTATTTACACAAAATGGGAAAAGAAAATGTCT
The DNA here is from genome assembly GCA_034779795.1 of Ctenopoma multispine. Classification (NCBI taxonomy): domain Eukaryota; kingdom Metazoa; phylum Chordata; class Actinopteri; order Anabantiformes; family Anabantidae; genus Ctenopoma; species Ctenopoma multispine. The sequence continues at coordinate 4,720,383 of JAUYWH010000007.1, read as the reverse complement.
GAAACACTCTGCAGCACTGTGTGTGGTTATGAAAACATCTAGTTTTAAGTGTACATAAACTTCACTTTGTACAGTATGTTTGTGGAAACAAAGCAGTTGCCTCATTGCTTCAGACATTCACAGATGATGTTTCAGGTCAGGCAACAAAACAACCAAAAAAAAAAAACCACGGAAGGGGCAATGGCTTAAGCAGAAGTGTTTTAAAGCTTTAAATAAAATATTAACTCAATAAGTGTCCATAAGTGTGTCTACCTGTCAACAAAATGAGAAGATGCTCAGTCGGAACAAAGAAAACAAAACCCAAACTGACAGCGCTGACTAAGGTGTAATCTGACGAGCAGATGATTTGAAAACTTCATGCAATTTCAGGCAAGATGTAACAGCGCCACCAGCCCCACTCCAAGCACCAAATGGAAAGAAAAAGCAAATGCAATAAACTTTTGTGTTTAACTGAATGATTCATTAAAAAAAAACAAAAAAAAAAACACCCTGTAGTAAATCTGTACAACGAAAATACATTTGGGATCTACATCTAAAGTTACATTAAGGTTATATACACTCCCCCCATCCATATATTATCTTTACAAGTAGACTTCATTCAAACCCAAACATTAAGAAAAGACTAAACGGGGAAAGGGGACCACATCAAACATCCATTTAAAAATCAGTTCTTGCTGTACCTCAACCGTTGATCAGTCCCTCTCTGTTCTGTCCTGCTCAGTGAACTACAGCAGGACTAAAACCTCTCACCTGGATGGATTGCTACTGTAACAGGGAATTAAGAATCGTCAAACTGGGGGAATGATTCTCATGAACGACAGCGTTTTATATATATCATCTTTTTCTGCAGTGGAAGTAAATCTGAACAATCATTACTACTGTGTAGTAACGATAAGAGTGACTGCAAGAATACAAAATAGAAACCAAGCCAAAAAACACGAGCACAAACCCAACTCACCAGTATTCTGACACAATAGAACAAAGCTTTCAGTACACCTAGGCCTCTTCACTGAAGAGAGCTACACTATTCCATCAATAAACATTTATGTTCTCTGGTCTCAGGTGGGACTGGGTTGGAAAAGAGAAGCCATGTCATCCTTAAACATTTGCCTCAATGTTTGTTTGAAAGCAACAGATAAAATCAGAACCTTGTGTTTGAGATCTCTTCTCGCAGATTTGCTCTTGCTCGCTTTTGACTTGCAGTGTTGAAATTCAGAAAATGGAGAGAGAGAGAGAAAAAAAAGAACTACATTGTACAAAATGAGATTCTCACAATCTCTTTGCAAGAAAGAAAAGTAATAAAGAATGACTTGTGCCCGCTGTCTTTCAGGATACATGTAGGCAAATCCATAATATCCCTGTGGTGCCGCTTTGCTTCTTAGTCAATTTTCACATTTGTGTAGATCTTCCTCACAAAGGCACTTGTTCCCATGTATCCAATGGCCCCTGGAAGACAAATGATGTTCTGTGAGTTCCTTTTAAGGTGGAAGCTCACATTTTACTCCCACACTGCAGGTGAATCCATCACAGAACACAGAGATTATTGGAATCCACTCAAGGTTTGAGCAGAGACAAGCACATCTTCAAAATGAACAGACACCCAACAAACCCAGAAGGCACCATGTAGTAGCCACTGCAGATTAGAGAAAGCTTTTAGGTACATGGGTGACAGCCTTGGCTTATCATTCGTCAAGCTGGAGTTTGGCTCTCAGCTGGTGAGGACAATCTACATAACTGCACTTAAAGCCGAAGAACAGATGTGAGGAAAAAATGTGCAGGCTGCCCTCTAAAGATAATAGACTTTTTTTAAATTCACTCATAAGAGACATGAAAAAGTGATTCAAGACAGTTTGTAGCTGCCACTTTTTTTCCCCCGTGTTTAGAAGGAAGATGAATATTTTGCGCTCGCTGTAGTCAGAGTTGACATGTTTTGAGGTTGAGATTTTCTGTCTGTTTCTTTGCATCACATCAGACCATTAACTTTTTATTTTTGTCAGTTTACTGCTGCTCTAACAACACATCAGTGGCACTTAATACCTTTTTATTGTTTTGCGTCTGACATTTGTACGTTATATTTTCATTTGCTGATTCACAGTGACAAGACTAGTGATTTTCTTCTTATTATTTCATCTCAACACTTGTGTGAATGAAACTTGATAAATGTAGCATAACACATACCTACATATTAGGATTCTGGGAGCAATGATTATACAAATGATCAATGTCACTTCTCAGGTTCAAACAGGCCATTTGCGACACATTTGTGCAGTCAGACTGTCAGACTTTAAATACTCTTAGAATAAGACAACTCAAACATCTTTGTATGAGGCCCAGCTGTTTAAAAATTCAAGAGCTGTGTCTCTTAGCTCTTAATTACTGAGTGAAAATGTCTCACATTATTTAGTCATTAGCAAATAAATCTACTAGACGATTTAGTCTCGGGAGAATACTAAATAACATCTGCACTGCACCTGACTCTGCAATCGTGCAATCAAGCTTTTGACTTAATCTAGAGTTTATAAAAGCTGAGCTTTATATATTTGCTGTAGTACTTTCTTAAATAAAGACAGTGATTTTATCAACCAGATCCAGGACTCACCACACATGATTCCGAGGGCAGTGCTGAACACAGCCATGTAGCCAAAGTAGAAAGATGTCTGAAACAGCCCATACATCCTGAAATACACAATCAAAAAACAAACAACATATTACAAATGAATTTTCCTGACATGATTTTCCCCCCACTGTTGTATGAATCTTTCACCCACAATGTGGGTTTATAGTTAATAAGACTACTCACTTAGTTTTGAAGAAATAGTAGTAAAAGGAGTACATGTAAACATAAACAGCAGTGGAAGCAGCAGAGAGGAAGCTTGTCCATTGCCTGTGAAAGACAACAACAACAAAAAAAAAGTTATTCTTTCAGCTGAGAAGACTGCTAACACTGAATAGCATTTTCCCCTGAATCATCTATGAACATTTCATTTAGACATTCTTAAATGTGTGGCATTAGGGTTGGGAGATATGAACAAAAATTCATACCCTGGTATATTTTGGCTCTGTCACAAAATATATTTTATATCCCGTTATTTTCTTGTAAAAAACATTTCAGGTTCAATTCAAAGTCAAAGCCATGTGTGATATTATAAGAATGTCATTAACAGACAGTAATTTATAACTGAGACGTGTTTTTTTTCTTGTTTCAAACAATGACTGAAGTAAAGAAAGTCACTATGATGTAAATTTTAAAAAATGTAATAAATTTCCTGATACTGAGGGAAACAGCTCGTTTGGAGACGCTGTTTTTAGGTCTTCTATATAATGTTCAACCTCATGTAAGACTCACATGTCTGACTTGACCATATGTCTGTGATCAGTCTGAATGTTTCACATTAGTGAATCAGTTACTAAAAACCTTCCGGACATTCATGAACATTTCTGACAGCTCCTGTCCTGCAAACTACTGCTGACTAGACAACTGGTATTGATCAAGTGTGTAAAACCATCTTTTTCTTACTATGGTCAACTCACTTCTTTTTTTAGATCACACGCCACAGAAACGCTGCAGGTTTAGTGTCTGACACGTTAGCAACAGACTGAAGTTTAACTCACTCTTCAGACCGGAGTTTGTGGCGCTGTTGTAAACTGAGACAAAGGTTTGACGTATGTATGTTTTTCTGCTGGAAATCCAAACCACCTCAAACTATTGAGCTGCTGGTTTTCTTTTTACCAACCAGAACATCATTCTAATTAGTGTAGACAGGAGTGTGTGGTTCTTCTACGCTGCTGACATCAATGAGAGTAGAACGAGGTACAAATGGTATTATAATATTATATACTGTGTGTAAAACTATATCAGGTATATACGTTATACCCCTCAGCCCTAATGTGGGATTATAATAAGTTAAAGTCATTGATAGATACACTTACCATCTGTAGTCCTCAGCGTTAAGCAGGAAGTACGTACACACAATGGTGACGCACACAGTCACGATGCACAGAATAACCAGGACCAGCATCATGAATCCGTACACGTAGTAGATTTTGTAAGCCCAAAAAGATGTGAAGATGAAGTACCTGAAGAATGAATAAAGCAAACACGTCAAACAGGCTGCAAACAACATGCGACAACATACAACTCCATCAGCATCACTGCGCGGTCTTACATCTCGATGAAAATGGAGCCGAATGGAAGGATTCCTCCGAGGCAGACGATGACCGCCGGCTCCATGAACCTGAGAGATCACAGGATTGAACATGTCAGTGTGACTGTGTACCGCATGTGTTTACATCAGAGAGTCTGTGACTGACTGTGTCGTGAGGAGGGAAAAGAAAAAGCTAGACACCGACTGGAAATTTAAGCACAGCCTGACACAATCTACCATTTCCTGTTGGCAGCCGGCTGCAGTGTCTGGCAGAAGGCTGCAAATGTTAGTGCACTCACAGCTTATTGCTTTGCCATTTTTTATTACCTAGAGAGTTTGTGCAGACAGCGAAGCTGCTTTATACTTCAGGCCTGATGTCCAACACTACAACACTCAGGATTCATTCCATGCATTAAATACAACTTCCCCACAGACTACTGATCAGCCATTACTTCTCCTTTGTAACCATAAATACAACTTGTTTGAATGCACTCTAAAAACAATATGCTGCAGCCAAACTTAACAGAAAATCTTGTCCACTATTAACATCTGTTTCTAATATCATTATATTATGTGTGTAAACCATTAGACTTCTGACTCGCTGTACTCTGAGACCAATTCAACTCTGTCTGCAGTTGACGGCACGTACCACTTCTTCTCAGGGATTGGTCGCGGCACAGCATTCACTCGGCAGGGGAAGTTTGGCTGGCCTGACAGATTCCTCCCCAGAATTGTTCCCACCAGGTTTAGCGGCAGAATGACAAAGAAGCAGATACAGCAGACAGCAACCTGCAGAACAGACAAACACAGGTTATTAGGATTCTCTTTGGTGGTCTGCGTTCACAGGCAGCATCCCCATTGCCATCGTTTATCTCCATCTTCCCACAGACTGTGTGCCTGGAATGTTTTGTATTAGTTCGCTGACATTTATTGAACCGGTGAAATAGTCAGAGTAGCTGATGAGTAACTGTTAACGTTTATAGCAGCAGTCGGCAACCTTCAGCATTAAAAGAGCCATTTGGGCCCGTTTCCCACCAAAAAAACACATCTGGAGCCGCAAACCCAGTTGATTCCCAAAATGGAGAAAACACTGCATATATAGTTTCATTACACTAACAGGCTGCTGTAGACTTGACAAAAATACATTGTGTGTAAACATTTCTTTCATATGTTCAGTATCAACGTATTTGTGACTTGTCATTTACGCTGATTGTGGACATATGCCCCCTGGCTTATCGCATGACTGAGAGAAGAGAGAATAGCATAAATCCTAATGTTCAAATCAGAGGGATAACGTGTGCATACAGACTCATGTTGATTGACACAAGCTCAGCAGATAGCTAGAAATCACCTTTCCCATGGTATTACTGCAAGATGATTACTTAACACTTATGACTGATCTTAAGTTGTGCAGATAAACACATACTGACACTTCTGGGCCACCAAACTGCTGTTTGTGATTAGTCAGGACATTGTTGGGGAAGTCTAAGCTATGCAGAAAGCTTTTGCAGAGCGATGTAAAGATGTGAAAAAATGCTGGAATAAACTCCTCAAAAACGGCACTGAAATTAGAAAAGCTAGTTTCATTTAAAATGTGCTTCATACAGGGTTTCTACCACATGGAATACAATTTAACAGTGTCAGAAAGGCAGTACCCACAGTAACTACATGAATTAACTGACATTTATTTTCTGTCAGTATTTCCCAGCTGTATACAACAGCAACAAATAGGAATACAGAGGTGGGTAGTAACGAGTTACATTTACTTAAGTAACTTTTTGAAAAAAAACATACTTCTAGGAGTAGTTTTATTGCACCATACTTTTACTTTTACTTGAGTAGATTTATGAAGAAGAAACGCGACTCTTACTCTGTTACATTAGACAACACTCAGCTCATTACTTTTTTTTTTACCATTTATTCTACCAGGGAGATGCCGTCTAGAGGATAAGAGAACAAATTAAAACCATATAGCACCGTATTTAAATCATAACATGTTAAATATAAGCAGAGTTTTGTCTGAGTTAACAACTTGTTTTTATCTTCTTTACCGTTTCTCCTTTGTTTACTTTTTAGCGTCAAGTTCTATCCTTTGAAAATAAAACTAGGAAATTACTAAATAAAAGCGATCACGTAAATTATCTGAGCAAAAACCTTAAATAAGTTACATACTGATCATACAGTATATTGGTGTCATTTACACCACTTTAAACAAAGGCTAAATCCAAAATAGTGATCTCACTTTCTTCTACTCGAGTAATATTATTGTGAAGTAACACTACTTTTACTTCAGTAAAATTTTTGGCTACTCTACCCACCTCTGTAGGAATATAACATGAACTGGAATAATAACAATCAGATTTTATTACATTCTTCAGCCTTTTTTCAGTGAACTAAAGACTTGCAGACACCCAATAATATGATGTGATCTGTTTTTAATGTTATTCAGATGAGGTAACACATCTTTTTCCCCCAGCCGGAACCATGAAAATGTATTTCCAAGCTCATACAGTGTGAGATGCTCTTGTGACTGAACACTTTCAACACTATTCTCATTATTTCTACCAGCTGCACGACTGATAATTTATATGATATCACTTCGCCCACAGCGCAGCAGAGCCACACAGATAAACTGTAAACGGTTGACTCAGAGGATGCTCCTCATAACTGTGGTTTTTAGGGAGGTGTAGCTGTGTCAAACCCACCATGGTGCCAAATGGGATAGCTCTGGAGGCGTGGTAGTAGATGGCGATGAAGTTGATGAAGAAGGCAGTTCCACAAACCATGGCAGGGATCATGAAGGCTCCAATGAACATTTGTTTAATCCATCTTCTGCCTGTGTTATTGGGACAAATCACAAAACAGCATGATGTGAGCGATTCGGCCTATGTGAAACCAATAGTCTGCAGGAAAGCAGTCAGACCGAATGTGATGAATGGACATTTTTATTACCTCCTTGTTTTGCATACAAGCTTCCCCCGAAGTAACCATTGACAGGGGAGGTTGCAGCGTATACAAAAATGGCTGTGCTCAGCATGGATCCTCTCCTGCAGAGAAAAAAAACAGATATGAGTCAAGCCCTGTGAAGTCTATTACTCCCCTCAGTTTGGGCTTTAGTCCCTTCGAAAATGGTGTTTTATACTTTTTATCTGTTTTTCCTACATTCATGTCTAAGCTACATTTAGAGAGAGCTTGAATTGAACCCAAGATAATCTAAGGAACACATCCACATGACTTCTCTCTTTTTCACACACACGAACACACACACGAACACACACACGAACACACACACGAACACACACACGAACACACACACGAACACACACACCTCTTTTTTTTACCAAATGACCTGAGCTGAAAGGAAACAACATTTAAGACTCAGAGCTCCACCACTCTACCTACTTTACTAACTTTAAACAATTTGATATGTTCATATGTTATATGATCCCAATCCTACAACCACAGTTAAAGTTTAGAAGCAGGCACTAAGCTGCTCCTCACTCACTCTGTGTACAGATCCTCAACCATAGCGACGATGATGACAATGAGGGAGACGGAGAAGATCTGACAGCCAGAGCCGATTAGTGATGAGAAGATCAGTGGATGGCTTGACGGTCGAAACACATCTCCATGTACCTGCTTCCACCCGTATTCATCTCCCAGGTCTCTGTCCTGTTGGTGCACATTGACATAACGTAAAGTGAGAAGGACAGAAAGGACCAACTCTAACATAACATTTCTAAACGTCAAACAAATCAAAGTACCTATCACAAAAAACATATTTACACTTTTGCTTTCAGCAAATTGTCATTAAAAACCTACCATATCATCCATTTCCTCCTCTTTGCTGTATCTTGCATAATCCTTTCTTAGTGTTCTCATTAGAATCATGGACACCAGACCCACCAAGAAAATGACCATCATGAATGAGTTGAAGATGGAGAACCAGTGAATCTAGAAAACAAACAGTATAATAAACAATCTTTTTAAGAGGCAATGGTGTTATAACTTTTGTTACATGAAACCAAGATGCAGTACTCTCAGTATCTCAGGGTACTGAAGTCGCACAACTACTCCTTTACAAAAATCCCCACTCTCAGCGGGTTCGGCTTCATTGTACAAGTCAAGACAGGAAACTCATTCATTCACTGGCTGTCGTAGCTGGTGAATTCTTAAGCCAGCCAAACATCCCTCACAGAGAGCTCTGCTGGATTCCTGCCACTATGGCAGCAGCAGAGTCAGCCAAAAGTTACCAGGTTACTTAATTACATCATACAGAGCACAGAACAAGGGTCAACTCCTAACTTCTAAAAGTTATTACACAAGCATGCTGTTACAACAAGCCAGCGGCTGCCTTTCCTGGAATGATGAAGAGCAGAATGTTTAACTCACCCTGTGCTGGAAGAAGGATGGATCAAGGTACTTGTCAAATCTGTCTTCAAACTTCACATCTGACTTCTTCCACTTCACCTGTGAAGGGAAAAAATGCATTTACACTAATATGTCTGCTTCTATTTGTGAATCATCCTCATTACAAACATAAAATGTGCATTAGCATGGTCAACACTCACAGAATAAGACATAGGAATTCTTGTGTTTGCCATGAGTCGGACTTTTCCTTCACTAGTCAGATTTACATCAACGATTCTGTTGCCGTTATAGCCGATCTCCAGTTTCTTGTACGTCCACAAGTGATGATCTTCGCCGTTTTCATCCGCCTCACCAACAATACCTTTAAAAAATGACATGATCTAAATTAGAAATCTGGACCTTACAGAATAGATCAAATGGACAGGTGTTCATATGGAGCTTTCAGTTATACAGTTTAATAATCATCACATGTCATGTGCAAATGTATCCACCTGTTTCTTTACTGCATGGTTACTTGACAAATTTGTGGGAATACAAGCAGTAGAAAATGTAAGGCACACAAAAAAACAAACAGTAACTCTGAGAAGCTTATTTTTAGAAACAGCAACAAGCAGAATACTTAAAAAAACTAAAAGTATTTGTAGTGACATATTACTTTTAGTAGGTAATGTTACTTTCTAGTTTGCCAAACATAATTAAGTTAGTGTGTGGTGGTCAAAAAGTGATTAACCCCAACATGTCATTGCCTCATACATGAACTGCTCTGGTTTGGTTGGACATGAGGTCAAAAATCAGGAATTATTTATTGTTGCGCAGACCTCAGTAGGCAACGTGTTAACATGGAGTAGTGTCTGAATAATTAGTGCCAGTGCCACACCCACTAACAGCCAAATCAGCCAACAGTTTCTTGTGCAAATGTAGGAGTGGCACCATTGTTACTACTACCACATATGCAAGTTTTCTCAAAGTGGCAGCCATAAGAAGAATCTGTAATGACAGGAGCCATTAGTATCTTTCTTGTTAGTCATTTTTAATAGAACAATGGAGCACTACATTGTCTCACAAAACAAAAAAAAGGTTGGATTTGGTATGTCAAGCTGGTGTCAGATATCAATATATTTTCAACAGTTTAGAAACATGCAGTTTCCTGTGGTGTACATCACACTTACACTAAGTAATTCTAATATTCTTTGTATAAAAAATTAGATCAGACACTATATAGTATTCTGTAACAACTAGATTTAGATCAACTAGAACACTACATTGTTCAAACCATGCTGACCAGTTTGATTCCCCACACATACCAACATGAGTGCCTTTCAGTAACTCATCTGATATATGATATATTGCATTGTTATACCCCAGAAAGTTGTTTAAGGATGAATGAACAGGCCCACTCATGAATAGGAACTGGTTTAACTTCTCCAACATCAAGATAAGAGACAGATACTCTTGCTAGTGTTGTTGAGTAAATTAGCTAACAAGCAGTTAAGTAACTCACATCTCAACCAGGATGGAAGATACTAATAAACAGAGCAAGAAAATACTACAGTAACACAACTAAAAATTCATTATCTCGTACTTTTTAACAAAAGATTAGAACAATTAGGCAATGCATACCCCAGATGGGCAGGTCGTCTATGTACATTTGGTACCAGTAGTGATTCTTTATGGCATAGATGAAGGCATCCCTTTTGGCTTTGTCCAGGTCAATTTCACAGTATGTTGTCTGCATGACTTCATCTACATGGATCAAACACAAGACATCATCTTTGTTAGATATGAAGAATGATGTGCAGAAAAAAAAAACACATTCAGAGACTCACTATGTTCATATGTGCTCAACAGGTGAAAGTCGGTGTAACAGTAGAATACCTTTGAACTTTATATCTAAGCCACTGAATTCCAGCTCCACTCCCTGCAGAGCCTCTCCAAGTGTTTCATGATAATGACTGATGGTCTTCTTGGAGCCCGCGCAGAAGGGCAAAGAGAAGTACTTGTACGTCTCCTGTCGGTTGTGGTAAGGCCCCACTGTGTTCATCCATAAAACTACCTCCTCCTTATCTGTGTACTGCAAGGAAAACACACAGAGTCTTATGATGGAGCAGTGAGGAACGAGCGACAGTTATGCTACTCCCACTGGTTTCATTTCGAGGCTTATTTGTATTCTAAAAAAAAAAGAAAAGAAAAGAAAGATATGTGCCTTATAAATGTCTTCAGTACATGTTCACACTCACAGCAGTAACACCACAGCTACAGCTACATAAGATTTAGACACAGGCTTTAAAAGACTTCCTCTTTAATGTCCATTTACCATCCTCCTTACACTAAAACTGATTCATAAAACCGGTATAGCAATAAAATGTATGCAAACGTATGAAAATTGTACACGATTAGTCATCACCGTATCAGTGCAACGCTGACACTATCATAAGTGAGGAAGGTATGTTAGCTACTTGATGTTTGCTTACAGTCAAGGAAGTTGACTACCTATATCCGTGACAGCTCATTATAGGCAGAAGGACATGACGAGTATTAAAAACATATAATACAGCACAGCTTATTAACACGTGTTAACATTAGTAACGTTACGTGTAATTAGGACGTCTGGGTCTGACAAAAGGAAAAAAGGCATAAGAAACACTGAGAGGCCAAGACATTAAACCGGTGTTTCGGCACTGACGTTAACGTTTATGTGCCGTTGGCTAGAAAACATCTATTGCAGTGAGATTTGCTTTAACGCTAAAGGCTTTACACATGTATGATGCCAGTGAATTTGATACTGCCTAACAACTAACCAACGCTAGCTAGTCTAAGTTGAGCGCAGCTTCCGCCGGTGCTCAAGGAAAGCTTGTGAAAACCTGTGTGGAAGACGTGCTAACATGCTAGCGCCAACGTTAGCAGTAAGCACTTAGGCCGATAAGTGGTGACAAGTTAGCTAGCCAATTGTACGTTTGTGTGTTTAATAGCACATAAAGTACCGACGAATAGTTTAACCCAGCAGGCCAAGCCACACTCTGTACCATGTATGTAATCTTGTTTTCCTTGCAGCTAGCCGTCGCGGCTACAGTTAGCAACTTACACAGAGCACAAACGTCCATTATTTTCAAGGCTCCCCCTTTTCAATCGGCCTCTCAAAACGTTGTCTTACCGTGTGTTCATGTTCATCTGCGTGGACAGGTAATAAAAAGCCCACTATGGCGAGAAACGCTGCCACTACCACCTTCCACCTGGAAGATCCCATTATTTTTGGTGAAAGTATGAAGAAAGATTGGGGATGTTAGCTTTGAAGGGCTATCCCACCTTCTTCCTGGTTGTATGACAGAGGCAATTTTTTGGGATGCTCTCGTACGCATATGGCGTACGCGCTCCACGAGCGCTCATCGCACGCACACTTGATTGGCTGGATTGAGTCACGTGGGTTAAAGCCTCCAGTCAGAGTGGAAAGCGATGCGTCAAACGGTGAATAACAAAACGCGTTCTGTTAACCGTCCGCAACCTTCAGCCACGTCATCCGTCTGCCGAGACTGGAGCTTCACCTCGTCTAGGATAGAGCTGCTGCGTGAAACATGATCCCCGCTCACAACAAACTGGTATATTCACGGTCACTTATTGACCCCAAAGTTGTTTTAAGAGTATCTCATTTTTCATGAATTAACACGTGCAGTTTAACGCACAATCAAAAGTTTATATTTTAATGTTCCCTAGAGGACAATATGGACAACTCATACCACAGGTTAAAAATGTTCAACCTCCTCAGATGCATATTGGAGAGAATATATATACACTGAAAAGAAATGGGACTGTTTACAGTTTCCTGGTTTTCTGCATAAATTGGTCATGAGATGTGATCTTATCTTCACCAAAGTTATAAATGTCAACCAACATTTTGAACCGATAAAACACAGTCATGATCTTTCACTTCTAATAAACACACCCATTAAACATACAGTGACGGTAGAAAATGTAATGACAACAGTGTTGTAATAAATGGTTGAACAGCAGTAGTAACCTCCCTAACCTCCTTCCCCGATGCAACGTCCAGGAGAAATTTTGGACCTTTTTTAACAGATCTTTTTAACTCTTTACGCAGCATCATGATTTTTCTTTACTGCCTCTGGACAGCTAACCACCATTGAGAGGGAAATTAATTCCCCTATCCTACAGCATAATCACAGAGTGGCTGTCCATGAGCTGAAGCTCAGCAGAAGCTGAGTGATGCAGCAGGACAAAAACCCTAAACACTTAAGTAAATCTACTACAGAACTGCTGCCAAGGGTGGATTAAGTCATTAAAGCAGTGTTTCATTTACTTTTTCCACCATCACTTTGAATATTTAATGGGTATGTTCAAGAAAGCCACGTAACATCATGACTATTTGTGTTTTATCAGCTTAGAAATACTGTGTTTGTTGATATTTGTCAGATCACATTTCATGACCAATTTATGCAGAAACCAAGAAGCAGCAAACAGTTCCATTGCTTTTTCTTTCCACTGCACCTGTCACATTCATAGAAATAAAGAGAAGCCTCTATTTGCAACTCTTAACTAAAACTGATAACACTTCTCTTATCAGAATTATAGCACCCAAGTTTAATAAAATGTCACATGGACTTTTTTTTCAAGTCAAAACATCAGCTGCAACAGAGGTAATTTTATTTCTCAAACAGGATACAGGTATGCATAAAGGCAGAGCAAATTCATCTTTAACAACAGATTTAGCTTCCAACAACTGTGTAAGCTAGAAATTCTGAGGTTTGAAAAAACAAACACATTTTGGAATTAGCATATAAAGCTGGAAAGCCTTGTTGAAAACATTCACTGACTTCCATTTGTATTGAAAAGAAACAGGCTATAGGCCTACTCTGTAATTCCATTACATTTACATATGTTAAACTATTCGAAAAATCCAGTACGTCAGCAGAACTAATTAAGGTGAGTTATGCAATTCGAGGGAAATAAGCCCATGTGAGCATTTTTTAAATATATATAAGGAAACACAACTTTGTGGACATTAGATAAAACCAAATATAATTCTTAGTGCGTAACGATACTTAGGTTTCCAGCTTTACATTTGAGATTTATAAAAGAAATCAGTGATAAAATAGATTCTTCAAGGCATACGAATAGTGCTATATGCACCTGAATTAACTCTAGGTTGTTTACTGTAGATTTATGAATTGGTGTTATGTGAATTCTGGTGGACATGTACTTTGGAGTTTCTCCAGATGAGACAAATATGTTAATGTGTGTTCTACTGTAACAAAACAAAAACTAGACATACATTCAGTCAACTTCTGGTTGACAGAGCATTTCATGAAATTTAGTGCAGTTAAACAGCAATAATTATTTAATCTTATCTTAACAGACAATGTGTAATGATTAAATTACTCACAGATATGAGAAAACAAGTAGTTAAGCAATTAGTTAACAATTTAACATACTTTGAACTAATTTAAAAGCAAAGTTGGATGAATAAAATTCTGATATTTAAGTAAACCTCAACTAATATGCTGCAGTAACAAAACATTTGAAGGCAGTGTGTGAGCCAGTTAAGTCAACGTCAGCCATTCTTCCGTTACAAACTGTCCACAAACTTCCTGCAGAGGAGAAACAATGCCAAACAGAAGTTTTAACATACACAATTTAAACAAGCCAGAATGTAATCGCTTTAAGCATTATCGCTCAAATGTTTTCTCACTTTATGATGTCAGGCAGATGGGGATCTCTGTATAAGCCATTGTGCAAATACCCATGAGAACCGTCAAATGTCACCAGCTTGACTCGCTCTGCATTCTGGGCACTCACCGCCACCTCATACAACTAGGAGAAAAAAACAAGACAAAGAAAGTGCAGTCTTCTTAAAACAAAATGTTATCTTAGAGAAGACACTTTTTTACAAAGTTTACAAAGTATTAGATAAAACAGTTTTATGTGGCAGTAGTACCCCCTGAGCAATCTCAATGGGAACTAAGTGATCGTCCTTTGCGTGAAGTAAAAGAATCGGACTTCTCATCTTCTTCAGACTGTAGAATGACAAAAACACATACTCAGTCATTGGATTTAACTGGTCACGACACTGTTGATTATATAATGTGGGGCTATCATGTGTGATATGCATGATAATATTTGATTGTTGTGCGTGGCCAACATGTTAACGTTTCAGTAAAACGTACTTTTCTTCAGTAGGAAAGACAACCTTGTTTTTTGCCCATGGCTCTGGGAAAAAATATCCAGATCCAGGGAATTTCCAGTAATACTGTAAACAGAAAGCAATAAAATGTTACAGTTATGTGTAATGTAACAGCAGACAATAAAATGATCAAATCAAATATCAAAAGTGTTCAATTAGATGCGTTTACCCAATAAAAGGGATTAAATGGTATTTGCTGTCGAGCAGAGTTGAACGCACCCTCCAGGATCACACCATCAAAAAACACACCTGAAAAGAAGAGTTTTATTGAGATGCTGGATTTTTTAAAAATATATGTATATTTTTTAATTACTGCCTTGAGCTTACCTTGCTTAATCAGTTCGGCTGCAGCATTTGTACTCACTCTGTACAGAGATAAGAAGAGCTTTATTTTCAGTTCCACTATTTTGTGTACATCTTCAACTTACTGTTTCCTCTCCCCTATATCTGACGGTGGCATGTTTATTGTTGCTGGGGGTAACTGTTACTGTCTGTAATTTCTGTCATGAACGATGTACAGACATAAACAAACTCCACAACAAAAAGAACGCACAGAAGTAACTTGAAACTGGAAATTTTTTAAGAAATTAAAATCACATTTTGCTTTTGACTTTTGATTTAATCTAATATTTTTAATTATGCAACAAATTAAAATAGCATGTGAAAAATTGTAGTACACATAACTTAGGATTTGATAGTATTTTATTGCACAACCTTTAGAGGCAGTCACTGCAAACAAGTGATTTCTCTTGTGACTCTCAGTGAGACTTCTGAACGTGTCAACAGGTAGTGTGGCCCATTCGTCTTGAGCAAACTGCTGCAGCTGTCTCTGGGTTGAGAATTCATTGCTTGTTGAGACTGCATATTTCAAAAGCAACCAATTGTGTAATCAGGGACTGATGTACCTTGACCTTGGACTTGAGCTTGTATTTTTTTCAAAGTTGTCCCTGGGTCTTTGTCTATTCATGCTTTTCTTCTGTTCAGTCTATGATCTGCAGCCATGCTCAGGGATGGTGGCTACAGTCCCATGGTCTTTAAATGTTGTAATAACATCTAACTATAGTTACAGAGACATCAAACTCTTGAAGATGGTCTTATGGTCTTTACCTTTAGAGTGACTACTTTTGTCCATTTAAAGAGGCTCAATGACAGATTACAAGACTGAAGATGTGTAATGAACATCCATCCATTATCCTTATCCTCTTAAGGGTGGAGCCTAGCTGTGAGAGGGGAACTAGAACGAGAACTAGTACAACTACAAACAGGAGCAGACTACAGTAGGCTGATACAGACAACCATTCACCGTCACATTCAAACCTATGGGCAATTTAGATTAGTCGATTAAGAACTCATTTTACGTATGCAGACACTGGGAGAACATGCAAACTTCACACAGAAATTTTGTTCTGGCTCTTAGTGCCTCACTACGCCATTACTGCTGTCCAACTACAGGGAACACGTAGTATTATCACTATAATCCAAATAGTTTGTTTTCTGGGAATACCATTATTAAAATATTATTTAATATGTACTTTTTTTTATTACTAAAGTTTCAAGTTATTTCAGAGAGATTTGCGAGGTCTTCTTTTTTGGTGAAGAGTACCAACAAATTCATCCACGTCTGTACCATGCACTTTACTGTTGACTAAGTCAGATTTGTTTGGTACAGCTGTCAATTAAATAATATTATTTATCTTTGAATTTGTATCACAGTAGACATACATACAGTATCTATATTGAAGATGGTGACATATGTCCTCAATATGAATCAAGGAACACGGATACAGAGAGACAGTATTTGTATGCTTAGCATGTTCCAGTTCATGGCAGATGATATGTATAACTAAAATAATAATTCATAAATAATCACTATTTTTGTTCTGATTCTGTTGTTGATTAAGTTTTCTAAAGGTGTTGCACTGCACTGTAGGTGGAGCTCTTCATCTTTTTTGCTATTATGGCCATCAGAGCTCATGCTGAATGCTACAAGTTCAGTAGATTAAATCACAGTCGTATTGTATCAATTCATATGAAATGATATAGACAGAAAGTGTAATTTTATGACCTATTTTTTTCACATTATTTGTGAAAATATTGCAGGCTATTATTTCAAAGTTTTGATATAAAAAAAAGACACTTAATACATATTTAAACAGTTACTACAACAGTGACCTAAGTCATTTTTACACGAGTACAATGCTGACGATTTACTGACCCAGTGCCAATAGAGTGTCCCCAGATGACAACCAGGCTGTTTCCACTGCGTGCTTTGACCCAGTTGTAGATGTAAAGGCAATCGGTGGTCAGCCCGTCTTCAGTGGGCTCCCCGGTGGAATCTCCAAACCCTGCCAGAGTTTCTCACATCAACTACAGATAGATCACAGAGTTGTTCTTCACTGCCACAAGGTGGCAGTCACTCAGAGGAAAGCCTGGACTAAACACTGACCTAAAACTGAACTCCTTTCTTTTGACTGTGTAACAACTCATCAGGCACTACATTACCCTCGACTCCAGAGTGAATGATGAAAATGATATTAGGCTGTGTATTACAATCAATATGGAGACAAATACGTAAGAGTCCGAAACTTTCATTTGCACCAACCTCTGTAGTCTGCCACCACCACATGGTAACCAAGTGCACTCAGTATCTGTTGACAAATAAGGCATATTTGTCAACAAAATAGCAACTGAACGTTTTATATGTTCACTAGACCAGCAAAAGATTATCATGTTTGCATTGGTCATCATCATCATCACTCACTTTCGGCACTCCTATCCGATGGGGAGGGAACGCTCTGTTGGAATGATTCACAAACAACACAAGTGCTAAAAACAGATGTTTTGTTTTACAAAAAAAAAAAGAATATTGCGGAGTGGAACTTTAGTGGTGTGGAACCTCTACTCTGACTTTTCAGTAGCAAGCCACAGTATAATAAAAATGCAATATTTATCATACCTTGTGCCTGTGTTCCCATGAAAATATATGAAAACTGGATTTCCATTGCTTAAAGTGCTCTGGTACCACGCCAAGTCCTTCCCTTGTGCCTCCTTCCACAGACTTGCAGGGACAGTGTGCCTTGAAGTTCAAAATAATGCAGCCACTTTGAGAACTGATAATTGGATCCTTAAGAAACAGGTAATGTGCTTTCCTTGTAGCCTTTTTATATGTATGCTAAGAAAAGAAAAAAAAAGTTGAACTTGGCTTAAACTCACCAAACACCAAGGGAGATTCCTTCCTCTGATGTTAAGTACATGTTGATGGTGTGATTAAGGGAGTGATCAGCAGGTCGACTGAGGTCAACAAAGAACGGCAGCCTGACTACAAACAGAAAAAGAAGACAGGTCAGCCATTTTTGTGGGCAATGTGAAGATATTCACTTGTTCCAAGAGGCAGTATTCACTTACTTCTGTGAGTGTAAACAAGGTGCTGGATTAATTCGGGAAGTATTTTTACTGAGAAAGGCAGCAAAATGAAGACAATAAAGAGGGCAAGTAAGCCTCTCTTCAGCCTCCACTGGGACCTGAGAACAGACAGAGAAAGACAAAACCAATGTGACTGCTGACTATCTAACCATTACCTTACATATATTGTGTCAGTAAAGGCCAAGGACCCTCTAGGGTGCCATGACAAATCTCTACATGGTCTCCAGGTTACTCTAATATTAGCTGCACTCTAACTAGTACAACTACAACTAGACTAAACAGGACCAGACCACAGTAGACTGATTAGCAGGGCTAAGAGTACTATGCTTCACCATCTGTTAATTTAACAATAGTTAGTATTGATTATTGGCGATTTTAAATCCTCTCCCGAAGGCCAGATTAGCTCATACTCCCTGATTGAATCATGTCCAAGCTAAACTAGTGTAACAACATCAAATCAACAGCAGATGGCTTTCAAGGGAACTGTGAAACTGGTGAAACAGATGCACATGGGAATGTACATTCAGGTCCATTGTGTTGAGCAGAGCTGCACATGTCTGACCAGTCTGTGGTTGCAGCATTAATATAGAAACATTTATATGGGAGAAAAGAACTGAACAATCTAATCAAGACGACAGGCTGTCATTGGAGTCAGTCTTGAGTCCCTGGAGGCAACAGCATGAAAGAGGATGCTATTCAGACAGCCGGACAATACATCCCACCCCCTCCATTAACACTCTAATCAGCCAGAAGAGCCCTTTTAGTCGAAGACTGATTTCCTCACACTGCTCCAGGGAAACATACAGGAGGTCATTTATTCCAACAGTCATCAGACTGTCGCCTCATCTGTCAAAAGTTAACACTTTTCCTTTAATACTTCTTTTCTACAAAATTCACAGAAGCTCAGAGCGTTATATTAATGATTGCACAACCGCAGTGTGATGCAACACAACCTTTGGTTTACTGGACCAAAGCTTTACTACTGTACAGTACTACTGGTTGTTCATTTGAAAGTATTTTACACAATAATTCACATAACTGTAAATCATAAATATAAGGAAAATAATGTATTGCTCCTACTATTGCCATACATAAAATAAAAACAATAAATAATATATAGTGTTATATTATATATAAAATAAAAAGTCCTCAACCACAATTATTTGACTTGTCTTTTCATTAATTTGTCCCTTCCGCTTGTGATGTTAACCTGTTTCATAAATACAGTAACGTCCAGAGGTCCAAATATGCAAGTACTTCACTAAATACTTATGCCACTATAGTAGAAGTAAGTAAATAAGTAGTACTACAAAATATTTACTCAAGTATTTACCTTGATGCTGATTCATAAATTTTTTTCTATTCAGAAAGTGACCCTTGAATGAAAACCAAATGGACGCTACAAACCAGGAAAAATCTTCATTGTGAACTAATAATAATAATTGATACTTTATTGATCCCCTTGGGGAAAGCTGCTAGACCTGTGTCAGCGCTACTATGGGTTTTGGTGACTTGTCCCAGGACATCTCGAGCACTGAGAACCGATCCGTTAACCCTTGGGTTGGAGAAAGAGCGCTCTACCCACGAGCTATCATGTCAACCCTACTGACCTATAAACTGCAAACTTTCAACAATGAAATAATGTCAGTAATATTAATAGACAACAATAATTGAAAGAAGTTGTTTATATATATGTATATATATATATATAGTAGCAATACTACATCATTGTTTGTTAGGTTGGTTGATCATATTTTTTATTAAGAATTTGCATGTGCAAGGTAACTAACGGTGTCAGATGTAGTGAATATATAGTGGAATATTTTCTTATAGCTTGCAGAAAACATGTAGTAAATTGCTGTGTAAAAGTAGCACTATATGTAAATTCTTCAGTAAAGTACAGGTCCATCAAAATCTTAGTAAAGCATAGTCAATGATTACAGCAGGGTTGTCCATACTGTCAGGTAGTTAAACCTACGTTAGTTTTCGTTACATTAAACTAATGAATGTAACTTTGTGATGTTAACTTCAGTTGTTCAGTAAAACATCGAGGTAATGTCGACAGTAGAGCTTTGACAGCTCACTAACATGTCAGCTGCCTGTGAACGTAAAAAAACAAACAATGGCGCTTTTGCTAACGTGAACGGAAACGGTTAGTGAAGGCAGCTAGCTGACTCACGGTGCCCCATCCTTCTTCGGGACGTCGGCAGTACTCCGAGCCCCTCTGGCTGAAGATGGTGAATCGCTGGGTTTGACCACCCTCCTCTTCATCGTGCAGCCTCAATCTTACATAAGTAAAACGCGCTCTAACATTTCTGTTTACGCTGCTGACAAGCCCAAACTTTAGTCAAAGTACAACACACACAGGGGAGGGGAGGCAGCAGTAGCTTTTAAGGTAGCACTGGTTTATACACGTCTATTAAAAAATGTACGTTACATGTTAGACATGACTCCACCTTAAGTGAGGTGTATGAAGTTAACCCGCCTCAATTTGACTTTGTACTGGTCTGGTTGATAGTTAACTATCAAAAGAAACAGACTTTAGCAGTAATTCATTACATAACTTGTAACAATAGCAATATACAGGATGAAACAAAGTCTCCTGTGATCCATATACATATTCAATAAAAACAATAATGTACTAGTTTCTGGAAATATGTGCAATTTATTTCAGACCTTATATCTCCATAACAGAACACTTTGCAAAGAAAACACATGCATATATGAAAATAACATAAAATATAATTTATTAAACAATGTACTTTTTAAATTTGTTTAATTAAAAACAATTAAAAACTCAGCAGCAGTCGCTGTCAGAGTGAACAGGGTGCTGTAACCATGTAGAGTTCAGGGACCAATAGGAGGTAGAGATAATAAGAAAAGAAAAAATTAGAGGAAATGAGTCACCAAAGCATGTGATGAAAACTATGTGAATCATATCCTATGGCTCATGAAGTCACAGATCTTAACAAAACTGAACAGCTACAAGATATTCTGCATGTGTTACACCACCACCATCAAAATAGACAAAAAGACTTTTTACATTAGTGCTTCCCTTTCTTAATTTGTCATCCATCTACTCGTAAAGTTCATCCTTTGTTGGGAATCTGTAGTGCACTTTCCAATTAATCTGAGAATATCTTCATACATCTAAAGTCTATGCATTTGACATGTGGGCACAAGTATACTGGCAAACATGCAATTACAAAACTTTAGGACACACAGCAGCTCATAACTTATAATAAACTACAAGTGAGCAATAAACAATGACAATTTTTAAACCTAAAATGTTTTAATATAAACCTTCATGGGGACAAAAAGCAGAAGAACCGGTAGATTACCATGAACACAGTTCATTGCATGAACCCTTATGTGTTTTATCTGAAATAACTGTAAACATTTAAATTAGAATTTTGTTGTGCAATTAATATTTCACATTTTTGTCTCAGATCATGATGTCACATCTGTGAAATTGCACACATTTTAAGAACCATTGGGAAAAAAAATTTAAAAACACTTGGATTCACAACTTGGATAGAATAAAATCTAAATGTCTTGATATATAAAAGACACTTGAGACAAAAGCCACTAGGGCTACATAGACAAAGAAAAGAGCACCATCTATAGCAACTCCACCCCAGTGTCTGACAGGTAATCTTTAGGCAGTGCAGGAATGACCACTTAGGACCAAAGATGTCACCAAAATAAATAAAAGAGCATGCTGCAGATGACCACTTTAAGGACTCTGTGGCTGTACAAGGGAACCAACAGAGAGAACACCAGCTGTAGTGGAGCCCTTAAGTAGCTGATGTGTCAGGTATACACCAAAGGTCACCTAAAATCCACAAAATAGACGGCAAAGTGATTGTTGTCTTTATGCACATGCACTACAGTCACCCACCACCACCAGACACACACACACACATATATAACATCTACACGTAGTAATTGTTTTTGACTGACCTTCCCAGTACAGTGAGCAGACAGGGACATCAGTGGCTCTTTTGTTTTGGTCCCAGTGTCCTGGTCTATTCCTACCATCTGGCATCTTCCACACCGGCCTGCAACCTTTGGGTTAATCACACAGGGGGGGCACGTGCATTTTTGAGAAATCCATTTTAACGCATTTGGGGATTTTATCATTTATCTCAAAGCGTCAGCTCACCACGAATTGAGTGTTGCCAATAATCAAGTGTGACCAATTATCCTCCTCAAATGGTTCTACTCCAGCGATGACTAAATTGGCTCGGAAGCGGCTAATGACATTCTGTGTGTCAAGGAGCCGATCGCCCTCAGAATAGTCCTGCCTGAGAAAAGGGGACGTGGAAATTGCATGTTATTCTGCCATGCTACATAAATTATCTACAGTAATGTAAATGTATGGGCGTCGACATATCCTGATGTTTTTCACTGGAGCATTGCATATTTTGAATAACTCATAATGTGTTCAAACCTGCTGCTCATTAATTTCTGAATGAGCTTTACACTGGCACAGTTGATCATGAGATACTGAGCTTCATTCACCAGGGAGAGGGACGTGGAGGTGGCAACTAGAAGGAAAAGACTTGATATTACCCCAGTGGATAGATTTGTTTCTGGTCTCTGATTAGAACAGTATGTGTCATCAGAGAGCCTTAAACCTGCCCGTCTACTGTAAAACAGAGAGTGTGACTTAGTTTGACAATTTGTCAATACTGATTAAAATGTGCACTCACAATTTTATGCATATGAATTAGAAGTAGGTGGATAAAATCCTCTTATCACAGTGTATGTACTTTCATACAACAATATAAATATCAGCTTTTGAGCCAACAATAAGTCCTTGAACTTGCTCCAAAAATGTAAATTTGAACCTCCACAATTCACAAACAAATACAAAAGCAAATTCCGTGTGCTTAGAGGCATCGTGTCATACGAAAGCTCCAAAAGAGCTACTAAATGGACCTTGTCAAATATAAAATTTATTTATTGTTATTTATACATAAAAAAGCAAAGAGAAGATAATTCATTATATTGATGCAGGCAATATAATGTACTGAAATAGAGCTGCTCATTGATACAACATCACCAGCAAAAGCCCAAAACTATTACAGATATTACAGATATTAATATTATAGGAAATATACTCGTGCACATTTCTCCATTAGTAGTTTGAGTGGAGGAGCTTTTTTTTTAGCCCTGGGTTGCTGCTGTGTCCATTTTTGGCTTCTCTACAAAGCACTCAGCATCAAACTTCAGGAACTTTTCACAGTCTCAAATGTTGACATGTGGCCAAAGAACATGCAAACAGATCCAGACTGCTGTCTATCCACCAGGTCAATGCTGTCTAGAGATGGATACCGATAGCCAGTGCAATTTTGGATCTGTATCCAAGTTGGTAAAACACCTGAATTTGTTAAGCTCCATGGCCAAATGAATCCCTTATCAAATGTTTCATTCACTTTGCCTGTTTAGCTACACCCTCTCTCTGATACTACCGACATCAGCAAAGACAGAACCAGATGACAAACAAGCGCGAATAATCATGTGTGAAGAAACTTGGCGGACTGGCTTCAATGTTCCGAGGCCAATCGCACAACTGCAAGTCCTTTGTTTAAATATTTATCTAGTGTCCAACATGTGAACGTGAGAGCTCGTGCTACTTTAATGAATAACTATTTCAGTCATTAATTAATTTGATCTATTTCAACTATGCTTTCAGCTTCTCTGCTTGCTAACAGTTTATAGGCACTCTTACATGCAACAGGTGGTGTTCATGTGTTATAGCTGATCATATGATGAAATGTTTTCACACCATTACACGGAGCAGCCTCAGCCTGAATTTCACATTTTCCTTTACATATTAAACAAACGTCCTTATACAGACTGACTTACAAAGCAGAAGAAGATGACATTTTTAAATGACTAGTGAGTAGCACTACATGAAAAGTTGTTTTTGTGTCTAATACTGCAAAAGTGGAAAATGTTCAATATCTCAGGAAGGAAACCTGCCAGTTAGTTCAGAGTGTAATGATCTCAACAGAATTATCTGTTAGCTCCAGTGATCTGGTCAAACCATGGATATTCTGAAGACTGTGGATGGTTTTGTATTGACCATTCACACTGCAGCAACAGTAAGCCAGGTAAGCCAGAACATACTGTTACTGTGCATTCAAGGCTTTTTGCTGAATATTACTTAGGCTTTGTGTTTAACATGCGTTTACAGTATCTCACTGGAAAACCATTTCAATACACACTCGTGTTGAGCAAAGCTATGTCTGTTTACATTACACTCGTTTATCTTGCATTAACGTAGCATATATCCAGTGTCTGGTTTTTACTGATATTAACTTGTGCAGAATTAAATAGTTTTTTATGCTAATGTTAATTGTGTCAGGTGGCCTCTCTAATGATGTTTGTCCAACTTCATGGGTTTCCAGTAAGCTGCTTTGCTTCTAAATGGCGAAAATGTCTGCATAAATGCAATCGTATTATGGCATTGTGGCAAAGTGTTTTCTACCCCTGTGCTGCATGTGACGTCTACACGTCCAGGGCTAAGACATGAGAACCAGATAGAACAGGTAAAATGTTTACACAGGTACCTCCACCAGGCATCTTCTTCATGTCTCGGGTGAAATCAGGACTTTGTCTTAACAGGCGGCATGGCTGTCCAAGGAAGTTTGAAAGCCACGATGCAGCCTCATCCCCACAGTCGACAGTCTCCACCCTGGGGGAAGGAGGAGGATTGTATTCAGGAGACCCTGAGGGAAATCTACAGACTTTGATGCCGCTTACTATTTGGTGCGACATCTAATCCAAGAATCGCTGGATGAATAGCTTTTTTTAACTTGTGACTCATCATGTGGGTTATCTGTCAGATGGGATTAATATCAACTCTTGTTCATTGTTTGTTTTTGCACAGAAACAGTACATAACAGGAATTTCGTATGAAACTGAGAGAGGGAGGCTTCATAAAGCCATCTACCTTAGAAAGGTAGTGCAAAGAACAATGGAATGAGGAGGGAATTTATACAAGTGAAAAATATGGAACAAATGTGTGTTTACTGCAGCTGCTTTCAGATGTTTTAACATTGCCAGCTCACCTGTCACTGCAAACTTTACTCTGACACACCTGATAGCTTTTGTACATTTGAGTGTTGTTTTCCAAGGGAACTGAAATGGTATCCATTCCTGCAGGGCAATGGAAAAACATAAATCCCATAACAGGCAATTTAGAACAGAAATTTCTTTTGGTTAAGCAGTGTATTTATTTTCATTGAGCTGCTGACCTGATGCCTGCAGAAGCAATTTGTTTGAGGCCAGGTGTACTTGTGGACGAATGAGACATAAACGTGCCTCTCTCTTTTGACTCAGGCACACGCCGTTTCCATTCACCACCATCCAGCCTCTGTCATACAGTAAGCCCAGTGGTCCCACTGGCCAGTCGTGGACCTGCATGACGAACAGCACAACAGAGTCAAATCAAAACAGACAGGGGAGAAAATGTAGGAGACAGAGAGCGATGGAAAGGTTGGGTTATGTTGAGCTCGAACCTCAAATGCTCCACATGATTTGATGGGATATATGTAGATGTTGGTGAGAGTATAAACCTCCCTGTGGCTGTTTGAGTCTCTCTGTCCAAATCCCTCCAGTGATGCTTCTCTCTGCTTCTCCGTCTCCTCCGCTTTATACATTTCTCCATTATTAATTTTGATTGGAGGAGCTTCATTTGAACATTGGGTTGCTGCTGTGGCTGTTTTTAGCTTCTCGAGTCTCACTTGGTCCACTGTGACCGGTTTCTCTACAAAGCACTCTGCAACAAAGTTCAGGAACTTTTGACAGTCTTCAAATGTTGACATGTAGCCAAAGGACACGCGAACAGATCCGGTTGGCTGCCCGTCCACCAGGTCAATGCTGTCTCCACAGACGTGGCCAGCCTTGTCGAGAAAAACACAATGTTTTATTCTACCTACACACAAAGTTACAGAGTTTACAAAGTTTGACATATTTCCTACTCCTTGACCTCTCACCTTCAGGTTTCTCCTCATCTGCTGACTGCTGATCCCAAGGAAGGACTGACACGCTCCAGTGTTGCAAAAGCAGCCTGTGCGCACGTGAATGTTGTATAGACTGGCCATTCTCTCCACCTAAGGGCTTAGAGGAACTATTACAATACTGATCAGCACTGCTTATGCATAATTATTATATATACAGAATGTTATAAAATAGAATAAATCCTATTTGTTAGATGCACCTGAGAATATCCAGTTATCTGGCCATGAGAATCCATGAGGTTGAGGTTTAGGATTGCACCCTGTGTGATTGGACTCTCAAACTGGCCTTCAGTGTATATCTGAGCCACTGGTCGCCCGTTGCCATGGCAAAGACTTGACAGCAGAATGTAAGTGTAGCGTGCCAAGCCAAATGTATGCTGCTGGATGTTGTGTATGTTTCCTGAAGGCAAAAGGGCATAAGAGAAGCTGCTGATGTTAAACTGAAGCTGAGTCTCCCTGTAATTTATGCATTTACAAATCACGACCTTGCTATGTAAGGAGAGTTTTTCTAAGCATCAACACACACCTGTAATCCTGTAAAGAGCTTCAAAACTGTGATTTAGAGCAATGATGTCCAAGAAAGAGATGGTCCCATCTTCAAATCTGTATCAGGCAGAAAGAAAACATTGCATTTTAGAATACAGATGTAGGAGCAGCAGAGCAACTGTGAGCTCTTCTAGGATTTGCCAAGCTTGTACAGTACTTTACCTGTCAGAAATGTTTGCCGCCTGCACATAATAATCTTCTCCAGAAAGGTAAGCTGCTGCTGTGCCTCCTCCAAAATAAGTCTTTTTTAGTATGCCTGCTGTGTCGTTACGGACAAGAAGGGCCCCCAGTCCTGTAGGGAAGCCAAACATCTTATAGAAGGAGATGGGAATGAAATCAGCAGGGCACTCCTGTAGATTTAGAGGGGAACAGCTGACAAGAGAGGCAGCATCGAGCAGCACAAACCAGCGGCCTTGGTGGTCACATGCTGGGTAAAGGCGTCTCGACTGGATGCCTTTCACATGGCTTAGGGGATACTTCCTCCCAGAGAAGTTGCTCTGCGCTGGATAGCAGAAGAGGTGAGGTGTCTGGTAAATAACTTCTCCACCTTGAACCTCATCCTTTGCTCTATTTTGTACTTCCCGCGGAGACACAGGCAGGGCAACTACCCCCAGGGCAGAAGTCAGCCCTCTTATCCCGACTACAGAGGTATGGCTGTCAGTGAAGTAGCAGAAGCGACTCCCTGCTTCGCTCTCAGTCTGGGGCCTCCAGGGAAAGCTTTCAGCCACTAATTTGAGAGCGGCTGTACAACCAGAAGTGAAAATCACGGAGTACTCCTCAGGGGTCGTGTTAAAATGCTGCAATACCCTGTAAAGAAGATGTTCCGTTTCTTTTCTCTTTTTTTTTTAAAACTCATTTTAACAAGTACCACTGAGTCACAGGAGTCCCTCATAAAGACTATGAGAGCTGTAATAGACTTTACCTGTATCTAACCCTCTCCACAGTGTCATGCGTCAATCTGCTGCTGGGACTACGGCTGTGAGGGTTTCCTACTGGGAAAAATAACAACACTTAAACGCTTTGAATGTTATGGCTAAACATATCATAAAACATTTAGTGTTATTAGATGGTTTCTCTCACCGTACACGTTTCTTGAAATGTCCCGGCAGTACTCCCTGACCACAGACTCCGGGTACAAAGTAGCTGCGGCGTGATCCAGATATGTTACTCCTGTTTACAAGAGAGCAGCCATGAGCGGGCAGCCGGCGACCTCTAAACTGTGTCACCACTACTCATGACTGACCACAATCATTACCTTTAATCCGTGTGAACTCCTGCTCGATCACGTCCGCCAAGTTTCCACCATAACCGTAGTGACTCCAGAGCTGCTGGAAAGTTTCGAAAGTGCAAAGTTTTTGGAAATCCATCGATCGCCTTCTGCAGAAAGGAACTGAGAGCGGGGCTGCTGCAGGAAAAGACACTTCAGCACACACTAACACACACAGAAACTGACATTGTCACGGTCTGAGTGCGGTGATCAGCAGCTGAGCTTTATAAAGTTAGACTTCGTCCAGATGTGCGGTTACGCAACCATGTTGTCCCACGTAAAGTTACGACCCACAGTCCTCCACCGTCAAGTTCACTTTCTGTCCAAGTGGACGACGAGCTGTGAGAAAACATGAAGGATATTGGTCAATGATCGACGCATATGACAAGTAAGTTTACTCCACCCCCAAAAATACTTTTTTGGAGCTAATATCTGCTGGGGGGGGGTTTCTTTTTAAGTTTTATACGTAAGAATATTGCAAACAACAACAAAAACAGTTACGAGTAACAGAACTATTTGTTATATATATATATATATCATATATATGTAATATATGTATATTTAATATAGATACTGTATGTTAGTTGAAAATACAGATAAAAACCTATAGACGTATTGTCATTTTTGTCTGATTCTTATTTTAAGGCTCTTTGCAGCGTGTATTTTTTTTAGTATAAATATACTCCAAAACCTTTTATATACTCCTGAGACCCAGATCCATGGCACAGCCCACAGCAGTATGGTGCTATTCCCCACAAAAGGTTTCTGAGGGAGGCTCACCCTTCTAACCAATCAGAAAAGGTCAAGGTCAATACATCTGCTGAACTGGTGAGTTTTGTAACATTTTAATTTATTTTAATTTCATAAAACTAATACCTGAAGAAGGCAGAGGTAACAGACTGATTGATAAATTTTCATATTTACATAATATAAAAAAATCTGGCTTTTGGTTACTTTTAATGCTTTGTGATAATTTCAGTTAGATATATATATATATATATATATATATAAAAGATGCTGCATGATTTAAAACCAAATGTAAGGTATGACAAGGGTTTAATTA
>JAUYWH010000007.1:4672403-4690889 GCA_034779795.1 Ctenopoma multispine | reverse complement strand
GTTTCAAAGATATATTATAATATTTCAATACAGTTTTGCTATATTTTTAAATACATGTTAAATACAGTGTATATGACTCATATGACATGTATATTGATACATGAAACATATACATGAAACACCTGATTTATGGTCTCTGAATGTATAGAAATAACTGCCACATTCTCTGTCATATGCTGTGGCCTTGACAGCTTTAAATGCTTTGTTGTGATTTTGTTACTCTTGCCTTATGAAACTTTTCTGGACTTTTATTTATCTTCATTCCTTAACCTTTATTAACCTTTATCAAATTATTGTTCAACTTGGTCTGGTAAAATCTTAAAAAATGAATAAAGTAAAAATACCCACTCTCAGCTTGTTCTCATGAGGATATTTAGATGTATTCACAGAAATTCAACTTGGAAGTTGTACTGAAATCATAGTTGTGGGGCGAATGGAGTCTGGCCTGCTTAGATGGCCGGTACAAGGCCATGAGGCTCACAGCAGCCATCATTGTCTTCATGCAACACACTGAATAGTAATTAAATATGCCACTTATGCTTCACTGATTCATTTCCTTCACAATTTTGAAGCTCAGCTGAACATTTTTTTGTCTTTGCAGAACGGCTGCATTGTATCCAGTATGACCTCATTACAAGGGCAGAAGGGCTTGGGTGGGGGAGGGAAGAGGCAGTGAGGGGGGAGATGCACCCCATGAAGACATTGTGCTTAACATCACTAAATACCTCAAACGCCATATTGTCCTTCCCAGCCCTCAATTAGTCGTGTTCCTTGTACAAAGCACCGATTTCATACAGGCAGATTTATTTTTAGAGAAAATCCGGCCCGGTGCAGACAGGAAGCTCTCTGAAAATCTAATGAAGAACACAGCAGTCATGCAGTGCTGTTAGTCACCGGCCGACATTGGTTAACAAAGCTTCTCTTCAGTGCGTCTGTGTGTTTTTGATGACTGCAAAAGGCTAAACCTTCTCAAGTTTTTTGTTGTGGGGGCTGTAAGTGTAGCCTGCTCTATCTGTGCTGGACAGTGTCCAGCCAAAGAGCCTCCTTGCCCTGCCCTCAGGCCTCTTCAGCTCTTGGATCTCCGTGCGGAGGAACGCCTCTTTGGTGGATGTGACAGGGAGAATTAAGCAAGAGATACGGGTTCACTCGCCCTGTGTAGGGGCTTATCTTGGGCTAAGCTGAGGGACTAATAGCAAAGCCAGCCTCCGCTCCAGCCGGTCTGAGGGCACAGGGAGCCATCTGTCCACTCTGTGGATAACTGACAACAAAGGGGACAAACAACGAACATGCATCACAAACTAAGAGGCTGTTCATTTTGGAGATACCAGAAGTGAAGGAGTGGAACATTTTGTATATAAGGTCAGTAATTTTTAGTAATTGTTGTTGCGATACAGGCCTCACTGAGCCACAGAAAGATGGGTGAGACTGTTCACAGTTTCTCCAACAGTAATGTTGGTGTTTAGCCAGACAGAAAGTTAAAGTTCGTCTTCTGAGCTTTTAATTCAGCTTTTCTTTTTGGTTCTGTACATTTAAACTGAATTAAAAATGTGAGACTTTGCTGTAATGCACTACTCCTGACTTCCATGAGGTTGACTTGAATCGAGCTGGTTGTTTTTCTCTGCTCTGCTGTGCTGTAAATGTTTGTTTTTGCACCCTTTAGAGATAGTTAAACCAGACATTTTTTGAATCTCCAAAACTGTAACCACTGTGTTGAGGGAGAAATGTCATGCTCCAAGGCCTCATGCTTATAATCTCATGTGAGGTGGCTCATGAATACTTACTACTATAAATAGAGCATTCAGTTTAGTTGTTCGGGAAGTGATTAGAGTTGATAGAAATCTTTTATTATCATAAAGATACACTTTCTTTGAAAATGTTAAAATTTCCTATTTAAGAGCGTCGTCCTTAAAGAACTATTGTGTGAAATAATCTTGTAAAATGACAACAAATAAATAAAAATCTTTTAATTTCCATGTTAAAACAATTCTTTGTGAATATATTTTCAGATGAAACCCTTAGTAATCCACTTAGACATTGTTCTCCAATTCCCTCCAGGATTAATGCCCTGTTTTTATTGTCTGAAGCACAGTTCTGCCTGTCAGTGCTCTGGGAGCTGGGTTCCTGTAGATTATCTGTTTTATCAAGTATACTCTGTGGGTGCACTTGGCACCAGTGTTTTGTTCGGAAGTCAGAAGGAGTGGGTGCTGACATGCTAGAGGTGACAGAAATGGGTCAAAAGGGTCTTAGCATTAACTAAACAAATCCCGGCCTATAGGATTAGACAGAGATGTTGCTGTTTCCATTCGATGTATTCACTGTAACTTACACTTACTATAATGATACACAGCAGGGTAAATTGTTAAACTCCACTCAGTTTGGTATTATCAACACTGAAATGTGTCATAACAGTATCACCACATTTGTTAAATTCAGTCTCATTGTCTGTCTTTCTTTAGGTTTGGAATGGCGAGAGAAAATTCTGCTTTTATTTACTTGTGTAAGTAGCTAAGCTGGGATCTTGGGTCATGTATTAAAGGAATAGTTTGGCATTTTTGGATGTACATTTATTAATTTTCTGTCAAAGAGATAGATTTGATAGCACTCTCAGATCCATACACTGAACATGAAGCTGCAGCCTGCAGGCTACAGACACAGGAAGAGAGTACCTAGCCTGTTTGTGCCCGATGCTAACATAATCCATAGCTGTTCACAGCAGTAGGTCAGAGCTAGGAAACAAACAGAGAGTTGATAATGCTGATCCATTACTTTAAAAATGTCATACTGTTGTAGGATTTCGTTAAACTTTAATAAGTGGAAACATGCACATTAAGTGATGGTGTGCTGCCACGTGTGCTCACCCCATATGAGACTGTCACTATAATTCCAATAGGTTTTAGGTAAAGTTTTGTGTGTGTAATGTCTGTCAAACATATAAATTTCAAAGTGCAGTGTGGAGATAAACGGTAAAAGTATTTCTGAGATTCATGATGATGTAATAAACAAGGTGACCTTGGCCCTTTATAGACTCAAAGTCTTCACTCTGTCTGTTGGTGCAATAAACTGCCTACACTGCTTTGAGACATTCTTTATTTGTTCTGCAAATACACCAAATTGGATATGGGGCCACAGCAGAGCCGAGATTGTGTGGTGTCAGGGTGATATTAGGAGACAGTCACACACACATCACTTGATCCTCAGGACTCCATAGCGCAAATGGTTTCCTTTGTATTTTATCTCATCCGAGGAAGTCACACAACTTGTATTTAGCCGGAACTAAAGACACAGTACCGTGTGAAGATTGCACCTAGTGATAGGCTTATCTCCCCACGCGCACGATCAGAAGACGAACAACAGTGGTCCACAACTCTTCAGAGAACATCAGTCCCCTGATAAATTCTAAAAAGGGAATTTTGGCAGCGTAAAAGTCACTGTTCCAGCTTTACAGCATTTTCCGATAACTTTAAATTCTCCATAGTTAAGGTAATAATCCATAACAATTTCAAATAGAGCTCTGTTTTATCTCTGCTGCTGACTGATTTAACAATGATGATGTGGCGTAAATCATGAAAACTTTTACATTTTCTGTTCTTTCTTGTTAAGCACAGGAAATGCTGCATTTTACATTTCCTCCACCTTGACTGTAATAAACAGACAGAGAACAGGGTAGTTAGCATGAGCAGTGATGATATTTACAATGGACAAACACACCAAGAAAAGTTTGTTAAAATTTATCATACACTGGATCTTTCTTAAACATTTTTTATTCTTTTTGCAGAGTGTTTATTTAAAATCTTGGAAAACATGACCGACAAGGAAGAAATGGCTTCAGATGGGAGCCTGAATGTTACACTCACACTAAGACTGCTGATGCACGGAAAGGTAATGTGAAAAAAGGTCAAATGATTTATTGTTGTTTTTGTTTGTAACAATCTTGTGGTCTGGTAATAGCATGTCACGGCCATTAAGAGGATTACATCCTGCTGTAAATGTGAAAAGCTGTTAAGAAGAAACATCTCAAGTGTTGTTTTCATTTCATTCACAGGAAGTCGGCAGCATAATTGGAAAGGTAGGTTTATTTTACAATTCATCAGCATCTACTGATTCATACTGCTTACCTTCTGAGTGTCATGTCTTCTTCTTCTTTTAAAACTAATCAAGTCTGTTGTTTTATCATTTCCTACATGACTACAGAAAGGAGAAACAGTAAAGAAAATGAGGGAGGAGGTGAGAATTCACACACATATAATCTCATGTGTCGTGATTCATTGCAGCTAGTCAAAGGCGAAATAACTTGTGACTTTGTGTCTTCAGAGTGGTGCTCGTATCAATATATCAGAGGGATCGTCTCCTGAGAGAATAGTTACCATCACAGGACCAACGGAGGGCATCTTCCGAGCTTTCTCCATGATCGCACAGAAGTTTGAGGAGGTAGAGCAAAGCTAATATGAGACAAACATGGCTGCAATTTTCAACCTATTGTCAAAAAATTCTGCTGTTCTACACAAACATTTTAGTAAAAATTCTGCGTCTGGAGGACACTGAATGCTCCTTTTCCTCAGTCTGGCAAAATG
This sequence comes from Ctenopoma multispine, assembly GCA_034779795.1. Classification (NCBI taxonomy): domain Eukaryota; kingdom Metazoa; phylum Chordata; class Actinopteri; order Anabantiformes; family Anabantidae; genus Ctenopoma; species Ctenopoma multispine. The sequence continues at coordinate 4,686,318 of JAUYWH010000007.1, read as the reverse complement.
AGTAAATAAAATCAAATGAAATGGGCATTCTCACAGTCAGTGCTAAAAAACACTGCATACTGTGTTTTTGAATTCTCCCTCAGGATATTACAGCAGCAATGGCAAACAGCAACGTGACAAGCAAACCACCTGTGACTCTTCGCCTGGTTTTCCCTGGGAGCCAGTGTGGCTCATTGATTGGCAAAGGAGGCTCCAAGATCAAAGAGATCAGAGAGGTATTTTCCTTTTATATTTTCTAGCAGGAAGTTGTTTTTCCGCGCTCAAACAGGGACAGAAAACCTCCTCCCCGGTGCTCTGACACCTTAAGTATCAAACACTCCAGTCAAACTTTTCTTGTTTGCCTGAGCCTTAAAATGTGTGTATTTCTTTGGTTGCCGCTCATGAAAATCCCACTGATTATGCCTATAAAGATCAGCAGAGGCTGAAGACTCATTCTGAATGGACAATATTTGTGTGCGCCTCTTCAAATATTGGAGCACACATTGCTATTTGGATTGCAGCTGCTCCCTGCATGTCAAAATGTGTTTGGGGTAATTTGCGGGTGCTCAAAACAGCATTTCAGTTTGGGTGATGGTGCGCTCTTTTCAGCAATAAATAGGCTTTGTTTCTTCTTTTGTCTGGCGACGCTAAGACCACAGGCGCTCAGGTTCAGGTGGCAGGAGACATGCTGCCGGACTCTACAGAGAGGGCTGTCACAATCTCCGGCACTCCACAGGCCATCACTCAGTGTGTAAGACACATCTGCTCTGTCATGCTGGAGGTAAGCGCTGTCAGACAGCAGACGATCTTCACATTCAACATGCTCTATTTAGGTGTCAATGTCACGCTTGTTTAACGTGTGGCCAAATGTATAAAGAGGCACATTTAGGATATAGTCTGAGCAAGTGTTACTGCTGCAAGGATTGCAACAATAATCGCTCTGTTTGCTCTGATTTTCAATTGATCACATTCGTACAGTACATGTAACATGATGAATTACAACTTTGTTTGTCTGATGCACTGTTACCGGTCAGTACTCCTTCACCCACACCACCTGTCAAATTCCAAAGATTTTCTTCAGGATGAATCATAAAATTGGATCAATTATCTACCAATGTGTAAACAACATTTTTGATAAAATTGAACTGTCACCTTCAACTATTTATCTGTTAGGCTACTTTATTTATTTGTTGATCTAGTACTTCAGTGAATATTTGAACTGTATCCCCATTATGCTACCAGTTTAAAGACTCTTCATTGTTCAGTTTGATCTAATTTCACCTGGTGATTACTTCTAGCTAGTTTAAAATGCTTTATCCATCACTTTTTATATAAGAATTTCAACAGCTCTGATCATTTCCTAACTTGTTCTCACATACTACAACTCATGATATTAGTGTGGTAACTAACCGACTCGACATTATGATGTTACTGGTTCCCTTTTGGCTGTTTATTTTAACACAGATATGTCAATATGTAGTTTTAAAAATCATATCATAATTTCTATTTTTAGTTGAGCTACTAGGGTTAACTTGAATTATTTAGCTGAGCTATTCACAGTCCCCACTGTAACTGCGGATGCAACCTTGGATGAGAATAGCTGATAAATAGCAGGCCTGTAAAATGGGCTTTGTTATAATGTTAATGTTACAAAAAGAAGAATGAGTTTCAATTGACATTTGACACAAATTACACATGACATATTGCAGAGATTCTCTATATTATTTGCTTTGTTTTTGAAAGTTCTTGTATTTTAGTTGCTCTCTTAATACAACCATACAAAAGCCCAATACAATTTCCCATTTTCAGGATCTGTTCACAGTTGTATTATAGATTTCTTTTGGCCCAAGGTTTGATGTAATGTTCTCACCCAAGGAATGTGGCATAAAACGATTCAGCAAGTGATATAAAAGCGATATAAAATGCCTCAGTGCCTCTGAGAGTTCTTTTCTTAGCTGTAGCAGAGTATAAATTTTTCTTCCTGTTTGGTTTGCATGACTGTGTCTCTAGTCTCCACCAAAAGGAGCAACGATTCCCTATCGTCCCAAGGCCATACCAGGAGCCCATGCAGTATTAGCACCACAGCACTCTGCACAAGTAAGTAGTCACATGGGTTTTATGCAGTTGCAGTTATGATCCCCTGGTAAACATAACAGCTGAATAGCTTGTTTGTGAGATCTCAGTTCCACTGATCATTAGGCATATTTCCACCACTAGAGGGACACGTCTGTGTTATTATACAGCGACAGTTTGCATATTGTAATGCTGTAATGCAGAAATAATGGTTGTATTTCAAATTATTCAGGTAGGCTGTAATATATCAGAGATGTGAATAACAACTATTTGCACTAATAATCTTCCTGCGGCGTTACAACTGAAAGATGCCGTGACTGGAGCTCATGTTCTCCGTGAGCTGGCCTAGCCTCTGTCCTCTATTTGGCACAGTCTGCTCTGACCTATCAGACATCTGTTTATATTACTGGAGCACTGGTCAAAGAGGGGGAAAACAGCAGATGACATTTAGATGAAACTCCATCAAATCCATACACATTAGAGCTATGGAATAGACTGAATGGATTTTCAGATTTTACTCTTCACATTTTCACATTTCAGCTCACATGTCAGAGCACGTCTGCATCTCCCTGTCACATAACCACATCTTTTTTTTTTTCCTTCCAGGCTTTTGCAATTCCAGGGCAGTATGCTTTTGCACATCAAGATGTAAGTAGGGTCACTTGAGTGAATGACATCCGTCCTAATGACCTACTCCTGCCCACTCCTTCCAAGCCACCACTATACACCCTCTGTGTACCCTACTCTGTGAAGATGACACTTCAATGACCCTGATCTGTTGACATTACTAACACTAACACACAGTAGCAGAATGCACTGATTGAAATGACAGTGATGATCGTAAGAGTTCATGATCACTTATATCCTTGTAGCCAGAGATGTGACTGTGTTTTCAGATGACATGCCATGCCATGAGAAGCCAGCATGCTTTCTGAAGGAAATGAATCTTTTCGCACTGACATGATCTGTGATGTTTGTGAACTTCAGATTGGCTCTGTATTGTAGTTGTCAGATCCTCTGAAATAATCCACTTTGATTGGTTAGCTCTAACTTCCTTCCTACCCTGCAGTTGACCAAGCTTCACCAGTTGGCTATGCAGCATATCCCCTTCCCTTCCCTTGGGCAGAGCAACCCTACCTTCCCTGGTACGTACTCTCGGCTCCCCAGGGAAGTCCATCTATCCCTCTGTCTTCATTCCTCTTCAAATCACACCATCAAAACACCCCTGCCACCTCAGAGAGGATCAAGAATGTCTCCACTCACTCAGATATCACAGGTTTTTGTGTAGACAGCAGCTTTGCAGAAATGTAATGTAACAAAAATAAGCTGTTATGTTTTGCATTGGTATTTGCATCTATTTGTACCAGCAAATACTGAATAGAATAGTGAAGTTTTAAGGTTATTCCACTGCACAAGTTTAAAATCAACAATCTTGAAAGTTAGTCACTAAAATATTTATTATCCAAAAGAGTATGTGACAGATTGCAGCAGACAGGATGAAATACAAAAGAAAAGCAGAGTTCTCCGAGAGGGAAATGTGAAAGATGTCAGAAAATATTTACAGTTTAGTAAATATTTAACAAATTCTCATATCCTCCAAAAAATTTCAGCTACATTTGCCCGATTTCCCTCTCCAAAAAAAACCAAATCCTAATCTCTCGACCCTATCCTTCACCTTGGCAACACGTCTCCTCCAAATCTAACATTGTCTTGGCCAGACCATCCCTGACCTCAACCACCCCATGTAATCACAAACTCTTCCACAACTAACTGAGGACAAAACATTACAGCATTTTTATATTATATGTGTAGGACTGGTGTGATTCAACCTTAATAAAAAAGTAGCTTATGTTATTGTAGCAATGATAGATAGATAGATTGCGGTCTGAATATATAGGCCTATGTATACAGTATGCAGTATAGTATAGTATGTGTGTATGTAGAAAGAGTTGCTTGCCATATGCCACTGTCATGCTCCTAATTTAGCAGTGTAACAGTGATAAAGTAGACAAAGTAGGGCAACTTGTTATGCCATGAAAGTGGAAGCCATTAGTGCCAAACTGTTGTTAGCGTTCCTTGTCCTACTTTACAGGATTGGATGCAACTGCCCCCACAAGTTCACAAGAGCTGGCAATACCTAATGATGTAAGTGCCACATTGTTTGTGTTCCTCCAGCACTAAAACTCACACTGATAATCCTCATGCCACAGACGTCATTAACACTTTCTAGGAGGATAGCTATAATGATGGATTTCTGAACCACCTTGCCTGCATTAAGTCACAATATCTTTTTTTTGACAGAAACATAAATAATTTCATAGCACAAATTATTGTAGTACTAGAATTACAGTGTTAATATTAGCAGTATTAACTTGTTGGAATGTGTTTAACTTTACAAAAGTATATATCAGAATCTCACATGATGCTGCTTAAACCCTGCCATAAATTTATAGGGAACAGTTTGACATTATGGGAAATACGCTTATTCACTTTCTTGTGATCCAGCAGTCGTTCAGCGTAGCATAGCAGTGGATTAAATAAAAGAGAGGTAATATGTCAATTAGTAACCTTTAGAGGTGTTCACAGGTGGATTTTGTTACCTTCAGGCAGAGTTAGCCTAGCTGTTGTGTTTGAGTTACACTTAGTTAGTAATTGGCCTGATAGCACTCTTATATTTACATTTATAACCTACATGCATAAGAATGGTATTCATCTCCTCATCCAGCTCTTGGGCAAAAAGGTGAATAAACATGTAAGCCGATCTTATACATTAAGTAACATTTGCACAGTGCATCACAGAGATGTTTTATAATAACCCAGCTAAAAATGTGGATTTCCTCAGAAGAAACCATTTGCTTCCTCCTTTGAACTCTAATTCCCAAAGTACAAGGAAACATGAGCTGTTGTGTTATTTACATATTTCCATTCTCTCCTCTCCTAGTTTATTGGCTGCATAATTGGAAGACAAGGCAGCAAGATCAATGAGATTCGGCAGGTCTCTGGAGCTCACATCAAAATTGCCAGCGCCACTGATGGGTCAGCCATGCGCCAAGTCACGATCACAGGCTCACCGGCCAGCATCAGCGTGGCCCAGTACCTCATCAACGCTAGGTAAGACATTACGCAGGGCGGCCACGTCCGGCAGGCTTCACATTGCAGCCTGACGATAAGGCAGCCAAACTAGCATGGTGTTGTATCAGGGCAGAGTTATTGTGCTCAGGGTGAGGTTGGATTTGTTCCATCTCACTGCTCCGTTCTCTCGACAGCATTAAAATCCTTATTGTCTCTGCTTTTTAACACATTCCTTCTTTGATTCTTATTTTTTCTCCTCTCTCTCACCACCCTTCTCCTTTGTCCCCCCCCCTCCCCTTTTTATTTTCCACTCTCTCCTCATAACCCCTCACCATTTCACCCCCTCCACTCCACTCCTCCTCCACGACCTGCAGCTTAGAGATGGCTAAATACACCATGCAGGCTGCTTCCTCTGCGACCCCAGTTGATCTCAACATGAGCTTCGCTCAGTCCGCTCCCACCGCCTCCACTGCTGCTACCTCTATGGCCGTCTTGGCAGCCACCACCCAAGCCCCAAACACCATTAACGTCCACTCTCCCTCCACCTTACCAACCATTCAAAACCCACACTATGCCATCCCCGTTTCCAGCTTGCTTGGCATGAAAACTCTCCCTGTCCTGGCTGTTCACCCGGCTGCTGCTTCCAGCCTAACACAGGGTTTATCCCCTTACACTGCAAAAATGCCAACCTCCGGTGTCAAAAAATCAGAGCGGCAGAAGTTTGCTCCTTATTGATGTCTTCTAGTCAGTGTAGCTGACTGGTAGGACATTTTACCGAGATGACAAATCATTTAATATTAAGCATATAGGCTTAAAATAGCTTACGCCAGTATGTGTACGTTTTGCAAGCGTAGCACTTGTTTACATTGCATCAGGAGAATATTAGAAACAGACTGAAAGGATTCTAATATCAGAACACGTCCTCATTAATTAAAGCACGCAGCAGAGATGCATATAAAGCCAGTATTATCTCACAGACATGCATAACAATTAATGTGCGTAACTCAGGCTTGTATTAGTATCCTAGGAAAATATATTTTTCAAATGGATTCATGTTACAGAGCTTTATGTAAAGACTTACTCCAGATGTATTTTACCATTATGCAAATTTTGACTTAGTTTTTTATCTGTGTAAACTAGTTTACAATCAGTTAGACAATATAAACTAGTATGATAAGATGTGGGTCTTTGTTGGCAGCAGACTGTTAAAATGTTTGTTTTGTACAATAGAAGTCAGTGTGTTAAGTGTTTTTTTTTTTAACAAGGATTGCTCCACTCTTCTATCATATTTCCCCCTTGTCCTTCACCATAGGCTCTCATCAGTGCTAACAGGCTTGGGTGTTCTGTAGTAGCGTTGCACTGTTGCAGATCTGATGGGATTATCCTAAGGCCACATTGGATTCTAGTGGATTTTACTCTACACAGTAATCCTTTGTAAAGCAGAACTGGCCTAACTAACACATTTATTGTTTCTGTACACTAGCTTGTTTCTTGTTTATTCTCCAACCAGAATAAGTGGAGTACTTCGACTTTCAGCGCCCGAAATGGACTGAGCAATTATTGTAAAAAATGTTTTATTCATGTGCTTCTGGTGTGGGTCTACCCCCAAAACAATGAAGAATTGTTATATTTGTTGATGAAATGACTTTGAAATAAATGGGACTTTTTATGAATGCAGATTGCTTGTTTTATTCTAATTTAGTTGGTATAGAACATCTTTCATATTTCCGATGATTACTCTGACCCAGAAATATAAACATGTGCTCTGAGGATTTCTGCATTGTTTAAGCTTTAATTGTGAAGAAATTAGCACCACTTAGAGAGCGTCAGAGCTATTTTGTTTAAAATATCATCTCTCAGAGAAAAAACTCTATGATCCCACGAAGGTTTTTTATTTTTGTATGAATACAATTACAGAAAATGTTTGTGTTTGACAGTGGATAGGGAACTGATCGCTGGTGGGCTATGATGTGACATTTGTGTGATTTTTACATCTTATTGATGCAAATGTTTCACATGTAGGTAAAGATATAAAAACAACTGAGGTAATAACCTATTATTTTTATTTATGTGAAAGGCTAAACAAAACATAACGCAAACATATTTTTCACCAAACAGGAAATGTGCCTCCACAGCCTACACATGTAAAACATTAAACAGCAGTGATAGCGAAATGTAAAAGAACAACAGAGAACAGTAACACTGGCCATTAGCAGTATGCAGTACACAGACATATAGGGATTTTTGGCAGGTATACAAAGACGTCTCTGCACAGGCCTATGCTGTTAGATAAAGTTTGCAGATGGAAAAAAGGGCATAGAGCTTCTGCCCAAACAAACTTTTCCCCCCTGCATCCACCTGAAAAACAGAACCAAACTTAAGCTAACCTCACAGTAAATATTCAGCACATGCTGTGGCAAAATTCTCACGGGTCCTGAAAAAGAACAACTTAACCTCCAGTTGTCCGCTCAAGCTTACTGCTAATGGGCAGGTAGGATACAAAGTAGTTGATCCTTGTTTTTCCTGTCTCCTTTCCACTGTGTCTCTTGCAACCCCTGCCCCTCTGTGAATCTGACTTCACCTCCTTTATTAGTCTAAAAACCAGGAGGTGGGCACTTCTGCTTAATCTGTGGAGTATGGGTAGCGAGCCATGTGGGCCATTTCCACAGCAGGGCTCAAAATGCTGAAGTGGAGATAATCAATAGTTAATGGGGGCAGAAATGTAATGACAGTGAAGGATGACATTTCAACCTCAGGGAAGGTGTAGCAGCAGAGAACAGTGCTGTGTGTATGCTGATGTGTGCCCAGGGCAGTTATGAGTTCACAGCCAGCTTCTAATGCTATATTAATGATTTCCTTTTTCAACCTGACATAGTCAGGAGTGAGGGCCCCATTTTTGGAGCTCACCCCCATCACGCACTTTTGAAAAAAAGCAATTTACAGGTAAATAAGTAAATAAACATTTTTAAGGCGTGTAACCACTTGAAAGTTTGTGTTAAATTGGTAGGCAGAGCTGCCACTCAATCGCTGATGAAAATCACTGCAATATTCTCAAAATATTTCTCAAGGGACACACTCACTGATGTCTGTGTTCGTTCAATAGGTTTCAGTTAAAAGTATTTTTATGGCCCAGTGCTGGTAACGAAAAGCTCAATAATTGATACTTTGCCTATATAGAACATTATAATGCTCAGATTTATTCCTGCTGTTATAGTCACATTTCTATGATATAATCTACTTAATGGAACTTTAACATTCTGTGATGAAGTTACTAGACGTTTTGGATGTTTAGAAAAAGTACTTGCAAAGAAGTAGGAGCACATTGACTGTATTCCAACGGCTAATGTTTCTGCATCAACGTGCCTTCATCAGCACTAAAATACAAAACAGGTAATTCAGTAGCATCGTAATTCTATGGGTTAGCGTGGCGGCCACAGCTTCTCCTACATTTATGTATGCAATATTACAGACTTTTTAAGGCTATCTGTGCATGTCTGCTAATAAATGCCCTGCATTTAAAATGATCAAGTAAAATAAAAGTACAGCAACATTTAGTGGCAAAGCAAACATACCTGCTGTGCAGGCAAACTGGTCTCTGTCATAGTTATCATTTATATGATAATACTGATTATAATTATAGAGGCATTTACATGTTGTTGTGGTGCTCATTCCACTTATTTATTATAGGCTATTATTAGGTGAGTTAATTTATTGTATAACAACAAATAAGCTTTTATTTGCTTAAACTATTTTAGGTCTTAAGCCAATCTGTCCACCACCATGGTCCAGACTTTACAGGCTCAGCAATTACAGGTACTGTATTGTAAGCTGTAGCAGCCCCGCTGAAACTGCAGGGTGGTGTACTCAACTGCACAGGACGTCTTTATAAATTAAACAACAGGGAAGAGATGTGCTTGCAAGCAGGAGCAGACCGACTGTTCTACAGCCCAGACTTTGCTCTAAATGGAATAAAGTAAGTTGTTTCCTGTTGTAGTTGCCTGTTTTTTTGTTTACGCATATAACTGTTCACTCTTCATCAAAGCAAAATGTATTTTTGTATAACTTCATTGTATGACCTAATATGCTTCTTGTAAAGCTATCATCTGCAGAAAATATGTTTTGTAATATTATTTTTTATCGGTTACTGCAACACTGAAATGTCCCATCTTCTCTGCTGAGTGTCAGCTCCTCAACGTTTTTGGGCGAGACTCGCCCTTCTGTCCAATCAGACCATTTCAATAATTTCTGCTTGATTAACAGGTTTTGGAGCACTGTCTGTGCAGAGCGTGGCCATGCACGACATCTGGTCAGAGCTGTGAATTATTCTGGAAGCTTTTCACAGCGACAGTAATCTACATTTGTATCTACATGTATGGCAACGGCGGAGAATAACGCAGTGAAATACCATCCAAATGCAAGACAATTAAGTAAAGTGGTTAATCACAGCAGTGTCTGAACCTTATGAACCGACCTGTGCAGCATCATCCGCCTCACTAATTGCCTGCCTGTTGGTCCTCGGTCCTTTTTTTTAACTGCGCCATCTACCGGTCACTCGGCCGAACATGACGTCGGAGCGCTACCGCTTTCAACCCGTTTATTAAATATTTAATTTTTTTGTCACCGTGAGAAACAAAGTGCCAGTGAGGAGCAGGGACATCAGTGGCTGCGCGGCACTTGCAAACAGCGGCGGATCGCCGGGGACGCAGCGCTCTCTCCACTCACTGTGGCGATTAAAGTTGAGCGCGACACGCTGATGACCTGCGATCATCCTCCGGGGAAACTGTGCATTTGACTGGCTTAACGAGCGTCAGTTCCCATTTCTTCACTACAGATCATTTGTTGCTGTCTTAGCTCCGCTGTCCAACAGTCCGAAGGCTGTGTTTCAACCCGGCGCACTGACGGATACAGACAGACTCCGAGGACCACAGGTGAATTACATCAATGTTGCCGTGTGTGGATGCAGCTCTTCATTTTTGTTGGTCTAAATTGCTCGAATGCTGGGTTCACATCAACTTTGGGAATGAATGTTAGAATTGTTCATTGTGTGCGTTTGATGAAGATTTTCACTCACTGTGTTACAGTAAAGCCACCGTGCCCGAAAATTAAATTGCATCTATCAGAAAAGCCATAGCCTATGTAAATGAGGCTGGTGGTGAAAGCCAACACAGATGGCTGGAAGCTGCAGAAAAGGGCTGTTGCACCTGTAGAGGCTTCATATTAGTGTAAGTGAGCTATGTTGGCATTTTGATGTAAATTGAAACTGAGGATGTTCAAAGAAGTAACAGAGGGATTTCAGTGGCTGCACAAACTGCTTTACAGCACTTCCAGATGCAACACCCAGTGAACACAGCCTCTAACAGCAGACGAGGAAGCTGAGACTCAAAATGCACAGTGTTCAGATTTAATACATGTACTGTGTCCAGTATAGGTGCTTTTATTCTTTTAGGGTTTTGAGAATCTGTGCTTTTCTGAAAATAGAACTCCTGTTTGCGATGATTGTTGTTGATATGAAGGGAGAATTATTCACATTTTAATTTAAATGTCACTCAACCTATGGGTGCGACACAGAACAAAATCAAAACGGCTGCTTGCCATCATCATCATCATCATCATCATCATCATCATCATCACATCATCCTAATTTTTCCCTGTTTTTCCCTGAATAACATAAAACAGCAGACTGAGTTACACTCTTCTCTTTAATGCTCTGCTTCTACTTTTCCTGGCAGGCTTTGTGTATGCGAGCAAATTCTCACCTTGTCCCACTGCACATAATCTTAAGATTATATGACAGTTTTGCAAGGGCTGTTGGTTTTTCAATGCATGTTTAGGCAAACTTTCTTTTGATTTGGGTCACTTGTGAGATTTACAGTCAGAGGATAAAATTCAATTAGACAGCCCTGCAGCAATCTTTACTCACTGGCAGATGGCTTAATACTCTTGGATCCTGCCTTAGTGTTGCTTATTGCTCTAATTGGATTTCACCATTTCACACTGTTTATCTGTATAAAAATGAGGTTTTAAATGTGGCATCATTAATTCAATACTTTCTCAGCACTGTCAGATCCCAGCCCACTAGCCACCACTGTCTAAACATTTCATGTCTCATCCCCCGTGATCTGCTTTGTCATAAATTGAAGTAGACCGCAAAGTAAATTGTTGCATTCTCCATGTGCTGTCCATGGCATGTTGGGATGTTGGAACAGTGTAAGTAGGAGAATCGCTAATGTGCAATAAATAAAGTGCACACGGCGGCTAGGGCATATTGTGTGTCTGAATTAATTCTCGCCTGAGGAGATGGTTTTCCTCTCAATGACATCCAGTTTGGTTTTGCAGGGGGACATTGCAGGAGTTTATTCTCCAAGACAATGTGAATGCTTGTGTTCGGCGGCTCAGTGTCAGTCTTAACGCAATGCCAAGCTTAGACAGAAACCAAAATCAGAAGGATGCACTGACTACAGGTGTATCGCTTTCTCTAACGTTGTCACCGTTAGGTTCAAATTAAGATCAGCTTTGCCTATTTATAAGATCAAGAGGTAATTAGAAATAATCAGGCAAACAAAAGCATTTTTATCTTCAGTGTTGAAAATGGATGAAAATGAGAGCACTGACTCAGTACGTATTACCCTATTAATAGCAAATATCTATAATCCTGCCAGGAAGAAACATATGTGAGTGACATGTAAGAAAACAGTAAGAGGCGGGTCAACCTTAACAGAGCTTAATGATCACATTATGTGTTATTGAAGCCTTGCCAATTCAATCTATATGAATAATAGTATCTTATTAGTCATGGCAGAGCTGAAATTCAACTCTGAGCTCAGGTTGTTGTGTGAAGACTCATGGGCCTTATTCACTCTGCTGTGAAATGAAAACGACAATAATTTATGAGTCATAAATCAATCTGATGGTGAGCATCATTGAACTGTGAACCAACAGCCAGGTCCAGTCCCCGCTTGATTAATCATTGTTTCTGCACCTCAGTGGTCAAACCGGCGACGTTCAGTAGCCTGAGATGTAAACAGAACTTTGGCCTTTGATGGAGAGACAGATTTATATCTACAGTGACGATAATGAGTGAACCTGCTAACGCTGCCAAACACTGAGGCTAATGTTGAGTTCATTCTCTCTAGTGCAGGAAGCCACAGCAACATTTAAATGTCAGTGCAAAGTGGAAACATCATCAGTCCTCAAAACTAATAGTTCAGGGAACTGGCAGAATTCAAATTTGCAATGTAAATAGGGGAGCAGAATAACAAAACACAACTTTATTATTCTGAAATTAGCCGTTTACAGGGGATCATTTTAATTTCCTGCTGCATATGTGGTAATTACTGCTAACTGTGTGAAGAGAATGAAGCTGTTTTCCGAAGAAGAAAGAACACATCGCATGTGAGGAAGCAGAAAACAGGTTTTCACTCTATGGCAAAGTCAGGTCCTGTTCTTTAGAGAATGTGGACACTGTGGATCTGTGAATGTGACCTGACGGGATGAGGAGAAAATGTTGGTGATGTATGTTCCATGTTAGGACAACACTGCCTGGTAATAATCACATAATTGCAGTATTAAACCTTTGTGTCTTGACACTGGCTTTACTCTGTCATTGGTTATGTTGTAAACACAAGTAAGTCATTAATAATTGCTTTGTTTCTTTTAAGTATTATTTAAACCCAGTATACAGGAAAGTATTTAGGTGGGAACTCTTGCCTTTGCTACAAACTTGTCTTTTACATTTAAACATACTGTGTATATCCCACTGCTGAAAACCATTCGCAAAGAAGTGTACAGTGTGTTATCCTTTATGTTATGAGCAAATCATAAAACTCCAACAACAAAAAGACAATTTTGTCAAAATCATGGACAAATGTAAAGAGTCAATTTTAATGTATATAAAGATATTTAAATTAGACCGTCTGACAGGTTTATAAACAAATGTAACACAATTTGTTAAAGTCATGAATTATAAAGGCGATTTTTTAAAATCGCTTTAATAATTAATAATTGCCTTAGGTGTGATTTTTTGTGCTGTTAACGACCTAGAGACCCCAAGTTACATCTGCAACATCTGTGACACACTGAAGATTTGCAGGTCTGGTGTAATTTTACATTTGAGGGAACTGTGTGTTTTCTCTCAGCAGAGGTCCTCCTGTTGTTCCACCGCATTTGAGGGTTGAACTTATAACTTTCACATCCCTCCTCTGACTGTAGCAACTCAGTAGTGGAGTAATTAGAAAATGAAACTCTATTCATACAACTCCAATTAAACGCTGACAATATGTGCAGATATGTTTTAGTAACATGTACAGTATATTTAAAACCTGTATTTGACTCCAGGGGCCTGTGGTTTAGTTTGCCAGTTTACTGATCATGTCCCTCAGCTTTTGCTTGCATCATTTTTTATTAATCACAAAATCAATTAAAAAAAACAGCAGATTACAATTTAGCACACCAGTAAAGCAAAGTGGGGATCTCGCTTTTACTGGAGTCATTATCATGTATATTTTACCACAGGAGATGTCTGCCTTATGGTCCAACCCATTACAGTGTAATACAAAATGCTACTATCATAGCATCATAGCAACGATTTGACGGAATTTCTTTAATTCTTCTCACATGTTTACACACACACACACACACACACACATAAATATATATATATATATATATACAGCGGGGGAAATAAGTATTTGACACATCAGCATTTTTATCAGTACGGGGATTTCTAAGTGGGCTATTGATGCAAAATTTCCACCAGATGTTGCCATCAAGCCAAATATTAAATTCATACAAA
>JAUYWH010000007.1:4646459-4672303 GCA_034779795.1 Ctenopoma multispine | reverse complement strand
TAGCCCACTTAGAAATCCCCTTACTGATAAAAATGCTGATGTGTCAAATACTTATTTCCCCCGCTGTATATATACATAAAACACTTTATGTCACTGGGTAATTGCTTGGACCACTTGGAACCACGCAGAGTCCTGTTAGTTGAGAAACCACATGACCCCTTAGGTATGTGCCGTTTTAAAAGATGACTGTTCTTCAAGACAGAATACAGTGTCTACAGCTATTTTTACAGCATTAATATGTGTTTGTTTTTTCAGATCTAATTATTGGGTGCTGCCAAGTGTTAATTGGAGAGTTATTTTTCCACTTACAGATCTGATTTTTTCGCTCTGAAGTGGGTGTTCAAATGTGTTAGAAGTGTGAATGAACTCAGTGGTGTTGGCTTATATAAACTCTAGTGTGCTGTTGATTGATGGCTGCAATTGTATTAGGCTTAAGTGAGTATGGAGCGTTTCAGGTCACACCTGTGCAGAGTCTATGAATCTCAGCGTCTCTTCGTTTTTACTCCAACTGTGCTACAGCGTTGTAACATCAGGTTTTGATCCTACAAAGACCTGAATCATACAGTTTATCAGACAGGATGTGATGATTACACTCAAATTAAGATTTGTCTGTGTATTAGTCTCTAACATAACCTTGAATCCAGTGCTACAGAGATGTGCAAAGAGACACAGTTCGTATTTGTGTTTTTCTTTCCTGCCACAGTGTCTTTACAAGTGTTCAAGGTAGAGCAGTGAAGCAAGGAAACTGAATCCGCTGCAGGGCTGTAGGACAAAGATAAATCCATGACCTTTCACCAAATGACTTACAGTACATGCAACACCATAAATGTAAGAAACTTTGCAATCACTTGAACCTGAGCAGCAGTAAGAAAAACTAGTAGCAAGAAAAAACACAACTTGAAAATGCTCAATACGAGTAAGTGGGTGGGTTACTCATCCCCCGACTTTTTCATTTTTCATTTCTATGCTTAAATAGCATCAAGCACTTTTGAAAAGAAAGAACTGTGGCTTATTTGTCTTTTGAACTAGCCTGTAAAATTCCATGACATTTGACACACATTATGCTGTGTGGCTGAGAATTAATTAGACAGACATTTAGAAAAGATGTGATCTGTATTACAGATGTTGTCATCTGTAATGATGTAATGATGGCATTACGATGTAATTAATTAATGTTGCAAACTATTCAATTTACAGATACAGAGTTTATATGGGACGCAGAGGTAAATATTGGCTGGTCTATATTTTTCTTGATGTTAACAAAGTGCCCTGAAAAGCCCCAAACCAACAGTGTGTTAGTCTGCATCCCAGTACTCAGTGCAGATATGGTCTCATCGTGTCTCAGGCTCAGTATTGAGCTACAGCTGGGCATGGCGGTTTTAGGCATCAGTTTAATGGGGACTGTTTTCAACCACAGATTATTTTATACATCATTTAATATGGTGCTGTAGTGAGTATTTCAGTGAGCAGGACAGCTTGATGTTAGCTCATCCAGGCACCAGCGTAATTGGCTAGTGACAGTTAATCTGCATTTTGTTGTGTTGGGTTGAGTAATAATGGAAGCAGTCACTTTCTGGGTTCATTATTATTTTGACAGATTACACCTGTGTGTACTGCAGTTTGCTCACAACTGTCAGCTCAGTAAGACCCCAAAAAACAACAAAGGATCAACAACTTGTTTTAGCAAGCATGTATGCTGAGTGCACTATTTCATGTAACCAATTCAGCACTTTACATTACACCTACTTGTTACACTACTTAGTAGCCTTTCAATAAGTTGCAATTATGAAATGCTCACAGAGACAAAACTGTTAACTATCCATCCATTCATCCATTATCGTAACTGAATTTCCTGGTAATGGTTGCAGGAGTGCTGGGGCCAAAACCAGCTATAATTGGGTGACAGGCGGGGTAAACCCTTGACAGGTCGCCCGTCTATCACACGGCTGACATATAGACAGGTGACCATACTCCCTCAAATTTACAGGTTTGGACAATTGAGAGTGACGAGGTAACCTAACAAAATGCTAACAAAAACATGTAAACTCCAGACAGAAAGGTACCCGGCCGACCTGTAGATTCAAATCCCGGCCCTTTTATTGTTAACTCTTTATTGTTATTTTGTTATTGTTTTATTGTTAACTTAAAAGTTTTTTAGTTTTGTACTTACACACCTACAAGCGGCATTTACATATTAAAGGGATCCCTGGGCTGCAAGACTTAAAGTATTCATTATGTGGCAAGTAGAAACACACACTGAACAAACCCTGTTGCATTTGCATTTAATTTTGGATAAGATCCAGCGTGTTATTGTAATGAGGGGGACGTGTTACCCTGTATAACAGTGGGGCTCACTGATGTCTGGACAACAATGGAGCTGAGTCGCACACAAGAACAACGTATCACTTTATTGCTGGTTTTGATCTTTTCATGGGATCTGTTCACAGAGAAAACCATATAGCTATATTTTTAAGATACAGTGCCGTGGTGTCATAGCTATTGTGTGCACATAGTCTGATGGAGAGCACAGCATTACCTGTATCTGTATGATAGCTAGCAACAGCTGTTAAGGTGGAGAGGTGAGTCTGAAAAAAAAACAAATGAGGTCATTTTACTAATGAGGCTGGAGCTCATCTTTCTCTTACTCTCCCTCTCAGCTGCTGCAGCGTTATCGGTATGCACCTCGTTCTGCTTCCTCTCGGTTCCACAGCAGCTCCAAGGATTCTGCCTCAAACATAGCAATTCAGCTAAAACACTGCTCAAATACCTCTGGCGTGCCAGCAGTCAATTTCAGTCTTTTTCCCTCAGAATGGATCAGAATTCATAAATATCAAAATGAATAACTTAAACATACGGAGAGACTTTAACTTTATTGATTCAGTCAGATACAATTAATGTGGATGTTTGTCCCAACGTTATCTTAGCTCTGTCTAGGTTTTACATGCCATCAATATGGTGTTCTGTTCTTAAACAAGTACAGACAGGACTTTACAGTTAATTGTGGAGTCAGTCGATACAGAGTAATTTTACAGTTCAAACCAAACTATGCACGTCAACGAGACTGCAGCCTGTTAAGTGGAGCTCAGCGACGACACCGAACATTGGGTGTGAGAGAAATGAATGAAAGTAGGCCACTGAGGGCAGCAAAGCATCATAGCAGACGCTTGGATTTCAAGACTTACTGACTACAGGTTTTTTATTATTTTAAAGTGCAGCCGCTGCAATGTTTGCTGTTGAACCTGTGATTTCACTTGACTTTAGCTGCATATTGACTCCTCATATTGCTGAAATCTGTATAGAAAGTGACAGAGAAGGTCTTGATGCAAAAGCAGGAGCAGATCTGACTTGATTTTGAAACTGATACAGATACTACTGGAATTATGTTCTATTTTCGAATCAATTTCTCCTTTATACAGTTGGTTGTGATTCATTTAAAAAAAAAACAGTCATTGATCCTGATTCTTTGTTCCGTAAGAGTAGCAGAAGCTTGAGAGCAGTAGATTCAGGTTCTTTTTTGGCCATTTCCTCTTACCCTGTCAACTGCTGGCACCAATTGATGCAGGGAAGTGTTACAATATCGATTTCCTAACATGGCCCTATGAATTCTCCCTATCCTGATGATCCAATTCACTGATCCTACAGGCTCGCATCACACTCAGCAGGATGTTTGCTTGACATGGTGGAGCAGTGCTCTGAAGATGTCTGAATTTCTTGCACAGTTCTAGAGGCCAAGTGAGAGAAAGCTCACACCTGGGATAAAAAGTGACAAAATACTAAGCACATAACCCCAGTTTAATTTTCTCTTTCCAGATGGACTAGCTCACACCTGAGATGTGAAGTGTGTTATGTGAGCCAAGGTGTTTTCCCACCTTGCTGGTGGTGGGGAGAGATGCTGCACTCCGTTGCCATGACAGCAGAAGTTCTCTTTGTTCTCGGATTCCTGATGAGCAGCACTCACTGTAATCCTATCGCGACCTTACCAGTGAGCCGAGAACGACTGGAAAGGGTGTTGACCCAAGCCAGGGAGGACAAACACCAGGACAAGCAGGCCCCCGAAGAGCCGCTGGGATATGGCGCACAGCAGCGACCACAGGAAATCAATGCTCTGGGCTCCAACAGGACTGCCGTGAGCCGCACCAGGCCGAACATCAACTCCCAGGCGCGAGGGTCTAAGGGTGGGAAGTCCCAGGAGCTGTGGAGTGAACAGGACAGTGTGAACCAAATAGACGAGGGCCCTACTAGCGACGTCACTCTCTCCCTGGACGCCATCGACGAGTATGCCTACCCAGACTACAGGGGGAAAGGCTGCATGGATGAAAGCGGCTTTGTGTTTGCCATCGGCGAACAGTTCACCCCGGGCCCTTCGACGTGCCCTTGCCTCTGCACAGATGAGGGCCCCCTGTGCTCCAAGCCAGAATGTCCCAAGGTTCACCCTCGCTGCATTAAAGTGGACACTAGCCAGTGCTGCCCCCAGTGCAAAGAGAAAAAGAACTACTGTGAGTTTCGGGGCAAAACCTACGCCTCACTCGAAGAGTTTAAGGTGAGCCCATTAAGTGCATTCACTCATTTTTGACACGTTCAGACTTGAAAGAAGTGCTGACAAAACACTCTTTGCCGTTCAGTGGTGTTTATCACAGGCACTACACAGGAACTAGTTACCTTGCCTCTCAGCATGCCAGCAAGCAGGGAGGCAGATTTATAATGGCAAAGGTCAGCACTTGTCTTTTTCTTACACAACGCTGGAATATCACCAGAGGCTGAATTTAGAAAGCGGCAGAGTGTTTCTATATTCAGTTTGTTTATACACATGATAAAGTTACAGTTGTAGAAATGCTACAACTCTGCAGAGCTCTCCTCTGTATGTGGGTGTTTATGAAGAGCCACAGACATGCACCAGCGAGAGCTTTAATGTTTTATCTTTTCTCACTTCTTTGAAAAGCTGGACTCCACAGTCTTGGTGTTATGTCTCTTATGAGAGGCTATATATTTACGAGCATCTAATGCTTCACATTATGTTGGCGAGTGTCTCGATAGGAGGTTAAGGCTAATATGGGATTTTCCTCCTCTGCCTTACTGTGTTACTCTATGTCATGGCTGTGCTGAGAGAAAGCTCTAGTTTTGCAAGTGGCACACATCAGCCTTTGTGCTGTGTGGTGGGGGGGTGCTTTGAAACTAAGCAACAGGCAGGTTTTTATGCTTGATTGCTAAGTTCTGGGGCATTGCACTAAGAGCTGCCTAGCTCCATTTTTCACAGTGGAGTGCCAGGCGGAGGCGCAAGCCACTGCAATCTGCTGCAACGCTGGTAGAATTAACCTTTGCTCTCTTGTTAAGACGGAAGGTGTACAGCTTTATATGAGTGGCTGCTAAATGAAGCCTTTCATGGGGAATGTAGGAGCTGGATGTAATTCAAACTGTATACTGTCAGTCCCAGCCTTTGTCCCACATTTGTTCTATTTCGAGGCATACAGGAATGCATGGATAACCAAGTCATTTCGAGCTCTGTTCACGCACAAAGACAATTGGAAGCATCTTTCTTTTGTTTCCCTGTCCTATTGATTTCTCCATATCCCCTGATTGGATAGTGAAGTTCAACTCTTGACTCAGCTCTCGCTAAAATGAAGCATTCATTGCCAATGAAGTTGAGAAGGATGGGACTTCCCTATAGATGCACACAGTCTTAAACCAGCCAGAAAGATAAGAGTATTTCTTTATTGTATGTGTGTGTGTGTGTGTGTGTGTGTGTGTGTGTGGGTGTGTGTGTGTGTGTGTACGTATGTGACGTGTGATAGGCAGAGGTGGCTGTAGAGATAGAAAACAGTGGGAAAACACACACAGACACTGAGACAAACAAAAAGCCTGAGACACAGATAGCAAGAAATTAATTAAGAGCTGTTGTTTCTCTGTGTGTGTGTACCTGTGTGTGAACACAGGGTGTTAATTACTATTTCTCCTCTGCTATACAGGTGTCTCCGTGTGAGAAGTGCCGATGTGAGCCAAGTGGCGAAGTGCTGTGTTCAGTGGCAGCCTGCCCTCAGACAGAGTGTGTGGACCCGGAGTACGAGCCGGATCAGTGCTGTCCCATCTGCAAGAGTGGTGAGTGGAGACAATTTACTTCAACAGCACTGTGGTGAGCACTTTATTCCAGTACAGCCAGCCTGCCAGGAAACGCCACTACAACAGACTGGTGTCATATGCAATTGCTCAAGGGCACCTCAACACAAGTTATGAGAGCAAGGTAGCCCGACACTCGTTTCGCTGATGCGAAGCACAAACCATGCTGCACTGCAGCGTTCGCAGCCTCTTGTTATAGCAGTCTCTTGCATATTTGAAGTAATGGGATCATTTTCAGCGGACGCCCAGTATGTGTTTAATGAATTGTGAGTCATTGCCTGTTTTTGTGTAAAACACTGGCTTATGTGCTATTTTCAGTCTTAATGTCATATAATTACCACGTTTATCTGATGGAGGCTGTGTATGTTCCAAATCCGTCGCTGCTGCCTGCTACAGAGATATGCGCTTGCATTTTTTGCTGCTAGGGCTTGTGCGATTATGATCCTGTTAGTTTGAGAGCTTTGACCTGTCTGAGAAGGAATTCAGCAGCTCAGAGTCGATTAACTGAAGTTGTTTCGGATTATTCTAGACAGCATGTCCTAGATTATGTCCCCTTGTTTTCTTGCCGTGACTCTAATGCATCATGGCAATGTCAGCAACATTGCTTCCTTCAGCAAAAAGAATGATGACTTGCGATATGTATCTCTGACTTGGAATCTTAAAGTGGCGCGCGCTGTCTACCATAAACAAGAGCAAGCAATCTGCATGAAGCAAAACATCCGTTTGATAGAGACAAGATTTGCAGTACGCTCTGTATGAGCCACTTATTAGACAACAGTACTGCTAATATATAACTTCTCAGAGAAGCTGCGAGCAGAAGTTTCATTCTGTTTGTTAAAACTGAGCATTAAAATTACAAAATGGCCTTCATACAGCTTTATCTTCAAAAAAGACAAAAACATTTATTAAGAAAATAACTTAGCTGCACTAAATTGAGACAATATCCACCAACCGCTTTATTCATCTACCATCTATTTAGTTTGTTATAATTAGACCGAGAATATTAGGATAATTAATGCATCGTTTGCATGTAATTGATGTTTGTAACTAGTCAATCAATCACGGACCGTCCAACGCAAATTAAAAGCCTGTCTCACAACCTTCAGAGATAACAAGTTGAAAACATTGGTAGGCACAGAGCGTTACTCACTCTGTTAGTGTTTGCTTGCAGTAATCTTGGGGAATGTTCGTCCTTTGTTCCCATTTTTTTTGCTGTTCTCCCACTTTTTATATATGCACATATTGATCAAGCTGAGAATGCTTTGTGCTGAGTTTTGGGCAGTGCTCCCTATTTTCCCCTGTGAAATGCCCTGTGGATTTGCTGGGTTGCATTCAGAGGCACATCAGTCAAGGAGACAGATGTACAGTAGATGCAGTACAGTATATGCACAGATGACACTGAGAGCATGCATCTGTATTCAAAAGTCCCACCAAATCCACGGGCTTATTCAGCCGACGAGGATTTCCAGTTTTAAGATGGCATCAGTCCTTATTAGCATAGGATTACCACACATTACCATTCAATAAACAGTTCTCTCTATGTCTAAGAAGCTAAGTTACTGCACAGTCTGAGTTGAAAATACTAAAATAATTTGAAGTTTTGAGATTCTAGGCTAAAGAGGCACTACACTAATTTTACTCATTTAATTCCGTTTGCTCCTCATCATAAGGAGTAGGTACTACTGTGCTGTAAACTGAGGGCATAGAGTTTGAAATATGCAGGTTTTTATCAAGCAGAGAGCGTTTAAGTGTTGCAAAGTGGGAACAGCTGCTGGTCCTTAAAGTAAATTTCAGATTTTTTTCTTTTAATGATGCACTGATAATGTGCCTCAACCGAGGATTTCTAGAAGCATATAGGTTTGAATGATATAATCTCTGCTCCTGAGAAATAATGTTTTATTCTGTTAGTTTGACATGAATGATCTGGTATATACCTCTAAATACTGCTGCCTGCACGAATACAGACTGCCATTGCAGTCAGAGGCACAAATCAGAGCTGTAGCAAATAAAAAATTCATTGTTGTTGAATTTATGAACAAAACACAACATTATAGTTGCTAATTGTAATTCAAAATTGGCTCAAATTAAAAAGCTAATTTATTTAGTCAGTTTTCTCAACACTGTCGTTTTCAGTTTTCTGCTGCTGTTAGTTTAAACATTTAAGCTTGTGACCAGATGTTTCTTGCAGAAATGCAACAGCTTTCTGCAAGCGTTCATTGGACCTAACTCGATTTTGTTACGGACATAGGTTGAAAATTTTACTTCAGAGAACCTACTGGCCTTGAAATAGATGGAAGTACAGAAAATGGTTTGGATTTAAGTTGTAGGCTGTGTTTGTGGAGTTTAACCAAAAAAGACTTAAGAGTCAGGACCTCTTAGCCTTTGCTTCTTCCATTAACCCCCCAGAGTTATGTAAGTGAAACATTAAATCGCTGAAGTGTTTAGAGAGTGTCTCTACTCATATTATTTCCTTTCACACATACACCTGTATGGCATTATAGCTATAATTTGGAGTCTGTTTATACATTGTCATGCAACCTCTGTCAGTCTAATATTCTTTGAAAGTAATCTAGAGGAGCACAGTGGTATTTATGTAGATGCAGAAATAGCCTTTGGCAACATTTATGCCTCATTTGTGCAGCAGTCAGGCAGCAGTATTTTTAAAGCCGCAGCAGGTGAGATTTCCATGTTAAAAATAAATATATTTTTATGTCTGTACCAATCATTTAGACCTCCTTTCTAATTTGCAATGCCTCCTGCTGGTGTTTTCACATATTCAGGATAGCTGTGAACATCCGAGTTCACACTGTTAATTAAGCAGAGCTGAGTTGTATCAGTATGCGTTTAAAAAAGGAATATTTCTGGCTCTGACTTGATGAACAGGACTGGTGGGGTTGTAAACATGAGGTGTAAACGCTCTCCCCAATCACCAAACATCTTTGTAAGTGTCAGACTCTACACACGGCTGCTCACCTTACACCTATGGGAGAAAACTGAGATTTCTGTCAGAGCATAATCAATCACGAACACGTCACTTTGAAGCCGTAATTGTCACATTCTTTCATTTGCATTTGCAGTTAATTTCATGCAAGGCTTGACCCCACAACACATATATAATAAATAACATGTTAAATGAACTACAGAAGGGGAAACCTTATTAAATAATTGCAAGATATATTAAGCAGAAGTAATGAAAAGTAAATGAGACATCGTTCTTAATGACTCCATTGATCCTTCTTCTGCTTGTATCAATGTCAGCATGATGACACATTGGATTTCACTTTGTACTTTATTCATGATGCTTCTATGCCAGGTAATACAGACACCGTGATTTTAATGATGAAGATCATTGATTGTCAACTCCCATCTCGCCACTGTTGATCACGCAGCCCTCGGTACCAGACAGTGCCGCAGTGGTAGCTCCATGATGAAATACAGATGATGTAAAATAAGGTTACTGGAGGTCGTCGGAGAGTTGTTTGTCTTGTCTACAGATGTTGTTTGGGGCTCCGACAGATGTTAAGACCTCGAAGGAACTCTGATGCATCCGAAGTGTGACATCAAAGCTCGGTTCATTAAAGGGAAAGCGTTAAATTCTCATCCAGATGTGCAACGCCTCCAAAAAGTCGAGAGAACTGATTCCCAGAGTTTAAGAGTGTGCGTACAGAAGTATAAAAAGCACAGAAAGGAGAGAAAGTGGAACAACTGGGGTGAAAGATTGAAACATCAGATCTGTAAAGAGGGGGGAAAAAAAGCTTTGGTTTCTCATTCATCAATCATCACTGCTGCCGCTTACCCTCATTTCCCAGATAACAGCCCTTCACCTCTTTACCGTTTTCCTCACTATCGATATAAATCACAATGAAGCATTTCAATGTTTGATAAGTTCAATTATGCACAGGCATTATCTTGGCCTTTTTAGGCATGCAGAATCAATGCTTATGGCAGAGCACCCTGTCTCAGATGTGTTATTCAGCCTGTATGCGAGGAGACACTTGGGGAAGAGCCAGGGGAGGAAGATGAAAGTGAGAGGTATTGCTAATATCCACCCCAGACAGTTGTTCATGAATATCAAAGAACAGCTGTGAATGGAGGCAGGTTCTCATCATTTTTTACTCATTATCTTAAAATACTGAAACACATTGCAATTAAATGGTGGCTTACCCTCTAAAGTTTGTGACCATCGTTCTTTCGTCACCGTCGAGTTTAATCAAACAACACTGAAACAATACTTGTGCAAAGGAAATGTAGTGAACATAAGTCAGAGAGGGAAATAATGAATGACATATGTGTATCCTTTATCGAAACAGCGCTTGATTATTTTCTGTCCTGCTGCGTGTTGTTTTCCTTCCTTCCACACAGGTGTAAAAGACGTGTGTACGTTATAAATTCTAAGCCAAGTTTTTACTCTGCCGCAGCATCTGCTTTCTGCTTTTAGAAAGAAAAAAAAGGAATGCAGGAGAAGCCTCTCTCCTCGGCTCCTCAGCATCTCGGCCGCGGCTCTCTCCCTCTTGTCCTTTGCTCTTGCAGGGTATCACCTTGGCAACGCATGAGGAAACAAGTGGTGCTCTTAAAGACTTAGACATTAGGGTCAACACTAATCGGGTGGGGGGAGGTGTGATAAACAGTCTGAACCGGAGCCAAAATCACTTCAAATAGAGCAACATGAGACATGGTCGCCTGGTTGCCAAGAGGGATGGAGACTCATTTAAATTAAGAGAGGCATGATTCATAGACAGCCTTTTAAGACATGGATGTTTTTTTGTTTTCTTTTAATGGACCACATCAAAAAACGCGCGTGAAAGGGAAGTTGTTTATATGAATGTGAAATGGTGTTGTTTGTCCATATGAAGCAGCCTCCGCCTCGTCCTGACAACACTGATGTGAAGCAGTGTGGTGAACGGAGCTGCTGAATAAAACAAATTAATGCTTCCTTGTAAGTGACTGTTTGCTGCACCTCTTAGTTACTGTTGCTATGCCTGTCAAGCTTTCTGCTTGTACATGGTGTATGTGTACAATAGATTACAGTGATACCTGTGGCAAGTTTACTATGGAATCACAGTAAATTTTCACCTGGCTGATCTTCGACTTCACAGAAAAGCTGAACGGAGCATTGCTCCTTATTTCTGCTGCACAAAGCTGCAGATGTGCTGATGTACTAGCATCTTGTGCACAGTAGATGGTCCAGAGTTGAACAGATATTTTTCAGCTCCACATAATAATTTGGGTATAACCACCACATTGCCATGTGGGGTAATTAGGTCATTACCCTGACGTGCTATCTGCATGTTAGAATCATACACTGATCCACTCTTTACACCTTTGCCCTTGTGTTTTTGAAAAGTCTAACAAAAACACACTGCACCCTTTTAACTCTTCACTTCCATCGCATAGCTCTTATTAAAGCCCTCACGCTGTTCTGGGGCAGTGATTAGTGATCCGTTAGTAAGTACAATTATTTCTTCTTTTTAAAATATTGAGTTAATACTGTAACAAACAAAGGTGACCAGTAATTCATTCAGTATATGGTGTCTGTTAATTGTGTACACTGATTTAATTTGGTAGATAAACTGGAAATGGAAAGTAGGACATTTTGCATCACTTAATTAATTCTTTAGAAAGACTTTTTTTATATTTTGTTATCTAAATGCAATTTTCTACCACTGGACTTCGTACTTATGGTAACAGAAGTGAAAGGTCACTATAATGAAGGTAATTGTTAGTCACATTAAGTCTTTTATTAGACTGTTGCTGCGTCCCTCTTTGGTTTTCAGCCTCGGTCTGCTTGTTTTGTGTTATTTTCTCATTTTAACTTTGAATAAAAGCTAATACTAATGTCTCTCCAAAATACACTTTTTACAATACAGAAAGTGACAAAAAATGTTCTAGTTTTGAATATTCTGTTTATGAGGTTTAAGTAAATAAAGGATCTCCAGTAAAGTCTGTTACCTAGACACTGAGGTGCTGACTTGCGAAGGTTTGTGGCTCTGTCTCTGTGAAGGACATTGGTTATGACAGTTTTGCTACTTGTGTGCAGCTGGGTTGTTCCAACACACATTAGTGGGCACAGTGGCTGGAGACAACATAGCTCACATGTATTGAAACTTTCAGATGAAATGTCACTTCCATAAAAACTCACCGTCTGCAGCTTTGATGTGAGATGGTTCATATTTAACTATCCAAACCCATTTGATGCAACATTTCTTGTCTTTACAAAGCAAGGTCATTTTTTTCTACATTTATAATGCAAATGTACTTAAGAAGTGCATTAAGATGAGTGATTTCTGCTTTTCTTCTCTTTCCATTACCTTCTAATGGGGCTCTGCAGGTTTTCAACATTTTAGGATTAAGGGGTGTGATGATCAGGACGTGTCTTCGTTTTCCCATCCATTATCTGGCGCTGCCACAGAGCCAAAAGCCACAGGTGCTAATGGCTATCTTTTTCACACGCTGCCCATGCCAACTTCTAACGCTCTGTAGTGACAGTTTGGGTCCAACTGTTCATGCACATGCACAGTCCATTTGTCTGTGTCTTTGGGTGTCGCTGTGAAGCCTGATGTGCTTATAAAAAAATCCCTTTCTGCCACAGAGAGTGATGGAGAGACAGGGGTATATTATATTAATGAAGCAATGACAAAAAGGTGGGTGTGATATGAATGGCAGAGTAATAGGATGACAGCAGTGAGTAAGCACAGTGGTATCGAATTCATGCATTAATTAACACAAATGAGTGTCATGCAAATGTGAATGACTATCTCGGGCTGCGGTTTAATCCCAGCTCCAGGAGGAAGTACTTTTGATTTATTTTGTAAAGTGCACATTTTTCTCTCCTAGCATATCCTTGACATATGCGTCTTTTATTTGAGACGCTGTGTTCTAAATGCTGCTAATGATGATGAATCAGTAGCGACAGCAGCATGGGCCACAGGATGAGTTGTTATTCAGATAGGGTGTGTGTGTGTTCATCTGAAGACTTATAAATGTGTTAGGGTTGAAGTTTTGACAGGCCTAGGCAAACTGTTCACATTGATTGATGTACCAGCGCACTCCTCCTGGGTGCCGCCGTCCAATGAAATGCAGTGGCTGCCGCTGAAAGACTCCCCATTTATCTGCATCTTAATTATACAACAGAGTGGCTCAAGACCTTGTTAGTCTAAGGGAAATGGCCATTGTTATGCTATACCTGACGCTGTGGAAGCAATTCCCTCTGTGTTTATATTTTGCCGTGCAGCTTGTGAGATAATGGATGATTTACGAGCACTTTTTTCCAGCCACTGGTTGAGGACACAGCCACGTTCACCAGACAAAACCCTTCCCATCACACCTACTACAAAAGGAGGTAATGCTGCTGCAAGGAGATTTCTGCACACTCAATGTTGGCAGCACCAAAATAAACCAGGCTGTAGTGGTAGTCAATTTATTTGCGTGTCTCTGGGCTACCTGCAGGACCCACTTCCTAACAACTACTATCTACCATCAAAAATTTCCATTAGTGAGAGCCAATTCCCTCCAAAATAATAAAAAAGAACAGTCCCTTGGGGTGCACTTCAACACTACATGTATATTAAAGCACTGCAAGACAGTTCTTAATTTGATTTTTATGCACAATTCCCACTTTTCCATTCCAACCTTGATGTTATGTATGGAAAGGAGTCACCATCAGCAAGATTGATGCTTTACTTGTGACTGTAGCCAGTCTTAGGAGGAGGAAAATATATGTGTCTCATGTGTACTCCTAAAATTTAATCAAGCAGTCTAAATAATGATGAAAAAGAGAATGAATGAAAATGCCCTCTACATAAACCATGAGTGGTCGCTCAGTGGTCTGAAGAGCACGGTAATGATGGCCAATGGAAAAGCTATTTTGATAAGTAGCCACAAAGCCAATCGATGAGTCATGGCAGATTTGGGGAGAAATGTCAGAAATGGCAAATTCCACCTTTAAAGGGAACCGAGTGAAAACTCATAGCCATTAGGGTAAATATAATCAGCGTTAGCTTCCTCCTGAATCACATCCTGACAGACAACACCAGCAGAAGCATATTCACAAATCTTGATGCTTGTGTATCTATTTTTTTTCTCTTATATTCCCATAACCACAAGACTATTTTGGGAAACAATCAATGAAAGCCTGCATGTGAGAGCCCATTTTCCACTGAGTAAAATGAAATGAAGGGCAGCGCATGTGGTCTCTTGTGTTCATTCTCTTTTTTTAAATGACTGCGTTCAAGTTCACAGAGATGTCATGAAGTTATGCTAAATAAACAAGATGACTGCGCAGGACTCCGTGGACATTTGTTCATCGCAGATATATCTTTTAAAAGTAACAACAATAAATAACTGAAGTCCTGTCCTACTTTCACACTACATTTTGTCCCACTGGCCTTCATCCCACAATGCATTTTCACATAAAGGATTTACTTTTTTTATCTGTGTGAAAAACAAAAAATATGCGACTATGTGATTCTCTGTCTTTATGTGTGTAGATATATAGATATATATCTATATATCTATATATCTATATATACATACATGTATGTATGTATAAACATTTACATTCATTCAATTTGTATGAATTAAATATAGATCACAGTGAAAAAGTTAAGTAGTGTGAATATTTTCCTTACTTACACTGTAATTTCCAATGCTAACATTAGCCACCAAGCTACGTCAATGCAGACCAAAGAGCAGCAAAATCCCTGATTTATTTAATTTTATGATTGGTCTATAGAGTGTGTTGTATTGTTCATTAACTTAATTTTTAATTTAAAAGGGAACTAATGTGTTTTTTCTTGTATCTTATTTATTTTAATGCTCAGTAGTTTGGTGTGCTGGCCCAGTTCATTAAGTTCAGATTGTTCCCCAGCATTCAGTAAGTGTGTGAAATAAAATGTTAATCTCCATTTGATTCACCTTATTCTGATATTTCATAACGCTTACCAGAACAAGCATCAACCGAACGACAGAATTTACAGGTTGTATTTCACCTGTGTCGAGACTAATAAAAGACTCAATGAATTCGGTGAATTTAAAATAGGCATCCTTGAGACAGCACAAAGGAATGTGACTTTGAAATGCACGTTCAGTCTTTAAACTGCGTTTCTACATATTGAACAGTGTCCTTGGTGAATAGTAGCAGAAAAATATTACAGATAAGTGCAGCCTTGTCTGGGTTTTGTACCTGTGCACGGCTGAGAATTTGAACAAGAAAACATTAATAGATCTACTGTATAATCAAGTTTCAGTTCATGTAGTTTGACTAGTTTGAAGTCATTCTTTTTCAGTGTGCAGAGCATGTTTTAATAGTGTGACACTGTGGCACACAACACAAAAGATACATTTAAAATATATAGGGTCAAATAAAAAACTCCAGACCTTTTCCGTCTTGCTCTATTTTCCTGTTTTTCTCACACACAGGGCCAAATTGCTATGCGGACACAGCAGTGATACCGGCCGGCCGAGAGGTGAAGATTGATGAGTGTACAATCTGCTACTGCACATACGAGGAGGGCACATGGCAGATTGAGCGTCAAGCCACCTGCAGTAAGAACGAGTGCCAGCGGAGCTAGAGCCTGGCACAGTGAGAGGGGACATTGGCACGCAACACCAGTGCCAATCTGCATGTAAACTCTCGGCCTTTCACCGGGACTGCCGGACATCAGGGTCGGACAGCAGCCCTCCAGCATTTTGGGGTTTATACTCTAGTCACTCCTGTATTACTGAAGAAAAGAAATGCTTTTATGAAAGTTTATAGTCCACACACACAGAATATCTATTTATCTATGTATTAAATTATTTATGGATATATTCAAAAATAGGGGTCATTAATGCTGAACTAGTGAAAAATATTTTTTCTAGCCTCTGTATTTTAATAAGCAATGTATTGGACCAGTGGTCAATAAAACAACAGAATGTATAGAACACACACACACAGCTGTCTTTGGAGGTGAAAACCTCAATGTCTCGACATGTGGTGCCGTCTGACAAACCCTGACACCTGCTCCTCTACCACCAAAGCGCAGACTATGTGTGATCCATTTCAGATTTATGGGAAAATATTTGCTGTGTATGATGATCAAGTGCAGAGTTAGAAACTACAAGAAACAGAAGAAAATTCAAGAGTACCTGACTGTTCCCTGATTTCTTTTGATCTTTTTTGGATGTTCAAATGTGTTTTGATTTAAAAGTGCTTTTTTGTATTTTTACTCAGTACTGTGTGTTCATGTTTCAAATAAATACCAATCTGTGCTCTGCAAATGCTTAAATGCTACTTTTCAGCTGTAGGTCTTCATGTTTAGTCTTTGCTGAACACATGGTGTTTTACATTAACAGACTTCAAGATGAATAAAAATGTAAACGGTTTCCAGTGAATCATCAAACGATACCGAGATTGAATGAGCAAACCGGATCCTTCCTTGAGAATAAACGATTTGACATTTTAGCTATATCTCAGGTAAGCTTTAAATGTGACAAGCTTGAACAAATCCATTCTCTCGCCGTGAGCATTTTTCTGTTTTTGAAGTTCTACAATGAGAAGAAGTGATTGTCGGAAAGCAGGAGCTAAATATTTAATGAGTTATTAAGAGGATATGAAGTTATTTAGTGATGCTGCGGTTTCATTTCCAATAGCTGTAAGAATCAGACTATAAACAAAGGAAGCTGGAAGTGAGAATACTGAATTTCCATTGAACTTCATTAATAAAGGTCAGACTGGACATGCCAATGTCACTGATCCCAGTTTGCTTCCAAAATGTAAAAACTCAAAGGTCATACAACCTGCAGCATATTTATTTATATTCGATCTGAGGATGAGGAGCACTGTATCTTACACTGGGTCCATCGACCAGCAGATCAAAACGATGATTAATAATTTAAGTCTAGGTTATGAACAGTAAAGGGCAGGCAGTGATAAATGGATGCAGATGTTCTGTTTCTTGTTTTTCAGCGTTACAGTATCTTTTCCATTAGCGATGTGCCACTCTCTGCGCCGCCCTTTGCAATGTGCCGGCCACACTGCAAAACTATTTGATCAAGGCGTTGCCAGACAACAACGTTGCATCTCCAGCAGTGAGACGTGCTTGTCAGCCAGTCGGCAGAATCGGGGTAAATAAGCCTAAATGCATGTACATGCTACGTGACAGGCTTCCTTCTGAGCAGCAGGAGACCGGTGGCACAGCTCTATTAAGCATTTCCTTAACTCTTCTGTGTCTATGACTGTAAGGGTCCTCATAAACCATTCACTCAAGAAAAACAGGGCTTGTGCTTGTGCATACAAGCTGTACATGATTGTGGGATTTTTCTTTTCTCTCCACCAGTTCACACTCATAATACGAACAGCTCATTTTTATGTGCGTTGTTCTACTTCCTAAGTTTCTTCTATTTAGAGGGACTACTGGTGTGTCATGTCTCTATATTCTTTCATGTTACAAGATAATTCTGCCTCATGGCTAATTTCCAAAGCAGCATACCTGCAGCGCATCTGTCAATGAAGTAATGACTCTGACCAGGCACATTATCTGTCACCCACATCTGCTCTGTCCAGGTCATTAACATTCACAATTGGCTTTATATCAGCTCATAAGCCAGCAGTTATTCGGCATTATAATGAGAAACAAGGCTTGGTGTTTTACTTTGAAAGTGGTAGAGTTCTGAACTCCTTTAAAGATAGGCCATTAATTGGACATATCTGTTGGCAAAACTATATGAGATTAGTGTCGTCTTCCCAGTGCTGTAACTATGTAATTAGGCTTTTGCCCTGTTATGGACAATTCACACTGCTGCACTGAGATGAGATGTGTTCATATTAGAGGAGCTGATGAAATTCATTATCCATTTCTAGCAATCGGCCAGCTCTGCCATTTGAAATTAACATGTCATAAGTTTTCTGTTTCATCAGGTTGCAGTTTCATCACAGATATTAAATGTAATAAGAGGTTAAATATTCTTTAACCTAAACGATAAATAAAAACTACACTTATTTATTTATAATCACAAGTATCTGCACAGAAAAGTGACACACATACATTGCATAACATTTTATGTTTTCAAAATGTAACAGTAATAGTTTTCAAACATTCAGAAACATTCCCTGTGTCATTTCTTTTCAAAGTCAGTCTCAGTGGAATCCTTGAATTTCTTCTGCTGTTTTTGTCCATACTGTATCCACAGTAGTCCAGATATTTGTGGCCCCACAGTTACCATATGACAGCTAGATAATGTTAGTTAGGACAATCAGAAAAAACAAGAAGAAAAACAAAGACATACAAGCGGCAAAAAGCATTTTGTGACTGAACTGAGAGAATGCATTTTTATGGGAGGTGTGTCAGAGGGACTTGGGGGGGGCTCGATGTGCTTGCTTGTGCCCCGCCAAGTGTCTATGATTGCCGCTGTGCTGACCAAATCTCTGGCCTCAAAGAGTTTTAAAAATATACACTGTGTTTTTATGTTATGCTAAAAAATCAAAAGAAGCATCACTGCTGATGTTCTTCATGACAGAAATATTGTTATTAATTTCAGCATCCTGTCAGTACCAGGCAACCTGTCACCTGATGGTGATTTGATTTCTGAATTGTAGAGTGTATATAACAGCACTTAAAAGACTCCTGCGCTCAGCTTACGGCAGACCTTGTGTTACAGCACACATTATGCATTTAGAATTAACGAGAAGAAAAAAAAGAAGCAAATAGGTGACAAAAATGTGTTTTTCTACAACTATGTTTTGGTTTCACAAGCAATGTTGTTTTATTTCTCAGTGTGTGCTTCCTGGGATGTGTGTTTCTGAATACCTACAGATATGAATGTTTGGCAAACAGCCATGCCTTTAAGGGTTAAACTACTTAGAAAGTCTTAAGGTAGCTAACAAATAACAAATTCTGAGGCTCACTATATGTTTTCCCATAAAGCTTCAGGCAGCAAGCTTGTCTCACATTTTCAATATTCAGAGACGCCCTGAATAATAAGTGACTGTTTTCTATGGCTGATGTATGTCTATCAATAAATAGCACTCTGGATCTCTGACACACTCCTCCTTTTTGACATCTATGAAAACTAATTAATGTACTTCACACACTGGAGAGAGACACTGAGATGAATATTCTCCAGTTTTCCAAAAGCTAGTTGATAAAGTCCTTTAATGCACTGAGTGAAATTTGTAAAGTCGTCGTGAGCCCTTTGACGTGATAAAAAAAAAGTCCCTTCTTATTAAATTAAGTCATATTGCAATACAAAGTATAAAAACACAAGCGGTTTCGTGACCATGGTGAAACTAAATATGAAGGTAAAGTTCAGAATAACGACGCCTTTTGATTGAAGCTTTAGATCAAACCACTTCAATTTAAAGTTTAGAAAGCACAAATTTACTTTCATGCTTTTTCTTACAGGAGTATAAGTCTGAGTCAGCGGGCCCCTTTCCGTCTGCAATCTTATGAAATGCATTAAAAGCTTTGTGAGACAATGATTTCACAGAGGTGAAAATGTTCCCATAAGAACTGCATGAGCCCACAAAGCAGGGAAATAAGCTGCACTACAAATTGCAGTTTGCCTGCTTGCATCTATAGCCAGTGTTAGCTTTGAAAAATAATATCTGGTATAACACGAGATGCTACATGAAAAACTCGTGTTCCCACGGTGCTGTAATGATATACCTCCTCACTTAATAGAGAAATAATTATGAAGCTTTTTATTTTTTGTTGCACATTTATATTTGAAAAAGGAAGAGATGACAGCATTAAGTTATGAATATTTAATGTCACATTTGCAGCGTTTATTTCAATTTCAATGGGAGCAGTGAGCTTTCAACCAAAATCACTTTAAATAAAAGAAGGCTTGTTATCTGTAAGTGCATTTGGACTTTCTGCTTAATATGAGACTGTTATCAACAGAGCAGTTCATTAGTAGATTTATGATTCTTCTTTCAGAAAGCTGGGCCCTTTGAATTTCCGCTGTGAGAATACAGACTAAACACCAGCTCTCTCTTTGTCTGGTGGCGACTTTATCCGTCTGAATTCCACTGTTCTCAACATTAATTTCAATGGACAGCTGCTAAATGCTGGTAAAATGCTTTGAGGATTCTATTTGCACCTTCTGAAATGATTTCTAAGCACATCACCTCAAATCCATTAAATCCAGCTTTGAATCTCTTGACAGTTTTGCGAGTCATCCTTGCAGCCACATGTAACATTCCCATGTGATTACGACGCTCCTTGATCAGTCTGAGTGAATCACTTCATGATTGAGCGCCTGAGTCTCCAGAGTCTGGGGTCTGAAATTGCCCTTTATAGATTTGGTATTATATCTCCAGCACTCCTCTTCTGCCATTAGCCAGACATTCACAATTTCAATTTCACCTCACTGCCAATTGTCTCGCCTCCAGATGAGGGCGACGCTCACTGTCGCGGTATTGAATTGTCTTTGCATTCTTACATCTGTGGAGCACATCTCACAGAGTGACAGATGTGATTCTATTAACTACAATCAGTTCTTAGTAAGACAGGATATGGGAAGCCAAAACCTGGCTAACCTGGCTTTGTATTAGTGTTAAGATGTAACGATGGGAGACAGCAAACCCCCTATTTGCTCTAAATGACACAGGTTAGATAGGCGACTGCAGTTTCGTTCAGGTCCTATCCATCATAGGCTGTTATAGGCCAGGTGGGTGAGTGATAAAGCTTAGAGCATCTTGGAAGACAGCATTTCAACATTTCATCCACAACAGGCAGTCTTTGCCAATGTGACCTGCTTGCTGAACACTCTTTGAGAGGGGGCTTGTCGGGGAGTGGGTTCAATTCAGCAGAGCACTGCTGAGCCATTCACATCTACATAAGTTGCTGTCAGACAGGAGATAGTGTTGTGGATTGTTAGGTTATCATAGAAGACGCAGCTTTTGTCTCGACCCCTGGAATACAAAGTGTTTGTATTTGCAACTCAACATTCATCCTCGGGCATTCTGTTTTTATTTTCTAAAGCCCCTGTATGGTAATTCATCATCCAGGTCTCCATACATACTGTGTGAATACCTAGTGAATGTACTAGCCACCGGCTCACATGCTGCTGTACATTCCCTTGGTATATTTCGTATATGAGAAGTACAAGAATATCAGACTTCAATGCAAACGACCTTATATGATTATTTTTCTTTTCTATTTTGTCCACTCAGAAAACATAAAAAGCCTACCTGGCAGATAGGAAATGGAGTTCAGACTGTGTGTGGCCACTCTGCAGCTTCTTCCCCATGTTTAAGTTTGAAAAACAGGTAATTTCACTTTTGTCAAAGGGAATGGAAACAAGCTAGGTGAGCAGTGTGGAGCAGGTTTAATAAAGGAAACCGAGGTCTCCAGGGACAAGTCCATCTTTCTGAGCAACAGAGAAAGTCCATTATTGTCAGTGTTTTTTTGCCTAATGCAACGTCTTATTCGTAATTGAAAATCAGAGTTATGTTACTGTGCTCACATCAAAAGCAGAAATTTTAAGTAGGGTCCTGTATGTCACCGTTACACACCCTGAGACAGAACCAAAAATATAAATGTGAAAGTAGAAATCATCTAAAAAATGTGGGTTTCAGTCCTTTTTAGTCTGGCATAGTCACATCCCTGTGAGAGGAGCTTAAGTACCCCTCATCACCACCATCCTCCATGATATCAAAGTGGATGTTAGGTAACACTACATAAAAGTGGATGTTACAGCATTTTTTCATCAAGCTGAGCCGACTATCTTTAGGTTGGTTCAGTGAAGTTTTCTTTCTCTCTCGGAAACAAACCCTTAAAGAATCAATCCATTATTTTTGCCGTCTGTTGTGTTGTATTGTTGTTTTTGTTCATTACTTTTTGTTATTATTGTATTTGGCTAATTATTTTAAGTACAATTAAAGATGTGCAACTTTTTAAACATATATTTTCAGAAGCAACATGCCTCAGAAATTAAGGTGGATGTTGTTGAATCCTCTTGCCCCCCAAACTCCCAGATATCACTTTTATACATTTTTGAGTGAAGCTCACCCTTTCAACCAATGAGAGCTCAACCAATTTCTTTCAATTTTCCTTTCGCAATTTATTGCAAT
The DNA here is from genome assembly GCA_034779795.1 of Ctenopoma multispine. NCBI lineage: Eukaryota > Metazoa > Chordata > Actinopteri > Anabantiformes > Anabantidae > Ctenopoma > Ctenopoma multispine. The sequence goes on along the minus strand of JAUYWH010000007.1, from coordinate 4,650,138 downwards.
TTCATAGCAGAGTGTAGCAGAGTGGTGCAGAGCACAACAGAGCGGAGAGCTGCATGGCTGAGTGCAGCAGAGGATCGAGTTACCACTAACATAGCTTATAGTGACATCACATTATTCTGCTATAACTTTCAGCCATCTGCTTTAGATGTTTAAAAAGTTTTTCAGTAGCTCAACTATAGTTATATACTTTAAAATTATGATTTCAACTACTTTTGACTACCTATTTTAACTTCTATGCTTGCTAATTAGCTAGTTTTCATATTATCTCTTTGGAAAAATGTAGCTTTAAGGCGTTCCAGCTGTTCCAGCTATGGTTGGCGCACGCTAAATGGTTTAAACAGTCCATTTTAAATATGCCAAACCTTAGTCATTTACATGGCTGCTGATTATTCCTGAACATAACCCATGTTCATTTGTGTTTATCTTTGGGTCATTATGTCTAGTTCATCATCATCTAGTTTTGGAAGCTCAAGGGTGTGCTTCCTTGTAAATGAATTAATTACTGTAATGATGTGAGACCTGAATAAATGACTCACTACAGTGGGAGTAGTTTTTCCCACCTGTTCCAAAAGAGGACAACACTGTTGTCCTACCTTACTCACAACTTACAGCTGTTTGTAGGTCTGCTGCAGTCAACATATTCATCACTGAAGTGACATTGGACTATGCTTATTCTCCCCTGGGGAATGTTAACATTAAACATCATGCTCATGAAGCATCATGATAGCCCTGTGGGTGCAATGCGGGGGAAGAGTGTGTGTGAAAACTTCCATATTAAAAGCATTATAAAGAGCAGATTTTTCACTCCCACCTCCCTCATGAAAAATGTACAGCGGCATATTCATTACTTCATTGAGCTAACTGAGTGTGACAAGTGGAGAGCTGCAGCAACCGAGGGCAGGGAAGCAGCACTACAATAAAGCCTTCGGCCACTCTCTGAGCACATGGCTACCCCCACCCCTCCCTATTCATCGCTTCATCTGTGCACTCTGTTTGGATTTTTCCAAATGGTTGGGAGTGCCGCACACAGCATGAAACAGAGTTCACTTCAGCCAGTTTGCCCTCTAATCTAATGCATGGTCATCGGGCAGTAATCAATTCACTGCCTTTACAGTGTGATGAATCTGTGACTTCCCTCGTGCTGTAAATGTGGTCATGCATTTTCATCAGTTTACATCAAGACATATGGACATAATCTCAGATGAAGATGCATAACGCGCCAGATATGGTTCGATCTCTTTGTATGAACTGTATTACACATTGTGCAGACATGCACGCAGAAAGACTGATGCATGTACAGTAGATATGACTTTTATGAGACACATACACTCACTGGCCACTTTATTAGGTACACCTATATAATCGAAGGCAATCATATACAGCGTCTCTGTCATGAATTCTACCTTTACAAGCTCATCATTTTTAGGATGAAGTCAGAAAGGTGATCATTGTACCATCGTTATTACTGAGGTGGTTGGTGCATGGTGGAGTTGTACTGGAGTGAATTATATTAAGAGGTGTTTTTAATGTTTTAGCCACACTATCTGCATAACTGAGGTTGACGGATAGTGTCTGTCTGTATTTTGGCGCATCCTCTTCATTCTTGGATGATCCATTCTCCATGCCCAGTATAGCCATATCTCCTCCTGGCCCCGCGTGCCTGATCCTGAGGTGTCATCCTGGGTCACCGTCAGCACTTGTTGTCTGATTAACAAAAATAATGCCCTGCCTGGAGCAGCATCAGCCCATATTGTCTCCAGCCACAACACTAAAATTCAGACTTTCCTTTGATGACCCTCTGAGGCAACAGCAGCAGCATCAGCAACCACAATGCCTCTTTATCCAGAGCAACAGTTTCTCTCAGATGAATGCAGCCTGTGCAAATTAGTGACTGCTGCACTGTAGCATTGGGCCTAGCACCATGGGCGAGATGTGAGACTTAAATAATTTCTGAGACTGTGGAGGAGTCTAGAGAATGGCAGACAAGCTGACTAATAGCACAGGATTCAGTAACAAGGACTGCTCCGATGGTAATGACTCCTCACTCCAGAAATATCTGATTCCTTGCAAAAAATAGTCATCTCAGGCTGAGTCTGGTATTTAAATTCCTGCAACCACAGAAAAAAATGAAATAATTATGATAAAAAGCAGTGGGGGAATAAAATATTATGTACAGAGGAATTTCTGATTTGGGAATAATTAATGAACTCCAAATGCAATAAATCATGTGGACCTCAGGACCTATATAACCTCATTTGTTAGAAATGTATGAATATACAATCGGCACAGTTCTCACGAGATGTAAGACTGATGCAACAAATGGCATAATTTCTATCTGGAGAGTGATTTCTACAGGAGGCCACAGTGGATCTCACATGTGTCATTTGTGCTCTCCTTTTATGGAAGAACATTGTGTGGGAGTTGGGCATATTCACCACTCAGTTATCAGAATAACTCTAATTAGACTATTTTTAACACATCCTTTTCAACAGCTCTTGGGTGTTTACATTTGCTAATGAAAGCCTGAGTAAAAATCATCTATCAGCAAGCATCACCATCATCGCCACTGACACATTAACATGAATTCTCTCCCAAGAAAAATGCCAACCAGCCAGTATGCCTTCACTATTTGCATAAAACATGCATATGCAGCTTTAGTGCTTGTGCCTATGCATTTACAATATGTTACATATTTACATTTATACATTACATTTCAGACAACCCATGCACACTAATTAATAGGAACTGAGGCACATGGTATTTTGTGGTTGTGTTGCTCCAGTGAGTGTTAGACAGCTCTTTCAAGCATTCACCAGATTACACCTTTGTAAAAACACCTTTTGCATCCATGTGATTTACATAATTTTCATTTAGTTTAAATATATCATACACTTGCAGCTTCGTCTCATCTCGCTGTCAGATGGCTGAACTCCAGTTTAGCTTTCATGCACAAAGTAAAAGCATTTCAATATTTCTGTGTGTCTTTGTTATTGGACTCAGTGTTATGGTCACCTTGTTGTACAATATTGGTATTTTTATACTTAAAATGCATCATCATAATATCACAAGTGGGATTTGTTGTTTTCCTGTGATATTTGTGGACTGTCATTTAATTCATAAGACACAGGACGACAAATCTATGACTGACAATACAGGCTCTATTACTCCATCTAGTGATCATTTGGTGGAAGGGCAGGCAACCGTTATCTTCCACAGAGAGGAAATAATATATATAAATATTTAAAAACATAAATGATTCCTAACCCATCAAAAAAATGTGTCCCTTGGGACGTTCGGTTCACTAAACCCTGAGGCGGGGCCAAGCCTTCTCATCATTATTTGCCACAAAACAAAGAGGCCATAAAACACATTTGTGTGCAGTAATTTTCCAGGGACAATAGCCGCTCATGACAACTGACAAAACATTTAATTTGGTAAGTGTGATAAATTAGCAGTTGTAGGATGCCAAAATATAGCAGTTTAGAGGAAACATTATTGTTGGTGAATGCTCCCCTGAGGTGACTCATTGGTGTGTGGTGCCCAAAATAGACAGGGCATGTTTGTTATATCTTTGTTCTCCACTATATTATAGAGTAAATGTTCACACACACACACACACACACACACACGCACACACGCACACACACACACACACACACACACACACACACACACACAC
>JAUYWH010000007.1:4601018-4646359 GCA_034779795.1 Ctenopoma multispine | reverse complement strand
CTCACACACTCACACACACACACACACACACACACACACACACACACACACACACACACACACACACACACACACACGGTGCACCAAGGTGCTGCAGCCTGCAACTCATTTGGCCTCTCTGCATGTTAGTAATGTTATCTGAGCAGCAAACACAAGCCAGTCCCTGGCAACCGGTGACACCAGATCTGTGGCCTGCTCTATCAACCATACAAACACATAGACACACACTGGAAGACTCAAGATTAAAAAAACTTTAGTACTCCCAAAGGACAGTAATGGCTGCAGCTGCAGATCCCTCTAGGCCATACTCTGCAGATCTACATGTCATCAGACGGCTGAACTCCAGCCTGTACTGGGCAGCTGGAGAAGATAGACTGGAATCTGCTCATGCAAACTCTCCTTTTGCTAGATCGCACCCCTCGGCTGTCTCCCTGGCTCCTTTACGGCACGATATTCCCCTGGTGGATCCTTGCTGTGGACAGCTGAGTGCTGGAGCTCAAGTGGACCTGGGAATCAAAGGTCGAAGAAAATTCATAGATTTACGTCATGTGGCCTCTGCTTTGTGGGTGCCTCCGGGGTGCAGAGAGAGACCGCAGAGTGCCGTGAACACCTCTAGTTTCTCTGAAAACTTGCATGAAGATAGGTCCTGGAACTCCAGCAGGATCCTGGATGCACCGTTTAGAGCAAGACTCACTGGTAAAGAAACAGAATATGTTCAAATGAGTTCTAAATAATGTTGGTATTAACACTTGCATCTATTGCCTGTTGTAATTTTTCACATGCTGTATAGTTTAGAGTTATGAAGCTTGACTTTACAGTATCTTACAGAAACAGGACAACCTCTTGCATTTCTTTGTCTCATATGAAAAAGAAGAAAAACTAATGCAAACATCGCATCACTCCTGTCAGTCACTGTGTGCACATTCACGCCTTGATGCTCTGTCCTGGTCATTTGTTTGCAGTAGATTTTATGCCGACACAATATGTATGAGCCATACAGAACACAGTGCTTCTGGTAAAGAAAATATCCTTTTACAGCGAAGCTTTGGTTACGGTTTGTGAGTATTCAGTTTGATCAAATGTTACCAGTATTCTCGTTGTGTTGTGTTGTCTGTCAGTCTCAAATTGAGCTAATTGGTGATGAGAACAGAGCATGGTGGCTGTATAACATGCAGTGATTTTATACTGATTTCTGAATGATTTTATTGCACAGCTGGAAAGGTTAGCTGTCTAGTTTTGATAAGGACAGCATCAGCTAATGTCACAGTTCAGCCCTCATGCCTGGTTCGATCTGTTTTTAACTTTACTTCCGCTTTTCTTTTTGATAACCTGTTGCCTAGAATTTTTTACTTCCTGTCTGTCTCCCTGTCTGCTGGTGATTAAGTAAGTGATTCGACCTTTAAGTGTGACTACTTAAGAGACCTGTCAGTCTGCCAGGTTGTTGTCTCCTGCTTAGTGGGAACACTCCAGTCAGCCTTTGCTGTTTTTTTCCTCTTACTATTGTTGTTCCTGTTATTATTTTTCGCCTGTTGTCTGATTTTGCCAGACTCAGTCTTCGATCCTGTGAGGACTCTGCTCCTGATCTACTGTTTGGTTGAGTATCTCCTTGTGACTCAACCGGCTTACTTGGATTTGGACCTCCCCTTGGTTCTGTAAATCCCCATGCTCTCTCTGCCTGTTTGGCTTCTGTGGGACTGATGTGATCTTTGCTTTTTGTATTTCTTTGCGTTCTTCTTTTTATAACTTCTGGATTTATCCCTGTATCTGTGGTTGTTCTTGCTGTTCTCATGTTATTCCCTTGCTTGGGTGACATCACTGACTAGTACTTGTTTTTCACTAACTTACCTGTCTCTTTGAGATTGTCTGTGATTCCAGTTTCACCCGACCCCACACACCAGAAGACATCTTTCACCTTCAACACACATTCAGGCCTGCATGAGTACCCTTTGTCATGCAGTTTGGACAAACCAATGCACCTGCAGAACCTGGTCAACAATTTGCTGTGACACATGATGGACATGTCTGTCTTCATTTGTCTTGATGACATCTTGATCCTCTCTAACACACACACACACACACACACACACACACACACACACACGCACACACGCACGCACACACGCACACACACACGCACACACACGCACGCACACACGCACGCACACACGCACACACGCACGCACACACGCACACACACACACACGGACACACGCACGCACGCACACACGCACGCACACACGCACGCACACACGCACACACACACACATACACACACACACACACACACACACACACACATACACACACACACACACACACACACACACGGACACACACACACGCACACATACACACACACACCATGACTGCACCCTCCTGCACCTTCTTTTTCAGAACCATCTCTGTGTGAAAGCTGAGAAATTAAAGCTGTTAAATTATTGAGTCTGTTACAAAACGTGACACTAGTGTGTTCTCATGTTGCATTACTTTCTATTTAACCAAATGATCACAAACAAACTCACACACCACAAGCCTGGGGAAGGTTATCATGAAGAACACGAGTGCTAGTTAGTATCAGTGTCTCTTGGCAAAATACTGTATAATTACTCTGCCATTTGCTGCGTGCTCTGTACCTGATGAATACTTCATACACAATTCATAGAGGGTTGCATGGACAAAGGGGTCAATGGAGACCCGTGGCTGGTTTTTGCTCCGGGCCTTCTTGCAGGGTCATCTGGCATTGAGAGCAGTTACCACTGTGCATCATCGTAGCTCACAATTCACCTGTTTTGCAGAGACTTTATTGCTGTTGTGTCATCCCAAGGTTCAACCAATCCTGTTAAAGTTCAACCACAGTCATTGAGGACATCAACTAAAGCAACGTTGCATAGCAGCAGTCTCTCTGACAAACATACTGGACCTCAGGTGGGTAATGACTGAGCTTGCTTTTTTACTCAAATGCATCACAAAACAACGTTTATTTACGTATTAGTATTCATATGTTGCATATAGTGTACATATTGTATAAATTCTAATAGGTTTCTGTTTCAAGATAAGATAACATTTTAATCCCCAAGGAGGAAATTCAGTTGTTACAGCAACACAAGAAGAGGAACAGTAGAACAATAAGGTAGAATACAAAAGGGAGTAATACAGTAACAGTAGGATAAATAGGGAAATTAAATATCAATATTAATAGAGATATTAATAATACAGTGAGACATAATGATAGTAATAGTACAGAACTGACCTTAAATATATTATATTTATATATATATACACACACCTCAGCCAACACCTCACACATTGCAGTATGAGGTGTTGGAGTGTTTGATATGTGGAAATGAAATAAAGAAAAATGTGTGTGTTATTCTTCAGTGTGTGCACAGATGTTGTACAGTCATATGGGAACAAAAGAGTTCTCCACCTGCAAACAAGTACACTCACTGATTTATACATTTAATCTACAGCAGGGCAATAAATTACATTTGAAAAATAACAAACATTTATGTTAATATTACAGTCATCACTCATAAATGAATCACTTAAATATGAGTGAGCAAGAGTATTCCAAAAACACAGCTTTCATATGTTAAAGCTTCACGTCAGCCCACTAATATGTGGGCAGGTGTTAACTTTAAGATCATAATCATGCTTTATTATTTTGTTTCCAAGTCAGCTAATTGAAGTAATCATAATTATGTCGACATACGTTGTTATGATTTAGGAGAAGCTTTACAGCACTCACTTGTGGAGAAGAGTGAAGTGCTGTCTGGTGAATAGAGGCTTGATTGATGCCTGTATTTAAGCAGTCTGAGGTGTGGGAGGAGAGTGGTGAACACAATGCTGCTCACTGATGCCTAAAACATCAAGTTGTCGGACTGAGTCATGCAGATTAACTTAAGAGAGCATATCTGGAGTTTTGTCTTTACTTATGTCATCCTGGCAGCTTGTGCTAACACGAACATCGAATAGGTTGAAATGATATTAAGTTCAGATATTCATGGGTAACAAACATCAGGATGAAGCCTGGCTTTTAATCTAGCACCACCTGCAGGTCAAATGTTTCATATATGCTGTGAAATATCTCTGAGACCGACTGGTACGAAGAGGCACCAATGGACCTGATTCATTCAGCCTGGTAGGAGGACACAAACACACAAGAGGCATTACTCAGAGACACTCTTCTCACATAATGTAGAAAGGAACACATGCAGAAAGGGAGACAGAAGGGACAACATGAACACAAAGAGACAGACACAAGGCTGCTACTCGTGGAGGATGAACATCCAGATCCTAAACAACAAGTACAGTGGTCATGTGTAAAAGCTGGTGTTAGAAACAATTGTGATTTGAGCTGAAAAGTGATGATGAATAAGATGTGCGCACATAGACCTATTTAAAACAGGCACCACAAAGACACCAAATAAAATCACTGCTAATAAGCAGTAATGCAGTTTTAAACATTGTGTTTCTAAGGTTGGTTTCTCTCCTGATCTGAGACAGTGGACAGACAACTCGGCATCAGTTCCATGCTTCAGATACACGTCTGCAACCCAGAGGTCAGAACACAGTGACCTTTAAATTGTTTCCTTTCATCTTGTCCAGTCCACACAGCTGTGGTCTTTTTTGCTGTGAGGTTTATTGTGATTGAATACATTTGATTTTGTGCTTCAGTGATACCATCAGGGAACACCGAGGCCTCTTGTTGTGTTAATTGCTGCTCACTGAAATCATGCAGGAGATATGCAGCTTAGGTTAAAGCCTTGGGGAAGAATTAACTACCCTGCTGACTAATATACTTGGAACAACGGGGGCTTTTTAAAAAACTAAAGAAAAGCTGATATCTTTGTAGAATCAAGTTAATCAATTACAGTCGAGACACTTAGTTCACATGTTTAATTCCATTTTTGTTTACAGGAGCTACGAGGAAGTTGGTTGGGATGCAAAGTTACCTTGTCGCTTGAAGGCACCAGAAGCAACCTTGGAGAAGTTGGCAGATCCTGTAAGTGAACGCTCCTCATCAAGGCGTTACAATAGCCGACCTGAGCTGTGGCAGGTGAGAGCAAACAGTCAAAGTCCCTGATGGTTTGTGGTGGACAGGGGTTCAGCGTGGGAACTCTGGCTAGTCTGCAGTCAAGATGTGACACAATAAGCAGTGATACACCTGCTCCCAAAATATAACATGCGTCTTCTTTTTTGTGTGTGTGAACAATGTGACATAAGGACTGAAGCTGTCAGATGAAGTTTTATTTTCAATATTGCTGATTCTTCCGTTCTAAAGTTTAAAAACAGTGATGCTGGATTGATGTTTAAAAACTACATTGCCAGGCTGTTATAGGAAATGAAAAATGAAACTATATATTTGTGAATATAAACCTCTTCAAATCTTCATTTGGAATTGGTGGGCTTGGGGCCACAGACATGCTGGAGATGTGGAGAACTACTAAGAGAAGAACTGGAACATCGTTGGTTTTGATCTTTTGACAGGATCTGTTAATACAATCTAAAAATTAAATGAAGTACATTGTCACATGTCAACATATGTGTGTGTGTGTTTACATGGTGAAGTGAGGGTTACAATGTAAGTCAAACTCAGACTGTGTGTCTTAATGTAGATGCCTGATAAATGATCTGTTGTTACTGTCTTTTCCAAGTCTGTTGGAGCTGATTGGAACAGACAGCAGCTCCGATCAGGAAATTACTCAAAGAAACCCATATCATTGTAAGTTCTCATAAAGACCTGGAAAAAATATAGAAGAAACTCAACATCCATGTTAGTAGGAATAATTTTAACACCAGTCTTATTTCCTCTTCCCCAGCTGCAGTGGAAGTCCAAGGTCAGGTCAAATCCCATTGTACACGTGAGTACTTCATGTTTCATGGTTCACAAATGTCTTATACAGTGTAGATGTTAGCATGAGTTGCACTGAATTGCACTCAAACCTCTTTCGGTATGTGTTCTGTGTTTGCAGTGGTTCGATCGGCTCTGAGAACATGGACAACATGGACAACAGGGATCAAGAGTTCTATCCACTAACCCTGAAGCGAAGCATCGTTCCTCCGTACACGCCCACAGCACAGTGAGACACGCCTTCATTACACACACATTCACTGTGGTTCTCCAGACATTTATCATGACATTGATAACATCATATATATCATGAAAACTCACGGAGAACATTCTGAGAAATAAAGTTTGTTTTTGCACCAGTCGACCCACCATCCCTGGTTATACAGGAAAGGCTGGCTACGCTAACTCGGATGTTGCTGATGCTGCAGACTCAGCTGTCTCTGGTCCTGTGTGTGCCACTGGGTGAGTCTGTCCAGAAACCATTATAAAACCATTTAGGATGCACAGTAAATAATTTCCTGATGTTGTCTTCTACCAGGAACTTTCTGACTTTCTTCCAGTACTACTCATAACCTCAATACACATGATTAGATCTGGGTTCAAGACATGGGACAATAACTATTACAAATGCCCACTGGAGGGCGATCTAATGCACATCACTGACAGATCCTGGAAGAGTCTCATGTTTTTGTTGTTGTTCTCCCAATGAAAATGAAATAGACCTCAGAGTTTATAACCACCTTTAAGACTAGAGTGAAATTATTTAAATTGTGTTATACACTTGGAACCTGTACAGGATTATTTAAGCTAACAGAAAAAATGTTTTAAAAGTAAAGAGACCTGCAATAAGTAAGCTTTTCCTAAGAAGTCAAGTAAATGTGTGGGTCACAGAAACCCAAAACTGACATCACAGAAAAAAACAAGAAACAAACAAATATATAAATAATATATAAAAAATGTGTGTAGTCATATACATACATGACATATACCACTGTAACTTCTCACACATACCCTATCACACCACAAACAAGCTCAGACTCCCTGTGTACACACATAATGCCTCATAAACAAAGATGAGGTTCATTTTTTCTTAAAATGAAAGTCTGGTGCTCATGTGAACATTGATTTGTCCTGTTAATACTGGTAGACCTTTTTCTGAAGACCTTATAATGGATGTGATGGGTGACAAAATCTGTTGTAATGTGGGAAAATATATTGAAATGTGCTTGTAAGACTAATACTCTGAGCATAAAATTCCCTCATTGTGTTTTCCTGCAGTGACTGATGATGATCTGCTGAAGAACGCAGTAACAAAAAGAGAGATTTGGACACATTTTTGTGAATGACTGTGGATTTTGTCTCTCATCACTTACACTGGAAGCATCTCTTAGAGCGATCTGTTAAAGGCCAGTTTCACTGTTCACACAGGCCCCTGATGATTGTTTTGAGACAGACTTAAAATTGTGAACCTATCTTTTAAGTCTTGACCTGACTGTTACCTCTACGTTTTATCTTGTCAATTACAACCTACAGCACAGAGACGTTTCAGCCCACGTCATTTTCCTACAAGCCACAGGAGGAAGAATCAGGGTGCACAGTGAGATTTGTGCCTTGGTAAATAAAAGACAATAAAATTAGCAAGATTAACTTTGTCCACAATGTTACTGGAAAACTGATACGTAAGATTAAAACAGCATTAAAATAATTTAATTTCTAATGTTTTTATATGGTATTTTATTTTGAAGCAGCGTTTCCTCTTGATTATTTCTTCTTTCTTTCTTTGTTGCACCTGCATTTACAGGAGCTGCATCACTTTGCATTTTGCTGAAGATATATTTAATTTCTTAGATAAGTGGTCCGGTTAGGTTAATTGTCAGTAACTGGAAATGTTGAGACAGATTAAAATTGACAATCAATGTCATGTCCTGACAACAGAAGGGAAGGAAAGTGGAAGTCTTGGAAATCTGAGGAGAAAATGGCAAGAACGTCTAGTGGGAGAAGATCATTCCTATAAACACAGAAGAGTTTACATGATATTTCTGTTTTTTTTAGTTGGCATCAAAATTAACTGATATTGTTTCAGGAAATTCTTATATAAATAAATCTTAAAGAAGGTTTTAACAGTCAGCGTAACAAGGGTAAAATGTCAGTAAAATGTCAGTTTGCGTGAATGAAAATGTCAAGCACCACAACACACCTCACTGTGCAGAGAAAACATCCCTCTGCTTTGGGAGTGCTGGCTGTCTGTTAAGGAGGTGTAAACCTGTTTCCTAGTTGGGCCCCAGTTAAGCGAACTTTACCGGCTTTTGGAGCATGGCATCTCCAGATGGCTGAATCCAGAGCAGCTCGTGGTAATCGTGGTTTTTCACAACCCAGATCCATTTTCCTGGTGCCTGACTCACTCAGAGATCTGTTTCCTCTGCTGATTAGGCTGGCCTCCCATATTTTTTCCTCAAAACCGAAAAAAGACAAGCACTTGGATTGATTAACTGTTCGCTGCAACGGTTAGACATCCTCAGGATTTTTTTTTTTTTTTGCCAAGGCTCACTCATTACACAAGTGCCTCTGGGTATTTTTTAAGTGTCAGTCTGTAGCAATTTTATCTTTTTATTTTTTCACTATGACCATCAGAGTTGGGCTATGAATTTTGTATCTAAAATGACTCATAAAATAACAAATGTATGTATATATGCACAGGGCAATCCACAAATCAGGGAGTTCTGCTGGGGGCCATGCAGCGCCCCTGTCCAGAATGGTGACCACCACGACCCCATGCAACCCCTTCCTGAGACCTGCACTTCCTGTCACACACACAAACACACGAGGAAACATTAGACAAAGCAGATGAGAAAGTTTTGAAGCTTCCTTTTTATGCCATCCAATCTGTTTATATGAATATGTCTATAATAATGTGATGTCAGTGACTGATTTGGAGTGAGTTGGAGAATAATGAGATGCCCCATTATCATAATTTCCCTGATTTAGATGAGTGGTTTTCTAACTCTGGGTAGTGAGCGCTGGCATTGTCCTCTTAAACATTTGCTCTCTCACTGACTCACTCACTCAATCACTGTGAGTGTGTGCGCATTTTAGTTCACACACTTTCTGGCAGGGACAAAACTGAGGAAATATTGAGGGGAGGAAATATGTTTTTTGCAATATAAGTATAAACTGTGACAAGTATAATTTGCATTTTATTAGTAACATTTTGTTAAAAAGTCAAGCTAATAGAGGAAGTACATATAAAATACAATCAACATCTATACGTTTTTTTTTCTAGATGTAACTGTAATGCAGATTAACATTATTAAGTGTCTGCTAGCTATAGTTTTATGTTTGTGGTTTGTGCAGCTTCACGCTTAGACAGGAAATAGGGATGAGCTGGTTTTCCTGTTTCTCTTCATCTATAGTTTGTTTAGATTTACTTTTAACAAGGATATGTGCTCGAACACACTGTTGGTTGTGTGAGGAGTTCAGGTAGATTTTGCTAATCCGTATCTTATGTAAATTATGTTTTTGTTATTAAAGGTGCATCTTTATAATGTAATACTATACTTCTGTAAAGATGGTGGTGGGGTTGGGGGGCTCACAAAAGACATGTTTGTAAAAGAACAGTGAAAATCGCAGAAGCAGAGACTATGAAATCCTGAGTTTGAGTCTAGTTTAGGTAAAACTCCAAAAATGTTGGATACTACATTTCCCATAATGCCTCTGATTTGCATATTTCATCAGACACCTCTTTGAAAAATCTCTCTTTAGAGCTACAGAGGAAACTACACTTCTTTTTAAAGGTTGTATAGCAAACCCTGTGAAGTTACTTTAAAAATGTAATTATTCACTCGGTAGTAATTGTAAGTAATTACATTATGAGTCACTCAGTAATTTGTTACATTACTTCTTACTTTACTTTCACACAATTAAATGTGACTTTAAACAACTGTACACCTGCACTTCACATATTAGTTAACATACAACATAACAGAAATCACAGTGTTTCTGCAGTCTGTGTGATATTTACTGAGCATCCTCACACTGCACAGTGAGAAAAGGGATCCTCCACATACGAACAAACCTGGGGAGGATCCCACATTATCAGAGTAATGGTAAATAGTAACTGTAATGTAATTACTGAATTTCAAAATGAAAACCATCACATCCCACTGTTAAAAATGGTGATCACATTCCTGTAACAGCTTAATTACTGTAGTAGTGTGCTGCTGCCCAACAGTGGGGACAGTAAATGCTGAACTGAGCTTCATGTATGAAACATTTACAATAAATCACAACTCACAAATCATACCTACACTGTAGATTTGTTGAGATTTATATTTTCCTTTGCATTACAGTGAATCTAGACAGAGCACCCTTCCTTCTAGCTTGGAAACTTTCTGTGAATGAGGCTTTGAAGCCTTTTTTTTTTTTTTTTTACAAAGCCACAATAGTGGTGGTACAAGTTGAGGTTCCTGTTCACAAAGAATTGTCAAAGGAATTATTTTTGTTTGTAATTGGATATGTTTTATATATCTATATATATATATATATATATTAATAAAATATTTATTTTACTGAGAGTTAGGTGAGAAAGTTGATACCTCTGTCATTTCTGGATGCCAAACATGATGCTACAGCGAGCAGCCAGTTAGCCAGGCTTAGCATGAACATTATTAAGAGAGGGGAATGGCTAACTTGACTCTATGTGAGTAGGGCTGTCACATTTTCAATAAGTCAAGATCAGATTTGAGTCATTATGTAATTTATGTGAATTTATTTAGACACAATCCTGGGTTAAAAAGACCTTTCAGATTTCTTGCTGACGAGTCAGTCAGTAGATGTTTATTAAGTCACCGAGCAGCCAAATCTTTGTTAGTAATTCTGCCATCTACAGTAAACACACTCACACCACACACTGCTTAATGATTGTCCTGTTCCCATAGGCTTGACCTAGTGTCCTCTTCCATTTTTATTGACTATTGTGCTATTTCAATAGGGAATTTAATAAGTGCCTTCAGCCTGATCACAGGGCAAATTATTACAGATGATTCTCATAGTATACATTTTGAAACAGATCTTTATGGTCAAATATGGTCTTTTTTCCCCAGATTCAAATAAAATATGAGTTTTGCATCTCCCACTGGTGCCTCTAAAGCTCACCAGTCAACATGTTATATGTACTGAAAGCTAAGCTAAATGTGTTATGGCTGCAGCTTGATGCCTAACGTACAGACGTGTGAGAGGTATCAGTCTTCTCATGTATCACTCAGCAAGAAAGCAGTGTAACAAAGGTCCAAAAGGTCAAACTATTTCTTCCAAACTTGTACCCAAGATGCTGTTCGCTGTTGTGTTTAAGACCAATTATAACTGAGTAACACGTCTCATAGAAATCATAAAAGCGGCCCCACCCCCACCCTTCCCTCAGATTTTCCAGCCTGTGGTCTGAATCTCATCACTGGCTTCTTTTCAAAACAGGCTCACAAACATCATGATTGATTCAGCCACTATCCTGCAGGATCTCTCAATGCCTGCCTGGGCTGGAGATTAATTTCCTTTTCCTCATCTTAATTTTTACTCATCGCCTCTCCATAAAAAGGCTAAATGTCAAGCATGCCTGACTCCTACTAGTGACACGTCTATTCCAGCAGATAATTACCATAAGGAAATTGATGCTTTAGTGTGCAGAGGGGAATTTAATTTACTCTGACATCCTCACAGCATAATGCATTCCTAAAGAAAGAGAGTTTTTCAGTTTGCAATTGACTTTTTAGATAAATTGGACTATTTAATGTGATTATCAGTCTTGAACGTATTTGACTTATTAAGGTGTTGAAACCAATTAAGGGTTACATGCTGCTCATGCTTCCAAATGTGAAACACTGAATACTGCTTAAAGATCCATGAAATAAGAACCAGCCAGAGCCTATTGTTCAGTCGTCGACCGGCTACATTGCCTGATGATGTTTTGTGACTTGCCAGGTAATGATATTAATTACTGCAAACATGGCTTGCTTCAGGTTGTGGATTAACCTGGAGCAGCGGAGGGTTATGTTGAGCTCGCCTTGCAGATGTGTGGATTGTAGCTTGTGAATATGGAATAACATTGACGCTGCAGAGTTAAGAATCTTATAAAACCTTGAAGCTCTCTGCAGAAATCTGCTTTAATCTGCATTTTTACATGATCTGTAACAATTTGCATGTTTTGTGGAAGTTAGACATTAGGATGATTATCAGCAAGCAGCAGTGAATATTGATCCCTTCTCTGCAGTAACTTCTCTAAAATCTTGACTGAATCATTGTCCTTACAGTAGTTTGCTTCTATATGTCTATATTTGCTTCACTATGAGTAAAGCTGCTGTGTCACTGAGCAGGACAGTATCTTTGGGTCATGGAAGACCCCAGTCACGATCAGACGCCTCTGCGTTCACTGATAGGGCTGAGTAACATTTCAGTCCCAGCATTCCCTCCGCGCGGCCTCAGGAGATGGCCGTCCTGCCGCTCTTTCATACCTGCACATGTTAGAAAAAACGCAGCCTCTGACCTTACAGACGAGGCAGCACCGACCGTGAGGCTTTGAGGAAGTCAGCGAGTGTTGTTGCAATCCATACTATTGCCGTGAAGACACAGCAGGCCGCAGCGCTCCTGCCCAAAGTTCCTCCTTTTGCAACCAACTGCCTGAATGTTGTGCTTCTTAGGAGATAAGGGCAGCCTCCCACGAAAGGTGACTCAGCAATCCAGCACACACAGCCTCTCCTGAGATAAGAGCTGTCTGCAGGGCCTGGGCACAGTGGGATACTGGGATAAACAGCCACAAGAAGAGAAAACAGTGGAGTATAACTTACTTATTCTGGGAAAATTAGGTTTAACCTGACAATCAGCATTAATACATACGGTGCAGTGAGCAGGAGAATCTACCTTAATCGTACAAACCTTAAGTTGAAATGCAGTAATTACTGCAAAGATCCACTCCAGCAGATACACATATGAGATAATAATGACAGAACGTATCGGAAAATGAGAGGTGACTTATTTTAGCCAAACTGGAGGTGTTACTCATTATTTATTTAAAATGTCCATCAATATTAATCCACAATTTCTTTTCTTTTTTTTTTAAATAATATCAGACAGCACATGGGCACACGTCATTCTCTGGATTTAACTAAACAACTGCACACGAAAATGACACTTATACTGATATTATAAATAAATTGGAAAGTAGCTATTAAGCATCTTTAAAGGGTCTATATGATGGTATGTGGCTGCTGCTGTGCTACGGTTGAGTGCACTCTTTACATGCTATGTTCATACTATCAGTATGATTGATGGCACAGGGGATGGAGGTGAATCATTATAAAGTACCTTATCCAGTTAGTTGTCAGCTGTAAGCCTATGTGTGGGGATGGTTTACTAATTTACGTTGGCTGTTGTGTATCAGTTTTGAATCTACATGATTGACTCTGCAGCAAAACGTCAAAGTCTTCTAGAACTCCTACTGATGGAAGCATCTGAAACCAGAACATCTCTGATGGGTTTGGACTTACAGGACAACGCTCTCACATTCAGTAAATATAATGTGTATCTGCATGATGATCTTCTGCAGGGCTGAGACACAGGGAAGATGCAATTTACATGCATCTGGAGACATAAAGTCAAATAAGTGTAAAAGAAGAAGAGAATAAAGTCAAATGGATGAAACATTAAAGAGGAAAGAACTCATTAAGTGGGAAAGAAAACAGTTGAGTTTATTTCATGGACTGCTTCAGCGTGCCAGAACAGGTGACAGAAGGGGAGCTGTCCAATATGCAAGTGAGGAGTCCCCCCCATCAGCTTCCTCGGTGAGAATGAAATAAATAAACAATGAATGGTCCACTCTCCTCGCGCGCCTCATCCCATCTCATGCATGGCTGCCAGTAATGGTCTACTGGGTGTCAGCTTTTATTGGCACGGCACAAAGCAAGTGCCAAAGGCTCGGTGGCTCGACTCCCCGCCGCAAAATCGGCCTGTGGATAAAAGCAAGCAAAATGCCTCAGTCGAGCTCAGAGACATAGTCATGTTGGGCTGGAACGAGGAAGTGCAGTGGAGAGGGGAGGGACTCAGGGCGCAGCTCCATGGGGCCGCCGCGGCGCTGCGACCTTCTGCACATGGAGCCGGGGAGAGTTGGAAGAACTTCATACTGCAAACTCAAGGAATAGCAGGTAAAGTGACTTCCACCTCGCTTTTCAGCTCCACGCCGACCTCAGAGTTTAGGTCAAGAACTCTAAATTCAAATAGTTCGTTCTCAACATTTTTAGGAGGCATTTGCACCTGACTGGAAAAGACTCTCCTCATAGTTTCGGTGCAGGTGCGCCGCAGCATCAGATCCCGTTTGGTGCGCGTAATTCTTTACTGGCGCAGGACGTGTAGCGAATTAACAAAATAAGGACTTTCTAAAATCAATTATTTAAAAAACATGTTTATTTTACCGCGCTGTTTGTTTCCGTGTAGCCTGAAATGTAAGGGAAATAGTGGAATGTTCCCCGTTTTCCATGTGTCTTTTTCTTTTGGGAACATTTGGATAAATTATTTCATATTTATTTAGATCTATGTAAAAATGCTGATCTAATTTCTAAGATTTCCTAGTTTTTATGTACTTGTTTCCTTATGATTTTAACTCGTTTGGTACGTTTTTACACTCCTGTTATAGCACCTGTTGCAACAGATGTGCGTAAACAGTAAACTTCGCATAGTTCCTTATATTATGTAGTTTACAAAATATTAAAATACATATTTTTAACGAGCAAACTTTTGATTAAGACGCAAATTTGTCAGGGGCCAAAAACCAAACCGAATGCGATATAAATTCAGCGCTGCTTATACAGGAAATCAGTACGCACCGTCTGTGTGTGTCACAGAAATTAATAATCGATAAATGTGATCATTTGTCATACCGTTAAAGCTTTGTATTCACCTGATCGAACACAGTCTGAGTTAGTTAACGTCTGTCTGTGTGAAGGGGAGAAAAAACGCACAAATGTAGGCAGGACTGATGAAACTTTTTACACTGCTGACACCGAGGTGGAAAGTTGTTCATCAACGCCCAGACAAAAAAACCCTGCAAGATTCAGCGTCTAACTGTTGAGGAAATAAAGTGCTTTCTTCTTTTCGACGCGTTGCAGAACCCAAAAGTTCCTGGTCGTAGAAGTTGAACCTGTGCAAGAAAATATGTGCTGACCCGAAGGGCTTTTTAAAAAAAATTAAAACTGAGAATAAAATTAGTTAAAATAGTTGTCATACGTGTGTTCACATCTCCACCTGTAGAGTAGCATCTTTATTTGATATCATCTGTATTTGTAGCAGGTAGTAATGAATTTGAAGTACACCTTTAAATAAAATATGATTTTTATTTATGCATTTGATACATTTAAGGGAAGTGAATTACTTTGTAATTTCTTTTAAATCAGATTTAAAAACAAACAATTCAACAAAAACTAACACTTTTGCAAAAAAAAAAAAAAAAAAAAAAAGCAACTGTGGAGTTTGGTTGATTTCAGGCGTTGAAACTAAAAACAAATAGGACTTTTTCATATCTCAGTTGGAAAGAGAAGTGCTGAAAGTGCTGCAAATCTGTCTGCAGATACATCAGCTTTCTTGTCAGTAGAAACAGAAGTGGGGTGGGTGGGGGAGGGGGGGGTTAGCAGAGGAAGACAGACAGTTATTAAAATGATTGTACTGTCTGAATAGCAGAGTAGTGAAGTGTGTCAGATGCAAATGAAGGAAACTTCTTTCCAGCGCACCTTTACTCTCCCCTCACCCCAAGAACAGACTCACTTACAATAGCTACCCACTTACACCCATACATTTCATGAATTACTGATGAGAATCTCCATGTGAATGTGAACAAAGGTGACCATGCACCGCATTGCTTGGCAGAGTAGGATAATCTCTTTTCCTCATGGTTGATAAGAAGGCGCCCACAACTTCATCGCGTGTCATAAAAGCCATGGGAATGAAAATGACAAATTCAAATGTTTTCATTAATCATCAGTAGGTCTACTCAGTAACTGTCTAAAGTGGAAACTTTTTGTTGAGTGTGTGATTAGAGATTTTTAGAATTATGAGTCATATTGATGTGTGCATGTAGAGTGAGGTCAGCATGAATCTGCACTGAAACTACACTCATATTGTGGTGGTATAGAATGTGTAGTATGACTACATCCATTTATGAGCACTGCAGAGTAACACTCCTGTGTTATTCTAATACTCAGATATTTAAAAGCTTTACCGTGCTTTGTTGCTCCCAATAAATCAGCTGTCATAAGCAGAAACATACAAAAAAATAATTAATAGGAGCCTCCTTGCTTTTAAATCAGACTTCTTTTGGATTTTAATGTTTAATAGGTTTGATCATGATATGCCACAGTGTTTGGATATTTGTAATTTTTAAAATCACAATAATCACTTTAGACTACTTCTTTATATTTCTGTATTTACTTTTATTTTGAATAGTGTATTACATGTACTCATGCATACATACGCACCAGTGTTTGCGCTTCCTCATGTGTATCCAGACTTTGCTGGTGTGGTCCACAGTATCTGTTAACGGTTTCGTTGTTTCTCATCTCCACCCTGCTCCCTGGTGTAGCTTTTGCACATCACTATATGAGTAGACGCCTCTAACCCCCCCCCCCCCCCCCAGTACACCACCGCCATCCACCAAACACACACAAACACACACACTCTCACACAGGAGGAGGACCGAGAATTCTGTCAACCCACAAGCCTCTTCCTGCCTCTCCTCACTTGACATACTCAGACCAAAACTTTTCCAGTCCCCCCTGCGCGCTGAGAAGTCTCTCTGAAGTCTTTTCTGTGACTTCCATTTTACTGGCTGAAAAATTCCACCTGCCCCCGGTTCAGACACCAACATACACAACCACAACATGAGCAATAAGAGGCATTAAGTAAACGAGAAAAAATAACTCTGGTTAGTAGGATGATAACAATTTTCCTTGTGTGTCTGCAATTATTACATAATACAAGATACAACTAAAGCCAAACAAAGGAATTTAAAATTGACAGTAATTTCTACTGTAAGAATAAAGCCCACCATGAATCACTTTATGCTCACACAAAATTACTACTTCCTGAATATTCGGTGTGCAGCTTACTTTCCACATGCCCACGCAACTCGGTTGTGGGTGACTGTAGGAACTCTCTTTTTTATTTCTGTCAAAGCCCCCCCACCAACACATCCGTGTTTCCCCACGCACCATCTGCCCAGAAAAAACGGGCACATGAGAATATACCCCCCCCCACACACACACACACCTCCCTATGCCCCCAACCTCCAAACTCCAGATGCTGAAGAGCAGCATTACAGAGTTGTAGCTCAGCAGAGTAACACGCAACACCCCTGTGTTGTGCTGAACAAATCATCTGCACCAGTGACCTTTGCCCCCCTTGCTCCCTCCTTCCCCTCACACTTGCATCCTGGGCGTCTTTAGGCCGCTGGACTCCTGACTTGTCTTGACTCCGCAGAATATTGTGAGTTGCGACAGAGTGGCCCGGTCGTTTCCCACTATTTGTTCCAAATGTGTGGAGCCATCTGTCAGTAAAACAGGAAGGCGTAGGTTCCCCTTTTCCCTTGGGTTTGTTTCGCTATTTTCGGGAGCTTCACTTCTCCCTATGTGGCTGCTTGGACTGGGCAGCAGCCCCACCGAGGGCTTCTTGAAGTGGCGGAGCTGGGGCTGAGGCTGTCGGGCCCATCTGCTGCAAGCTTGAGGGCCATCCATTATTAATGGGGCCATGAGCACTGGTGACTCCTCAGATATTCAGCCCTGGCCGGAGGATTGCTTCTGGACTTGACTGCCTCATCTTGATAAAAAAAATTAATAAATAAAGAGAACTTCTCTTTCCTTCGGCCTGCTTTTCTGTCTCTTTTCTTTTCTCTGCACTGTCCTGTTACACTTGCTCTTCTGACTTTTTGCCCTCCTACTGCTATCCACTTCTTTGCCTCTACATCTATCTTGCTGCCTTTCTTTCTTTCTTCTTCTCTCACTTTCTCTCACTTTCTTTGTTTCTGACTGTGGCTTACATGCGTCTGTGCTCAGGCCGCGGGCTCAGCGATGCATGCTCAGTAAATTAGAGAGAACACGAGCGCTGATCAGCTGGGCACGCCAAACACCCGCATCCTCGGTGACCTGGGGCCAGTTAATTTTCTGCTTAATTTTGCGGCAGTCAGTTTGCATTTTTGGATGATTACGTGGCAGGAAATTAACAATAAATAACAAATGTGGTCTGAAAGCCCAATCCCAGCAACCATGCGCTACCAGTGGGCCCCATCAGCCTGAACCAAGCCACTCTCCAAGTCTCTCTGTCAGACTTGTAATGAAAATGTCTACAATTCTTTGTAATGTAATGTGGGGACAGTGGTGTGTCTGCAGCTGTGACAAGAGTGAGCTCACTGAGGTGACGGAGTCACACCGAGAAGTACACCCTTTAGTCCACTGTAGCTTTTTATAATGTTGTTTCCTCAGCCTGCAGTTGATTAAACTTACACACATCTACATCTCTATCTCTCCCCCATTAGAGTACTTGCACCGCATGGAGACAGAGGAGGCCCAGGAAATGGCCCAGATGCCAGGTAACACACTACATACTGCATGATTGAGCCATAGAGTGCAGAAAGTAGATACAATAGGTCTACAAACAGGTCCTTACATCCACCCAGAGGTAATTTTGCGTCCTCTGAATGAGACACATCAAGGGGTCGAGTGGTGAGTGATGGGTGTTTGCTGGTGTGTGTCTCCCCAGGCAGGCACAGCCCCCCTGCCAACGAAGCATCCGAGGAGCCAGAGGAGCCCATGGCTGTCCCTGAGGACCTGTCAGCCAGCTCCACCCACCAGCAGAACAACAGAGGAGACAAAGGTACGAGACTATGTGTCATCAAACATACCCACTGCCACCCAGAAGCTCACTGATGTCTGTCATAAATTAATATAAGTGTGTGATTGCTACGTTAAGTTGAGTGTATCCCACGGAGCAGCAAGAACATTAATCAAAACCACTGCAGTGCCTCTCCCAACTGTATTCACTCCCAGAGCGCCACAGTAAAATGATTAAATGAAAGTAATGTCAGTATCAAAAGCATAACACATTTATAAAACAGCATGAAAGTGTTTTTATAACTCAGTCTCATGCACATCTAGTGGGACATATTTGCAGTTCCAAATCCCCTGGAAAAATAATTTTAAAGAGACACATTGAGGTCATTGGCAGAAAAGGTAAAAAAAAAAATCCCTTTGATCCATTGCATGTCATTAATAGGCCGAATCTTAAGGAATAGTTAATGTGGCCTTGATATGAGTTTGTGAACATCAAGCCAGGGAATATCATGGTGAAAATAAGGATGAGACATGCTAGGGGGCTTCATGTTGGCAGTTCATATTTATTTCAAATCTCCAAATGTGTGGTTTACGAATAAATATAGGAAATGGTCAAGGTGATACAATTATTGGTTATTAAAAGCTAGTCAGTTTAACATGACAACAGTATGAGTCATACATAACACGCGTTGTCCACAGAGGCAAATAATATAGGTGCCATTTTTCATATTATTATTAATATTATTACAACAAATCAAACAAGTTAGGGAATTTTATTTTTATTATAAGTGTGAAATTTGTTAAATGTGGGTGTTTTCGTGAGAAATAACTTTACTCAACTGTGAAAATAATAAAAACAAAGTAAGCATGACAGCTCAAATTTGACCATTCTTTTACCGTTTTTCCACTTATCTAGATAATAGCAAAGATTAGCAGCACAGAGTCAAAAATAAAATGTGGGAGGAAACTGAAATAGGATGTGTAAAAGTTTCCTAAGAAGAACTTGCCATCAGACAGTTTCAACACTCCTGGAGATAAAGAGTTCAGGAACAGGGCCAAGCTCAACAGAGATCAGTGCATCACCACACCACATAGGTCACACACCTGCACACACACACACACGCTTACTCACAACTGCTCTCTGTTTGACTTTACAACTGTTGAGCTGTCATACAGAAATATGTGAAGACGTCTGAATATGTGCCAGCATGTAACAGCATTTAGACAGTGCAAATGTCTTATATACAGCTTTGTGCATCTCATAGACGTTGACTGATAAATGTTTAGTAGCATCTGGAAAATAGTAGATGATTTGTTTGACTCTAACGTAAAGAGGGCACAGCATGTCAGACTGTTCGTACTATGTGTGAGTTTCTGTTCATTCCCTTTACAGTATAGTTACTTCACATCAGTGTGTGTGTACATGTGTGTGTATATAAGGACAGAGAGAAAGCGCCCAAAGAGTGAAAGAAGGGAAGTGCAAGTATCTGGTACATCTATGCATCGCTGCTTCTGTGATAAAAGCCCAAACCAGTTATATTTATCACCCAGGATCATGTGCTGCTCAGTTTTCGGAAAAAAAAGAAGACAAAGGCAAAAAGCAGGGGTTCTATATGTGGGACGCAGGACCTCAAAGTATCGAAAGCTTAAAACCTCAAAAACCCAGGTTGTTTCCTGTTGCAAATAAGTCTTCGCAGCATGGGATCATTGCTGTGTCTTCACAAAGCTGCAATCCACACATGTATGACTCCTATTATAAGAGGCATTTATATGTATACGTCAAATTTTGTCGTCTTTTTTTTTTTTTTGCAGATTTGCTGTTAAAGTTTGCTGAGTATTTGCTGAGTAAATTGTCAATACTAAATAAATTTTACGAGGCTAACTTTACATGATTTAAACTGACAATTACCATGTAGAAGCATTTGGTTAAAGTCACAAGGCAGTAAGATGACCTTCGCGACATCCCAGTGAAAAGATTTCTCTTTCACTTTCAGTGATTCAGATGTAGTCTCTGCTATTTCAGAGCCGTGAGACAGAGAGGGAGACTGAGCTGTCTAGTTCCCGAAAACTTGGAGGCGAGTTTTTATAAAAAAAGCTGTGTGAGGGGGGAAAAGCAGACTGTTTTTGGTGTTCCTGCAAGTCGTGTTGAGTGTGTTGCTGGCGTGGTTTAACACATGTGGTTCCACTACCTTGCACACAGAGTTATTTTCAGGCACTGAGAGCTAGTTACTGACTAGTGGTAGTCAGTAACAGGAACTTCCAGCAGGCTCCTTGTGTTTCCACATTACATCTACAATCAATCTTCTCATTGTTTGATCATTTATTCTTTAACTAATATTGTAATTATATTGTAAATATTGTCAGTTTCTTTTGTTTCTGTGTCACCCCTCTACCTGTAACCTGAGGATTATGTCCACATCAGGTTATAACCATTTTATTGCGATCCATTTTGTTTGTCTAGTATGTGATCTGACACTTGCTTCCCAAAACGAGCAAATCAGGATGTGTGACCATGACAAACATGATATAAAGTAGAAAGCCTTGTTCCTACTCCCAATATAGTCACAACTTCCCCATATCCATGAGAAGTGGGGAGGCACCACAGTGTTCATGGTTCACTTCTGCCTAACTTTGCCAGCTGATAACCCGAGAGCCTAGCTCTCAGTGAGACTACAATACGAACAGTACTTCTTGAGCGTTTAAATAGTTGTTCAGTGCGTTGTTATTCCTCGATCAATGGCCACATTTCCACGTGGGCAATTTCACATTAAGCCTATTTACTGTTTTACATAATTTTACAACTTCCTGTTGACGTTGAGTACAAAAGGTATTTAACTATCCAGAAAAATGTGACAGGCAGAGGTTTTGCGGCTAAAACCATAAATTAACTGAGGAGGGTAGTGTAGCCACTTATTAAGTTTTGCTTTCGAGCTCTGAGATATGCAAATACCTGCAAACTCAATCATTTGCTGCAAAAAAAATTCCCTCCAGCGAAAATCTTTCTGACAGTTACGTCATCATCAAAGTACTTATGCCTGACCTGAAAAGCCTCGGTGGTGCAAGTGAGAGCAAATGCAGGGAAGAGAGAAACCTTCATGATATGCAACATGTGTCCCATATATCTCCAAAAATGGCGACTCTGACTGCTCATTGCAAACCTTTTCACCTCTGCGAACACCATTAGCAGGAGTCCTTTATACTTGGCTGTACTTCACAAAATGTCATGGAAGGTAAATCTTAAGTCAGTAATTTGCCAGGCTGTAAGAAACTGTGCCTAACAGGTGTCGAAATAGCTACAATAAATAACATTAACTAAATATATAACTGAATGACGGAATGAACAAATAGTGAAATAGTGAAAGGCTGAAATATTTAACTAACAGTATTATTAGCTGGTGAAAGTACGGTTTAGTTTGCTAAAATAATGTGGTGTAAATGACACACAAAGTATTTGACTTTATCAGACTGGGCTTTGTGGTTACAATGGGGTGAAAAAACTATTGATAACCATTAAGTGAAATAAAAGATTCCCATATAAGCAAATTATTATCTTCATTATTTTGTAGTTAGCCTTATTTTGGAAGTACTTGTGATATGTTTGGCCTTTCTGTGGGGAGTTTCCATATTCTCTCCGTGTCTGCGTGGGTTCTCTCCGGGTACTCCAGCTTCCTCCTACAGATTGACTCCAGCTCATCCGCGATCCTGAACAGAAAAAAAAAAAAGGATTAGGATAATGGACAGATGGATATAGTTTATCTTGTAGCGTTCTTACACAACAGCTCCAGCTTTTGCATTTTAACACAATAAACACCATCGTGCTTTTATAACTGGCGATGCTTTACTTCACTTTGCGGGCACAAGAAGTGTCTTTTTGCTTATCTCCTGAGGAAAAAAAAAAATCTGCATGAAATACTAAACTTGTCATGCAATAGCAAGCACGAAACATGTTGTGTGGAGATGGACAATCAGATTATGTGACTGTGATCATGAGAGACATAAGCATCTTGTGATCCTTAGCTGTTACATGTCAAATTTAACACCACCTCTTGTTTTCTATGGGAAATGTCTGTTCATTAGGGGATTTATGAAAAAAAGAAAGAAACAAAAGAAACCTGTTTCAGTTACAGGCTGTTTTACAATTCCTTTCCCGTGCTTCCCTTTCTGTCACTTCTCCATAACTCTTGGTATTTCAGTTAGACAGGCCCTCTTTATGAAGCTTCCCCTTTTCCATAGATTCCTATATTTCATGATTTCCACTTCTTCCTCTTCAGTTGTACAAACAGAGGTAGAGGCATGGGGAAATCAGGCTGCCACTGTGACATGCAAACCACAGGCTAGTAGCTGTGGGACTTTCAAGATCTGTCAGTTCTCTTAAATGTTTCTCATGTTCACTGGTAGGAAAATAGGGAGCCAGAGGTTCGACAAAGAGGACACTTCTCTTTTGTGATCACTTTCGGAGCACCACACGTCACAAATAATGATTGCATTCATCAGTCACGTCGCATTAAAAACTGGAAGTAAAAAAATAATAATAACACAGGTTAAGACCCTGGTAAATGAACAAGATGGTGAAAAAGATAAATGCGAGTGTATCTGTGTGTTCACTGCACTCTGTTGCTATGATAGACACCGCCGTCGTCCCTAGTTTCGCACTGCTTCCTGTGTCTCTGTTTCCTGTTTATCTTGCTGTCATTTTTTTCACCAAGAGTGCGATGGTGTGAGATGATCTGTGTTTCTTCATCTCATCACCGACGTCCTCAAACTGTAGACGTGCTATCCACCTGTAAATCCTTGTAAAATATTCTTTGCTTCTTTGAAAGCTATAAGCAGTAGAGTGTAAGGATTAAAAGTGCAGCTCTGGGTTGATCCTATCTGATGTTAGTAGAGTTTTTGTGAATTAAATTCCCTGAAATAGAAGGAGAGGTTTTTGATATTTTGATGCAGCAACCCCCTTAGACATGAAACTGCCATATTGTTCACTGAAGGAGGAGTTTTGTCTTGTTGTATTATGGTGGAGCAGTAATGCTGTTACAGTGTCTATCCCAACAGAAGCAAGAGGGAATGAACAGAATCATATTGACACAATACCATGCTAAATGAATCTAAATGAATCTAAATGAATCTAGCTAAAGGTCATATTTTATTATAGTCAGTTTTAAAGTTCACTTTCATAGGTGCAAATCACAGTGTGAGTTCATCAGCAGAGGCTGTATAAAATTTATTAGTAAGAAGACTTATTTTTACTTAAGACTTAATTTATTTAATAAAGGAAGTAGATTCAAAAATGAAAACTACAAAATATAATACTGAACCACAAGCAAAAAGATGAAATGAATTACTGAAGACACATGTAAATTGTAAAGGTCATGTCAGTTCTAAATTTAAGATGGAAATAAAATAAATAATATGATTAAGAAATATCTTATGTACTGTAACTGACAGAAAAAACACATACACTTTAGGATGATCAGAAATGACAAACTGCCCATCTGTAGTATTGTAGCACAGTTTATAACTTCATGAAACAAGCATGCTCGTATTCTAAACCGTGGCCCCCCCCTTGCCCTCTTTTCCAGCCTGTAACATTAAAGTTGAGGCTCGCAGTGATGAGGAGAATGGGCTGGCCTGTGACATGAATGGCGTGGAGGAGGAGGAGTGCGCGGAAGACTTGCGCGTGATTGATCCCTCCGGGGCCAAGGTGAACGGCTCACAGCCGAGCCCCGAAGCCAAGGCCTACTCCTCGGCCGGCGGTATCCGGCTGCCCAACGGGAAGCTCAAGTGCGATATCTGTGGGATAGTTTGCATTGGCCCCAATGTGTTGATGGTGCACAAAAGAAGCCACACTGGTAAGCCACCTGCAATACTTCTTGCCCTTCCTTTACAACCATGTTCACTGTCAGGTATGAGGGGATGGATGAGGGGTAGAGAGGTGTCTGCTGTGGCTCCTCCTTAGATTTACAGCAGTTCTTTAGACTTAGAATGAAGACCTCATAGTTGTATTAACACAATTGGGCTCAATCATAACAGTGTATACACTGAAGTCTTTGTGTCTCCTTCAAATATTAGTTATTGACTATTAGAGATAAACTTTAACCTGTTCAAAAGGTTTGCAGTCACCCTTATACTCAGTTGTAGTTGTAGTGGCATGCTTGTGTTTGGCAGTTTCCACGTAGACCCTCCTATCGTGCGTGAAATAGACTTTGAGCATACCATTAGCATTCATTATCATTCATCTACAAATGACTCTGAGTTAGCACATGACAAGCAACAGCAACAGATCAAATTATTGTGCGATTAAGTATCACAGACAAACTTGGTCCAAAAAACATGCCCTTAGTTGAGAAGCAGGATATCTGCTTCAATTAAATGTACTCTCCAGGAGGTGACGATTATCTGCCTATTAAAAGTTTCTCAAATTTCAGAATTGATATTCTATTGTAATGAAGCTAAACCAGTGGTGGGGAACATTTCTGAAAAAGCCACTTAACTGTCAAGCTTTAGAAACTAATGAAACTCAAAATGGAAGAAAGGAACACTAGACTAATGTAAATGCGAAAGAAAGTACAATAAAAGATATAATGAAGTGCCTCCTATTTAAATAGAAAATATTCTGTGGTGAGTCTTTGCTCCTGAAATGCATTTTTAATGAATTTCCTTTTTTATATATTTTTGCTGCTTCACTGGTGACTCTTATTTTATGGGGGGCCTTTGAAAAAAAATGCCATATTAAAACGTTCTCACAGAATGCCACAACACTCGGAGAGGCTGGATATTGGTTTATTCCAGAAGCGCTGATCAGGAAGACTGGCTCTCAACACAAAGTGTTTCCTTCGCTTTATTCAAATGAGGCTGAATTTGCATTGTGATGTGCCGCTCTTATTTTAGAGACGAAGAAGAGGAAAAAATGAGATTTTCAGATCAAATTGACCTAGGCAATGGTGCATTACAGAACTGGCAGGCTGAGTCTGAAAGGCGCTTGTTCGATCAGAGTGCCAGAAGTCGGTGGGGCAGGGGGAGCATGGAGAGATGGAGTGTCACTCTGCTGTGAAACCCTCCCACAGGCTGCTGGATCACTCTCTGCCCTGGAAACACTCCATCATATGGCTTGTTCTGGCGCATGGGATGCTTGTAGTGCAGTGACCCCACATTCCCACAGCAGCAGCCCACCTTTTCATCCTCGCAGAGAGGACAAAGACTTTGTGTAATTATTGTTGTCAGTGGAGAGATCAAACATGGTGAGATTAGCCAGAGTAGCACAATCAAGAAAACTCTTTAAAAACATAAACTGCTTGATAGAACACACAAAAAAACATTAAAATTGGGTGCCAGTAAAAATATACAAGTTAGATTTTTTTCTGTTCTTTGTCTTTTTTTCTTGTCATTTGCCTGTTTACAGCGAGACGTGTCTGTTGTGTTCTTGCCCTCAGGAGAACGTCCTTTCCAGTGCAGTCAGTGCGGCGCCTCTTTCACACAGAAGGGTAACTTGCTGCGTCACATCAAGCTCCATTCTGGGGAGAAACCCTTCAAGTGTCACCTGTGCAGCTACGCCTGTCGCCGAAGGGACGCCCTCACCGGACATCTACGCACTCACTCGGGTGAGTACGCAAAGATCATCTCACATTGCAAACCTCTGCACTTATGGTAATTCTAGGAACACTGGGTGGAAGTCTTTACAAGAGGCAAAACATGTTCTGCACTGCATACAGCTAGAGCTCAGCGTTATATAACGGGAAGTTGACAGGGTGTAGATATGGTGTCATTTTTTTTTTTTTTTTGCAAATACTTTGCAGAAGTGTGTTAATAAAATTGTTTGGTTGTAAACAGTGCTCTTACAAAACCTGCTCTGAATAGTTAAACTGAAAAGCAAAGGGATAACCTGCAAGATTACAATCACACCCCACATTTAAACTTAAACAAATATACAAATTCATATATATTAACAAACAAAAAATAAAGTATCATGATTAGTAAATGGAATTATCCATGTTAAGCACTGCTAATAGATGTACCTGTAGAAGGCTTACAAACTGAGGTGGTCTGTGCTTTATATTAATATTATTCCTATTATCAGGAATAATAAGATGTTTTTTAAGGGATTATTTATAGTCTATTTTACTTATTCATCTGTTCCTTTAGGCAGTATTTTTTGGTTTAAAACTTACTGAGCCTACACATGAATCATCAACCTGAATGTGTAAGACTGTAAACACTTGAGGGGAATTAAATATCCCCAGCAAACAAAATAAAAGTCTACTTGTGAAGTTGTTTTTACTGGACTTCCCAAGGATCATCTGTCAATCAAACAGTGTGGGCGGGACTGTCAGCCAAGCCTTTTCTGTAGGTGGTGGTCTTGTTTCCTGTATGACCTCTGTTCATGCTAAAGATGAAAACTGTTTCTTTCTAATTCAACAATTCTTGTTTATCTTAACTGTAGGTTAAATCATAATTGTGTAATAAAATAAAATGATAATTTAAAAAAAACATGGCTTATCATCAGCCATTACATAGAATATTACACTGCTCTGATGAGTGATAATGTTGTGGGTTTTTTTGCAGTTGGAAAACCCCATAAATGTGCTTACTGTGGGAGGAGTTACAAACAGCGTAGCTCTTTGGAGGAACACAAGGAGCGGTGTCACAACTATCTCCAGTGTATGGGGCTGCAGAATAGCATCTACACAGGTTGGTGTTTTATGAGACACACACACACACATGCACATGCACTTTTACTCAAATCTGATGACCTACTTTACCCTGAGCGCAGGACTCGCCATGCACGCAACAGCAGTGTACTGTGCTGACAACGCTGCAGCTCTTAACTGCTCTGACAAATCAGGTTAAATTCATGTCATTTCCATTTGAACATAGGCTCGTGCAGAAGCTCTGCACTCAAAATAAATACTTCTATTTAATCATGCTGTAAGTAAGTATACATTTGCGTGTGTGTCCATATACACTCTGCAGTCATGAATTAAATGAATGTGCAGGGTGCTGTAAACCTCTGCATTAAAGCATAGAAACACATCTATACTTGATCTGTGAGCATGAAAACTATATTTACAGACCAAGTGCTTCACATGTGTCAGAACAGTCCGCTCTGTGCTCTGTGAGGGAAAAGCTCATCAGGCAACAGTTCATCACGTTAAACAGGAATAACTCAAACTACTTTGACTCTGAAATCTACTTTCCTGTCTTGCTTTCCAGTAGTAAAGGAAGAAAGCAACCAGAATGAGCAGAGGGAAGACTTAAGCCAGACGGGATCTGACAGAGCCTTGGTGCTAGACAGACTAGCTAATAATGTAGCTAAACGTAAGAGCACTATGCCACAGAAGTTTGTGGGTAAGGGCTGCTTTCTATTTGTAAATACAGTGTTGTTACTTTTGCTGAAAAATATGAAAGCCGCACAGGCGAAGCTGCAGTGTGTTTGTGTTAATTAGCTTTGCATTTTTATTAGCCACCCTGGCTCTGTGGGATGCATGCAGTATAACCGGAATAAATCTATTTCTGCAGTTCAGCCTCGATTAGGAATTATCCCTTTAATTTAGTTAAATGATGTTAGAAAAGTCTGTTTTGTCTCCATTCATCCTACATATTAATTTTACATAAAATAATTCTAATAATCTTCATAGCAAAAAGAACAAAAATAAAATATTAAGAGGCTGAGGGAAATGTTAATATCAGACTACAAATGCTAGAAAAAAAAGGTTCAGAATCAAGGTCATGGTGAAATCACAGGATGTAGTTTGTCACTGAAGTTTGACCTTTACATTGCTCTTGTCTCTCTCTGGCCGCTCAGGTGACAAACATCTGTCAGACCTCTCCTCCTACGACGGAGGAGCAGGTGAGCTGATCCAGCCCCACGTCATCGACCAGGCCATCAACAGCGCCATCAGCTACCTGGGGGCCGAGTCGCTTCGGCCTCTGGTCCAGACCTCTCCAGCCTCCTCTTCTGATGTGGGCCTCAGCTCCATGTACCCCCTCCACAAGCCTGCATCCGAGGGCCACGCGGGGACGGGTCACAGCATGTCAGCGAAAGACAGCGCAGCTGAGAACCTGCTCCTGCTCTCCAACTCCAAATCTGCCTCCAGCGAGAAGGATGGCTCACCCAGCCACAGTGGCCAGGATTCCACTGACACCGAGAGCAACAATGAGGATCGCCCAGGTGGGGCGGCCCCTGGTCTCATCTTCCTGACCAACCACATCACCTCGGGGGTGAGGAATGGTGTGCTCCCTCTGGTGAAGGAGGAACAGCAGAGGCAGTACGAGGCCATCCGTGCCAGCATGGAGATGGCCTCCGAGGGTTTCAAGGTGGTGACGGCAGACGGGGAGCAGGTGAGGGCCTACCGGTGCGAACACTGCCGCGTTCTCTTCCTGGACCACGTCATGTACACCATTCACATGGGCTGCCACGGCTTCAGAGACCCCTTCGAGTGCAACCTCTGCGGTCACCGGAGTCAAGACCGGTACGAGTTCTCCTCTCATATAACACGAGGGGAGCATCGCTACTGAGCCCCTTTTGACCAGAGAACACACAACTCGCTTTCCCACAGACAAACAGGTGTATATATGAAAAACATGCCACACACTCACTCACAGCACCTGAAATAAAGAAAATGAAGTACAAAATGTAAATACACTGTTGATGGCTGAAGGTAGTGTTTTTTATACAAAGTATGCATGTCTATTGAACACAGATAAATGCATACACTTACTAAAAAAATTAAATAAAAATTAAAATATTGAGTGAAGCGACACAGTAGAGTTACTGTGCCACATGCTACATAGGTTTTAAATTCATCTATTTACAGTTACCATGTATAAAACACGACTTCTCCTTTGGAAACTCAGGCAGAAATTTGCGTCTAGTTTAAAACTAGAAAATATTGGCATCTTTTCATTTTACAAATCTCTGTTACTGAGGTGTCTGCAATGTTCTATTGTGCAGTTGTTTTTCGTTTGGGAAAACCCACTTTAATGTTGATTTTAAATGCAATCAATAAAAACTTAACAATCATTGTAGATAATCACACATTTAGTTACAAATATCCAACCTGTTATTGCATTTGTAGCATCCTACATATTATTTATATCACATTTACACTCTGTCTGTTTTTGTATTTATTACAGTGGTTGTTGTTTGTCTGTAGGGTAGTTAATAAAAGCTGCATCTCTTTTTGTTCAACTGTACTTAATGTATTTGAGGTGAAAACATGACTGCTGCTGCTGGAAGCTATTTTTGGTTTTTACCATAAGGAAACGTTATCCTGGCCTTTTTCGTTTTATACCTGATGGCTAAGTTTAACTCATATAATGGAAGTGAACCATTTGAATGGAGGTTTATGCTTGCAAAGTATCAATAAAGAATATTTTATATATGCACCAGGAGATTTTTATTTGTCTACAGTGTGTGAGGGTAGAAATAATAGTTAAATACTAATTATACTGTATTTGTTTTTAAAAGCCTACTTGTCAAAGAAAATGGAAATACCCACATTAAAATGACTCTTATTTGTTTAAATTAGGGTCAGGCTCGAGAGAATGATTCCTGGTGCTAATGGGGAGTTTCTCTGAGTTTTAAAGAGATGAGGAGATTTCATTTAATTCCCCAACCGTGTGAAATAATTAAGTTCAGATGCCATTCAAGATGCAGCTCGGTCCTGCCTGTCAGGGAAGAGCCGAGAAAGACTGAATGACTGGCATTTGTGTACAAGAGACTAAAACACTGAACACACAGAAAGAAAATGTACAGTGAGAATGGAATGGCCCATCTTTATTTACAACATTACACGTGTGGATGCAAAATACAGTCTAGATTTTGCAAACAGAATATTAATCTTCAGTGTTTTGTATTTATAAATTCCATAATCAACAAACACAATCTAATATACACATATCACGTTATTTCCTAAGGTTGTAGAACATTCAGATAATAGAAAGTTAACATACAACACAGAGACCCTTGTGTTAAAATTATACTACAGCAAAAACACGTACACAAAAAGATGTGTATGACACACACAAACACTCACACACACACCAGAATGTCGACGAGTGCCGTGTCCAGGACCTGAAGAGTCCTGCTGGCCCTCTGAGGAACAGCGGAGAGCTGTGGCTGAGATGATCAGCCACTGGAGCAGAAGGCAGGGGCCGGGGCTCTGAGGGCGAGGCCTGTCTGGAGAGGCTGAGTCGGGGCCGGCGGAGGTGCTCTGTGGTGTTGCATGGCGACAGCCTCGTCCAGATGGCTGCTGTGTGATTTAGCAGAAATGGGAAACAGCTGTGGGCAGTGCTGAGTCCCCGATGCTTGACTGGAACCCAACAGGGGAGGCATTTGCATGAGCGGGATAATCTGGCCAACCAACTCGACCCTGTCAGAATCCCAAATCTCACTTCCCCTTTCAGCCAGCTGACTGAAATAGTCCTTTAAGAATCAGTCATAACAAAATCCAATTGTGCTGTTAACAGGATCCAAGAAGATGTTACTACTCAGGGTTGTTCTTTTTTATTATAGCGGCCATCATAGAATATTCAGCACAAACGTCTTCTCCACATGTAGGACTTCTCATGATTGGAATATGAAAGGCACAACAAAATATCATATTTAATTACCTCTCTTTGCAGGGTGTATATGGGGCCCCCTGTCATGTTTAGGAGTTACTGGAGTAACTGTTATAGACCCATATATCCTTGAGTATCTTACAACTCCTTCCGTTTGTCTTCTGACCCACTTTGAACCACTGGACTAAGCTCACTGAGTATTAGTAGTTAAAACTAACTCATCATCAGCAATAGAAGTATCTAGTTATTCACAGCTGCAGTGAAATTTAAGTTACAATACAATCTGATACATGTTGCACACAGCAAGCATAGATTTTCCAAAATAGAATATAACACGTGCTGTGTTGTTTCCTCTAAAATCCTCATTCATGTAAAAGGAATTTGAATCCAGCGTGCAAATGGCAGACCCTGCCACCAACAACGGAAAGAAGCAATTACAGAATATAAATGCATTAACTTGCTATTGAAGAAAAGTGTTGACCGTGAAATAATGTCAAAAACAGGATTTGATTTCATTAAAATCTGAGAGATGGTAACTTTAGATAAGTTAGAGAAAATAAGTGTATATTTTTCTCAAGTGAGCACTTTTTCCTCTACTCTTTATATCAGATGTCTACAAACATCATATAATACTGAAGGCAGGTAACATGGATCAGTTTGAGTAAG
Organism: Ctenopoma multispine; assembly: GCA_034779795.1. NCBI lineage: Eukaryota > Metazoa > Chordata > Actinopteri > Anabantiformes > Anabantidae > Ctenopoma > Ctenopoma multispine. Next base: position 4,614,430 of record JAUYWH010000007.1, on the reverse strand, counting down.
TTAGTTTCATGTTACGTAAAAGATAAGGCTGGTGACTTTCTACAGAGAAGATAGTGTACTATGTTCAAACGGATGAATATAACTTAACCAGATTCTGGATTAATATATTTTATGGTTAGTGGACACAATTTACTGCCGGTTTTGGTCTTTTACAGAATTTGTTGACAGTAACAAAAATATAGAAAGTCGGTTCTCCCTTGTGTGATATATTTCTACCTCTGTTTCAAATGTCAGTGTACTGAATAAAAAACATTTAGGCAAGATAGTACTTTTTTTTTTCCAATCACTACACTGTGTAATGTATGTGTCCACACACGGCTGTGCAACAGTGGTCAGATGTGACCACTGTTGCACAGCCACAATCCAATTGAGCTACAAGCTTACACCATATGGCACAGTTTTCAGTTTATACACTATGGACTTGACGGATCTCGTCAGCAACGGAGGAATTCTGTGCATCTGTCCCAGTCCAGCTGTGAGGAGTCCCCCTGTTCGGAGACGCCCAAAGGGGGGAGGGTTGTTTGACTACTCTCACTGCTGGCTAATTCAACAAAGTTTCAATACAGTGTCCAACCACACATCTGAAATATTTATTAGGGACTTGACAAAAAAATGAAATATAAATGAAAATCTTTTTTTATGGTCATCCAGATTTTCAAAGATTGTTTCATGAAATTTAAATGAGAATTTCATTTCACATGTGCACAATCTATAATGGTCCACTTCAATATGAGTGCACGAATGAGCAGTGATGGAAAAACATTAATAATGTTAAATAAAAATCTGTTGATCAGTACTAGCACTGGGGTAATATAAGAAAGAAGTCTAAGCTGTGTGGAAGAGACTGACTGTCGTATTTATTAATGTTAACTGTGAGACTGAGTGGATGCATCCACACCATGAGCCTTGTGACACACTAACATTATGGAGCTCACACTTATTGTCTAATAAAAGGGATGTATTGCAGTAACAGATTTTCCTGTTGAGTCCACTGCTGTCTTAATCACTAACAGGAAGGTTAGCAGAGCAACAGCAAAGTTTTCAGGTTTTTTTAACCATGAGACCGAGGATACTTTCTGTGTTGCCCAACTTCCGCAGCCATTGTTAGCACAAACAGCCCCAGGAACATTTCAGGACAACAAAACTTTAGGCAAAAACTTATGGAGATGTGCAAATAAAGATCTTCTAAGCGATCACATGCCACAGTACACCAGAAATTAACTTAACATCGCATTTGTTTCAATTCTGATACACAAACAGATGATGTAGAAATGATGCAAAACTTTATTAGGAGAAAAATACTATTGTGACAATGTACTTAAGTGAAACAAAGTATAACAGTGACAAAACTCAAATCTTTACATGAGTTGTGTGATACCTACGTAACATATTATATCTTTCAGAGCTGAAGAACTTAAAAAAGGGATGCTATTTGCTAGAAAAGAATTTAAAGGTCACTGAGCTGATGCACCATTTGAGCATTAGCAAGTAATGCTAATAGACTGAAACTCATCGAGCTGTTGGTGGAGGCATTAAAAAGGCATCACTGGAAACACAGTGGTGGTCAAAATAGCAGAAAACGTGATTGATACAGTTCAATTAAACAGAAATTTAGAAAACTCTCTTCATGAGAATATTCAACACGAGTTTACCGCCCACAGCCAAAAGTCTTATTCCACTCTTCATACAACTCCAAGTCCTTTGATGAGACACTGGGTCGCACAGTTTTCAGTGCGTCCTGAAAGTCACTGTAGAGGATTGGTCGCACCTGATCTGCAGTGATAGTGGCGATGTCACTGAGCTGGATGCTGCGGATGGGCCCCAGTGCTGCCTCCCGACACAGTTGAGTCATGTCTGCTCCAGAGAAGCCCTCAGTGGCTGCTACCACGCTCTCCAGCTCGTGCTCTCTCAACTGGTTCTTCTCTCGTGCCATGAGGTTAGTTACAATCTGCTGACGGGCCGCTGCTTCAGGCAAAGGGATGTACAACCGCTTTGCCAGACGTCGACGGGCAGCCTCGTCTATCTCCTGAGGTCGGTTGGTGGCACCCACGACCAAGATGCGGTCCTCGGCTGCAGTGGCTGCACCGTCCAGCTGAACCAAAAACTCTGTCTTTATCCTACGTGATGAGTCGTGCTCACCATCTGTCCGCTGGGACAACAAAGAGTCAATTTCATCAATAAAGATGACAGCGGGCTGGTGGCAGCGGGCGATAGCAAACAGGGCTCGCACCATTTTTTCTCCTTCACCCACCCACTTGGACGTGAGCGATGATGCACTGATGCTAAAAAAGGTGGCACCTGATTGACAAGCAATACATTTTCCTATCAGTGTTTTGCCAGTTCCTGGGGGACCAAACAATAGGATGCCTTTGGGCGGACCACGGAGGCCGGTAAAGATGTCTGGCCGTAGCATGGGCCAAACGACAATCTCCTTTATGGTGGTCTTGGCAAACTCCAGTCCGGCTATGTCATCCCAGGCCACAGGAGGCCCATGGTCCATGATCTCACTCATGATCAGCTCAATTATCTTTGGCTCAAAGTTTTTCAAACGCTCATCCACGATTTGAGGCTCCTGAATGGAATTACTGCTCGCCCCAGCTTCATCCTCTTCCTGTCGTGGAATGGGTGACACGAATTTAGAAAATGTACCTCGTGGCCTGTTGGCACCCAGAGATTTTTTTACAGTCGCTGCCAGCCCAGGAGCCGGACCTCTCTGAGGCTGATTGGAATTCTTTTTATGTTGATCAATGACGAATTGCTCACGAGCTGTTTTGAAGTTACTTCCAGCTCGTGGGTCAGTGGCTGCTTGACCTCCATGTGGGCCACTGCCCCCATATTCTCCCTCTGTATTATAAACATTTTTCCTCTTAGATGGGTTAGAATTAGGCAAACAGGAGGACTGATAGTTCTGTGTACCACCTGCAGGGCCGGGGTTTCCCTGTGGAGGAACTGAAGGAGGATGAGTAAACAAAGACTGTGGTCGAGCTGGAAGTCGCGTGAATGAGTTTTGATTACCTGAGATCCCCTCAGAGCCCCTTGACCTCTCAGAAGAAATATCAGCAGGATTACTAGCAGTGATGTTAACCTCCGTTTTAGGTTGTGGTGGTACTACAGGTTTAAACAAAGCAGACTCTGACCTGACTATGGTAAAAGGAGAACAGTGGGAAGTGCTGTCTTGTCCCACAGTTATGTTAACATCTGCTGGTGCCACCAGAGAACATCCAACCTCTGTCTCTGTCTGAATCATCTTCTGCACGCAGGGCAGCTCCAGCACACTATCCATGGTCAGCGATGACTCCCATTTGTTGCTGTAGTTCCTCTGACTGCGAGCCAGATGCAGTGCACTTTCTGCATAGTTGTTCAGCCCTGTGCTTGGGTCATCCGAGTCCAGCACTGCAGCATAACGCTCCGAGTAGGTCCTGAGCAGGCCGACCATGCCGGCCTGAGAGATCTGGGAGCTTGCCCATGCATATTGAATGGAGAGGATGTGGGCCCGGTAGGCATCGGCCGTCTGTTCAGGTGTACAGCTGCCAGATGAAATGTCAAAGGACCTCCTCTGCCATTCGTCCAGGTGTGCGCCACTCATGCCTGGCCTGCTCCAGCCTGCTGAAGGAGAGGGGACAAAGGTTATTAAAAATACATAAAGTCAATAAGCTCCGAGGCTCACATTAACCCTAACCCACAGTTACAACACATAATGTTATATTCTTAGACATATGTGATAAAAGGAGCACTGGATGCAGGGACCTTGTTAAAGGTAAATCCAGTGATTAATATTGCACTTCAGTGATGTTAGAAAAGAAAAAGGATTTAATGGTTCAAAATTTAACAGCAGACGTTGACATACTATGATTTCAAATCACTATATGGTTCAAGCTCCAAAAATGCTCTTCATTACACTCTCCGTGCCTGTCTAACACCCACAGGATTTAATGTCCACATGCTGCAAACTGTGTCTTAGACTCCAAAACCCCACTTTCATCAGGAGGAATTTTAGCACACCCACAGAAAACATTACAAAGCTGCCACCAAAGGCTGAGTAATTCTACCTGAGGCTAATAAACGTCCTATTAAACTGACATTGTTCACATTATTGGTGGAATGCTTATTAACTGTGTGAATATTGGCTATGATCTGATGTGGTGGACATAAAGGTGCGTTAGAGGAGGCATTCACTAACACAGCTAGTATCCCGTAAGTTAGTATCATTTTACGTTAAAACATTACTGCAGCGACAATCCTGCAGCATGAGTAGGACCCACTAATTCATTGAAACTACACCACACAGCAGGCCACTTACTATGGCTGATATCTTCTTATTTGTCCTGATATCGTTACACAAGTAAATGTGTGTTATGCTACAAACACAACTTTTACAACGATGACTTAGCCTGAAAGCTGCTGAACTTTAACTCGATGATTGTTTGTTCCCGCCACCAGTTACTTCCTCAACAGTACGACTTCCGGGTGCGTTCCAATTCGTTCTCGCCTACCCTAAATCAGACTTTTAGCGTCTCTTCCATGAAATGTAGAAACCCAGCCAAAAACTGATCAGACTTCACTGTCATCTCTTTGAAAAAAACGCCAACGTAAGGCTGGAAATGGGAACAGTAAGCTGAGGCCAAGCTGAGGGCATACAACTTTAGTGAAACTATTGGAACGAGACCCACAACGTGTCACGAATAAGGGGTGCTCCATTTAACCACCACGTTCAATATAGCACTTTGTTTGACGGACAATTAATTATAAACGTATAGGTAGTCTTAACCCAGAGTTGTACCGCCTTATGTGAGGTGGAAACTTACTTCCTCTGGACTATGATATTCATATTTAGCAGTTCTTGCTCCTGACTTGTAAGTGAGGTCTACTGCGCCATCTTGTGGTCACAGCACGCTAAACAAATATAAGGATTAAACCATTGCCTTATCGCGTTGCATTTTGGGAGATGTAGTACGTACTTTGTTCAAATTTAGTCTGGCACAAAATGTCGATATAAATTATTTTTTAAGTAGTGATATTTGTATATAAATTGTAATAAACGTTGTGTACATTTGCACTAATTGTAATCGAGGAACTGTTATATATAACTTACCCTTGTCATTGTCGTATACGTAAACTACACTAACCACAACCGTGGAGCATTGTGTTTGTGCTGTTAAGCGTCAGAGAATAAAACACACGCCGCCGGTGGGGCAAATAGTTTGCCTTTGAGATACTGTTTAGCCAGCTAGCTAGAGGCTTCATCTTTAAATATTGGTTATTAAAAATGTGTATCTTAGGTGGGATACTGGAAATGTTTCCTGGATAGCTGCTCAAAACGGTTGCAGTCCGTTAGCTGTAACGTTAGCTAGACCGGAGACAGGATGTAAATTAATCCAGACGGGACCATCCCCAGGAGCCGGTCGCAGCAGTCAGTCACACCCTTGTTTTGAGGACACTGGAAGACTGGGAAACATGAAATGGATATGCTTCACATGTTATGCTGTTATACAAAAATAAATGTAAGAGCCAAGCCATTGTGAGTTAACTAGGAAGACTGGATTGGATATGACTGAATCATCGTCATGGCACGGTCAGAGGAGATAACCCCGAATAGTCTGCTGCAGTGCTAACAGGACAGCCCGACAACTAGCTAGCTAGATAAGTCGTATTCAGTCGTCTTTATTACTGACTTGTCTTTATAGTTAACGTGGTATTATGAATGCCCCGATGTACACCTTTGTCTCCCGCGACGAGAACAGCTCTGTTTATGCTGAAGTTTCCAAAATCCTCGTCTCGACTGGACAATGGAAAAGACTGAAAAGAGACAATCCCAGATTTAACTTAATGCTTGGTGAAAGGAACAGACTGCCCTTCGGACGTCTAGGTGAAGTGTGGGCTTCTTATTTCTTGTGATATGCTGATAATAGACAGGAAACTGTATCCGTGTCCTCCCACTCATGATGAGAAAGCTATTGTGACTGTGCTCTGGCAGCATCCCACAGAGAGAATGTACACATGGGGGTGTTTAAATATATGTCTTCACTTGGACTTTACAGGTCATGAACCAGGATTGGTGCAGCTGGTGAATTACTACAGAGGAGCAGACAAGTTGTGCAGAAAGGCATCGTTAGTCAAGTGTGTATTTGTCTTGGTGAATGTAAAATTGCTATATTTTGCCATTACTAATGCATATATCTGTTATCCAAAGAGGATTCCATTAGCTAACCATTTCTCTTCCTCACTATTAGACTAATAAAGACCAGCCCAGAGCTGTCCGACTCCTGTAGCTGGTTCCCAGAATCCTACATCATCTATCCAACTAACCTCAACACCCCTGTTGCTCCAGCTACCAATGGCATCAGCCATCTGAAGAACAATCCCAAGACTGATGAGCGGGAAGTTTTCCTGGCTTCCTATCATGCTAAAAAAGAAAATGGGGAAGGGACAGTGTGGATAGCAAAGTCTTCTGCAGGAGCTAAAGGTAAAAATACGTTATCCACTTTTCACTGGCTTGTCGACTTCTTATGATTTACCACTGGTATGTCGTCCAGGTTTACACTGTAAAAGTGTTAAGTGACATCACTGGCAGTTTAAAAGATTGGTTTTCATTACAACAGGTGCTGGTATTTTAATATCACATGATGCTAATCAGCTGCTGGAGTACATTGATAATCAGGGACAGGTTCATGTCATTCAGAAGTACCTGGAGAAACCTTTACTTCTGGAGCCGGGACATCGCAAGTTTGACATCAGGTAAGACTTTAACATTTAAGACAAACGTGCAGAGGACGCACTTGTCTGTCAGCACACGGTTACTGAGACTTCTATGGATTATGTCACTTTATTTTTAGGAGCTGGGTGTTAGTAGACCATCAATACAACATCTATTTATATCGTGAGGGTGTACTGCGGACCTCGTCAGAGCCGTACAACAGCTCTGACCTCCAGGACATGACCAGCCACCTGACCAACCACTGCATCCAGAAGGAGCACTCCCAGAACTACGGACGATATGAGGAGGGGAACGAAATGTTCTTTGATGAGTTCAAGCTGTACCTGCTGAACGTTCACAGTGTCACAATGGAGACCACTATATTACCTCAAATCAAGCAGATCATAAAGTACGTCCCTCTTGTTTTTGCTGCTGTAAAATGCTGTAAACACCCAAAACAGCACATTTGTGTGGCTGGAGCCATTCACCAAACTCTGTTAGTGAAAATGCTGACTAATTGGCCGCTCAAATCTTTTCTTATAGTAAACACATAGTTTATTAATATTCATATTCAAATGTAAAGTACGTAAATGACATTTTTACTCCTCGGTAGCACAGTAGCATCATAATTGGGATTTAGTTTATTTTTTTAGCCTTGTTAGTGTCATGACTCGAGCAGTAATCTAAGTCCGTTACTTGTTTCACCTCTCTGGGGTAAAGAACTACTCAATGAGTACCCATCAATTTTTGGACAGGCATTCATGGTCCTCATAAGACGAAGCCTTTAAACTGTGATGCAGATCCTATGATTTTGTGACTTTTCCCTAGTTGCACTGTGGCTCAATGGATTGCTGTTGCATTTGGGACAGATTGTTAGTATTGATATTGTTAGTTGATAATCATCAGGTCATTTTGTTCATTAACTCATGACATTCATTTTCTGTAGAAAATGTTAGCATGCTAAGACACTGTGGTGAACACGGTGTACCTCATCCCTGCTGAACATGCCTGTCAACATGCAGGCATTGTCATTGTGAACATACAGTATTTACATGCTGATGTGTGCATGCTTACGTTTGAGTTGAATCTCCTCTCTTATTAGCTTTGTTATGTTACTACTGTGAAAGTGTTACTTTGCTGCAAGCACTCAGAGGAAAAGGTGGGACTTTGGCATGAGTCGTTTCTGTTGTGCTGTGTTGAGTTGATTGCGATGGTCAGCGATTACACAAAGGGTGAAATGTTATTCGTTATTTGTGTCCCAACTTTACGCATGTTTTGAAGTTGTCAGTCAGGTGATCAGAAATGATTTTGCTGTTTGCTTTTGCAGGAGCTGTCTGACGTGTATTGAGCCTGCAATCAGCACCAAGCACCTGTCCTATCAGAGCTTTCAGCTCTTTGGGTTTGATTTCATGGTGGACGAGAACTTCAAAGTGTGGCTCATTGAGATCAACGGAGCTCCAGCCTGTGCACAGTCAGTAACATTCAGTCAACTCAGTCACGTTAAAATGTCTTTGCATCTCCGCCAGCTTTACCTGTTGCTTGCAACCGTTCTGTAGAGGTATTACAGTTTTGTTCCTCGTCTCCTGCTCACATCTCTCTCCCCAGTTTACATTTATAACAAGCTTTTTGTGTTTCTCTTGACAGTGTATAGACACCAAGCTCTGAATGTTGGGTGTGACATTCTCCTCTCTCTTTTTGTCAATATTTTGTAAGCTGTGAAGGTTTAGTATCAGAAATGAGAAAACCTGAAAATGCTTCCATCACTTTAGCTCATCACTAGTTCAGAAATGCTAAAATAAACGTACTGTGTTTCGATTTTGATTGTCTGTGTTTTCCGCATCAGCTTCATCAAGCTCATCAAGTAAGTTGCACTTACACTTAAGTGTGAGCATAAAGTGCTTTTATTTCTTCCTCCTCCAGGAAGTTGTACCCAGAGTTATGTCAAGGTATTGTGGATGTGGCCATTTCCTCCATCTTCACCCTGAACAGCAGCAGCGACTCCTCATCTGTTTCCTCTTCACCATATTCCTCTTCTCCGTCCTCTACATTCACCACCAACTCCTGCTCCTCGCCCAAACTGAGAGGGCCTCTTCACGTGGGGCCTTTCACTCGACTGTAAGCACACACAAATAGTCCCGTCTTCATGCGTCGTCCTCACTCCTACACCTGAGAAGTAGCACATGGCAACAGGCCTAGCCTTTAATTGCACCTTGCCTGTCACACCTGGAGGGATTTTTTTTTTTTTTTAAGGAAATCAGTTACCAACAGAAATGACTTATCATGCCCATGATTATGCATATTATGAATGTGAGTTTGCCGATGAACCTATTAACAGACTTTTTGGGAGTTATTGAATGACAGCAGACTTCCACTACCAGGTTTTTTTCCCAGGCAGATTATCGGTGGTCTGAAAGAAGCAGAGATGCTCAATCTGAGAGTGTAGTGCCTTACATTTCCACCCACGCTCCCTTAAAAAGACTGCCAGTAAGCTTGCTCTGTCACCGTGACTTGTACTGGCTCTATAATCCTTTGCACTGACAGTGTGGTCATGACCAGTCCACAAGGATTAACATAAAAAGAATTCCTTCATATAGTGAATTTGTGGGATTTGACTGCTACAGTATTTTGTCATCAGATTTTTTTCTTCTTTTTTTTTTTATCACTTTTTTATGTCTTATCTGTTCCCATTAGTTTGAATGAGGACTACTAACCGTGATCACACAGAGATCAGTATGTTAAAAAAAACATTGCAGTAGCTATTATACTAACCCAGTGTGTCTGATGTCAGGGATTGTATTGAGAATAATCATCACTCTTAGCTTCTACATATGGACACTACATTGTTTTATGTCATTAGAAAAGGAGCATGTTTGTGTGACAGCATGTAGTAGTGCGCACCCTCATACATGGCATCTCTTGTCCCAGTTTGTGGAAAAAAAAGACTATTTGTAAAGTGTTGTTGACAAGTGTGCAGATTATGTTTTAAAATAAAAAGTAGGTTATCCAACATGTGTTATTATTAAACGCATTTAAAGACCCCATGAAATGAAACTGAGTGGCACAATAAACACATAAATAAGAGGACATATGAGGGCCAAACACATTTAAGACTGTCAAATGTGTTATTACCAAAGAAAAGTGAAACTAAACGGATCAAATTCTTCATCGACTCACTGCTGGATGTGAATTTCTTTTGTTTCACGGGGTCCTTAAACATTTCAGTTCTTAGCTTTTATTTTCACTAAATCAATTTGTGAATAGAGTTGTAACTGTTACAAATGATTAGTGTTAAATTTTATTTTATTTTTTTGCCTTTAACATGAAACGTAAAAAAAAAGAATGCAATGGCGTCACATTGGATAGTTAACCTTAGGAAGTACGTTTTTATGTGTTTGATTTGTTGTTGCTTTTTTCAGGGATTTATTTTAAACATGCAATAAGTTGTATTATAAGTATTTCTATTAGGTGTGTCTGTTATAGCGTTATAATCCACGCTGTTTCTCTCTTTTAACCTTTTAAATGTGTGATGCTTTCAGTTACATAAGGGACACCATCAATGCATTTATTTATGTTTCTATATCGTCTATTTGTGTTTACAAAATGACTCTGAAGGAATGAAGGATGTAGAAGTGACTGAAGGTCGGAGAGGTGGAACAGAACAGAAACTAACATGAGCAATTCATTTCTGTGATGTATTACCGAGCCCCGCTGTAGCTGAGATGTTGTTTGAAAGTTGCTTGTAATGTAATTGTTAATGTGAGTAGAAAATGAGTGTTTAAGTCATACTTGTGTTGGCATGTGTGTTTCAAGTGTTTGATTGCTGATTTTGACATTGCGAAAGAAAACTCTCAGTATTTATTTCAATTCAATTAGTTGGGAATTGTCTTTCCATCCAAGGGAAGGTGCCTTAGAGGTTATTGCATAATGATAAAAAAAAAAAAAGCAGTGGACCTCCAGCATTTAGATGCACCTGCAAATTCAGTGATGTCATTTCATAATATTCAGTGTTTCTTTGAACATCTGACTCATTTTACCATGTTTTTCCTCTTTGTGTTTTATATTTTTAAAACATTTCCTCATCTTTACCAAAGATCAAATCCCTGCTGTGTTTTCAGTGTCTGATATTGTTTCATAGTTAATCTGGACTTTATCAATTGGAATTTTTGTCATTTGGAATCTTGCATGTGCATTTGTCTTTATCAAACAATATTACTAGATTAAAAAAATAGTACTATCATCGGGTTCTGTCATGTGTACATTTCTGCACTGCATTTGATTTGCCTAAACACATCCCAGATCTCTGTACACACACAGAGGTGAAAGTAATATCTCAGTTTCTCTCAGTCGTATTACTTACTTTACTTGGCAGAGGCTTTTATCCAAAGTGACTTACAAGGAGAAGACTTATTTCATTAACAATAAAAAAATATTTAAAATATATCATTATTAGCATTATAAGACCAAAGTGCTTTATAGCAGTATCTTGTCCTCATCGCGTCATAACGTGTTGTTTTATTCTAACAATGAGAGAGGATGGCTTCAGGTTGTGGATAAGGTCAATATGTATGTGATGTCACAGCTGCAAATACTGTGACACTTTACATGTATGCAGCTGTGATGGAGCTGGACTCAAAACACTACAGGTGAGATCTTGATTGACCCTGTTCGAGTGCGTAAAAAAACATGTGTAAATGGCACCTCTTTGCATTTGGAGACACACAAATTGATTCTGCTGCTATGTGATAACTACAAGCATTTAAAAACAGAGCAGAGAAAACTACCTACGACACGTTTCAGAAAGAACCAGACATGAAGGTGACTTCTGGTGACATAACATCAGTGCGTCTCGGTCTATTAAAACTACTACTATCAACATTTAAAATGTCTGTAGCCTCATGTTAATGGGCCAACATATGTGAGACGTGGAAAAAATGGATTAAAGCGTGAAAATGTTGTGAAACAGCACAGACACGGTGAGTTGATGAACACATCTTGATGGAAAGAGTAAAGTTGCACTCAATCTTGCATGTTAAGTTTTTTTCATTTGACTAAATATTTAACAATAAAACATCATCTGTCATCATGGGTGGATCCTGCTGCAGGTTTCACATTTAGTGAGTGAAAAAATATTTATGTTCAACATTGCTCACAATGTCACGTCCTGAAGAATTTAACAAAATGACACATATCACACTACACTGTCAATACTGAATATGCAGGTTAGTGCACTGATTATTGGATTATTCAATTTTTGACAAACTGACACAAGATCCCTCCACGAGGAGCTGAACTTACACCCAAAGCTCCACCTCAGGGCCTACTACTGAGCAGCCAGAGGTGAATGTGAAGTCCACTCCTCAGTCCTCCACCCCAGCTGTTGTCACGCCACAGTTGTTGGATCTGGTGCTGAGGCGTCAGTCCACCATCCCCCTGCTGAACCCTGATGTACACTGATGTCCTACTGAAGATCCACTACCTCTCAGTGGAAAAGTGCCAGCAGATCTACCACCAAGTGGTGGACGACATCACGTCATCACGACTCTTTTAATCAAATCATTTCCACATTTTTTCCAGTCACATCAAAATCTGTGTCTCAGTTTTTCCATATTGGAGCTTATACTTTACATGTATCATTAAAAATTGATTTGTGTTTCTTCTTTTTCTCATAAGGAATCAGACTAGTCAAACTTGTCCCTACAAGTGCCTGAATGCAACTGAACTGAATTGAGCTGAAGAAGTAAGTTACAGTTTAAACTGTTAATTTGTCATTCAACATAAAAAAAACTTCTAACTATATAAAATGTAATTTTGTGTACACAACAACACATGATATAGTGAGTTTAGAGTGTGATGGAACCCAGGAATAACACCAGAACGAGATGATTTGGGAAAATATGGGAATTCAAAATTCCTGGGAAATGCTGATAAAACATTTGTTCAAATGTCACTGTTTTACTGACATCTGTCATAATAAAATTCTACTGATTTAAAAATGAATAAAGTTGTGAACAGAATAGATTAATGAGTCCAAATGTGTAACCGAAGCTTGGTGTTGATACAAAATTATGCTGAGAGATACATAGATGGAAAGAAGACAGCGTAAATTGTATGAATGCTGCAGCAATCATAACGTTTTCTGCTTCTTTACAATCTTTGCTCTTAATAGATCTTCATTCATCATCCGCTGTCAAACGGCGGAAAAGAAAGTCAGTCAGGATGTGACACATTAACAGGTAACACATTTACAAACACAGAAAACAACTCAAATTGTCAGGAATCAAAGGTTCTCTCATGGTCACATCTAATGTGATTTGCAGTTCATAGGGAGGAGAATATATTTAAATATGTTCTCATAATATTCAAATAGATTGAACCCACTTAAACATAATACAATCAGATCATAATATTTTAATATACTCAATATGTAAAGCGTATAGTTCAGTTTGTTCTATACATAATTCTCTGCTTGAAGAGTTTATTCTATCTCAGCCATTCTGGTACAAGACGGCGGCGGTGTCTAGCACGCTCCCTGATGACGTCACGCGCGTAGACTCCAAAGCCTCCAGGAATGACGACGTCTCTCGCCGGGTGCGGTGGCGCGCGCCTGTAATCCAAGCTACCGGGAGGCTGAGGCTGGCGGATCGTTTGAGCTCAGGAGCTCTGAGCTGCAGCGGACTATGGCGATCGGGTGTCCGCACTAAGTTCGGTATCGATATGG
>JAUYWH010000007.1:4560527-4600918 GCA_034779795.1 Ctenopoma multispine | reverse complement strand
TGCTGCTACAGCGCCTCCACCTGGAGCACAGCAGCAACCACACCTCTCCATACAACAGCAGCTGCTCACAACTCAAACTCACTGTTTGTTAATCTGTCTTTGAGTGTTGAGGAAGTGGAAAGTAAAGCCAAACCGCATCCTCCACTTGCTGCATTTCATTTGTCAAATAATGAAGTGTTAACCACAGTCAGCCTGTTTAGAATAAGTAGGTACCATCAGGGGGACAAACGTGATTCTGTCTTATTGGTTGTTGTTGTGTCTAATATCAGCACTCTGTTTATCTTCGTGTATTTGCATCCTTCATAATGTAAAAGCTGTGATGCATACAACTTAAAGATTTTTAAATTAAGATGAAACATAAACAATGGATCTAGTGTTTCACACAGCAAGAAATGGTAAATACATTTTCTCCTCTTAATAGAACTTTTGTCTTTGTTTTTTTTCTGTCTTTATTGTTTTTTGTTATTATTTGCCATCCTGAATTTGATGTGTGTATTTCCTCACACAACATGTAAAATTAATTCAAGTTTGACACATTTTGTGTATCTGTTAATATTAGTTGTTATTGCAATAAAGGAAAATTATTTATTTCTATGTTCCCTATGTGAATCTGTACATGAATTTGTAAGCTCACCCGTAATATTTTTGATTCTTGAATAAACAACAAAACATCATGTTTGCTGCACATATTGAACAAGTCTGGACTAGATTATCAACAGTATCGGGTTCAAAGGCGGTTTTAGGTACGTAGGTTTACAACACCTATGTTGAGTTCAACTTGAATTTAAACGAATTAAATGTTCAGACATCCAACAAGAAGATGGCAGATGCCTAAAAGTCAGAGAAGAAGAAGAAGAGCACTTCTTGTTTCACAGTGATGAACTTCCGGTGTGGCTGTGCACATGTGGTAAACAAGCGTATGTATCCGCGAAGGTGCAGGCATGGATTTCTCATCAAAGTGGAGCAATTTACCTAAAGGTCCGAGTTTAAAAAACCTGACAGAGGAAGGTTTTGGCGTCTTGAAAGAAACGCAACATGCTGCTGTTCAGGATTTAACAAAAGCTCACATCGACTCGTTTGACCAGGCTGTAACTGAGGGACTCAGCCGCGTTGTGCAGGTCAGTGCAACTTTATCCCAACATTTAAAGTGTCACTCTGTTAAGAAATACTCAGACTGTGCATCACTTTACGTCCCAATGTCTTTAAAGGTAATTTTAATTGGAGCTAAGACAACTGTTAGATTTCTCATCGAATAATACATGAAGGACGTTTCAGCTTTTTAGATATTTTGTGTCATGTGTCTGGATAAAGTGAAAAACTAATAGTTTAATCTATAATTATCAAAGCTGGAAACCTTATAATTACCACGTCATTGATCCTTACGCGAACTTAGTTGAAGTCATGTTCAGTATATGTTCAGCCACGTTTCTGTTCATTTCAGTGTGGTTTCATGTGATGTATTCCTCAGGCCATCCCGCCCCTGGAGTTCACGGTCAAAAATGACAGGATCAGCCTTTCGTTTGTCGAAGCCACCATCTACAACCCAGTGGTCGCCAAAGGGAGCGTCTGCAGGGAAATGAGAGTGTTTCCAGCAGAGTGCCGAGGAAGAAGAAGCTCATACAAAGGAAAGCTGGTGGTAAGACTGAGATTCCTGCCATGTCGTGTTCACTGACACATACAAAGACCTTTTTATTCAGTAAGTGGTAATCTAAAGCAGCAAAGGCCACATAACACAACAATACAGTTATTTAATTTGTCATATTTTGTGTTATTTCAGGCAGATATCAGCTGGTCCATCAATGGGGTTCCTAAAGGCATCATCAAACAGTCCCTGGGTCAGGTGCCAATCATGGTGAAGTCCAAGATGTGTAATCTCCACGGCATGTCTCCAAAAGAGCTCGTAGAGCACCATGAAGAAGCAGAGGTAAGCCACACATTGTAACATTTGCAAGTTCAGCTTACATTTATTTCATGGATTTATATTAATGTCTAACTCTGGCTTTGATCATAATAGGAGATGGGAGGATATTTCATTGTGAATGGAATTGAGAAGGTTATTCGAATGCTGATTATGCCGAGGAGGAACTATCCCATCGCGATGTCCAGACCTAAGTGGAAGAGCAGGGGGCAGGGATACACCCAATATGGTAAATATAATAAACACAGTGAAAAATGTTCTAAGCTGAACACTTAGATTTTAAGATCACCGTTTCTGCTCACAGGTATGTCCATGCGCTGCGTGAAGGAGGAGCACACGGCCGTCAACATGAACTTACATTATCTGGATAACGGGACTGTAATGCTGAACTTCATCTACCAGAAAGAGCTCTTCTTCCTCCCATTAGGCTTTGCACTCAAGGTATCAAGTCCGCAGGATTTGTGAAGTGGAAAGAGCGATATAAATATACAAATTATGTCTTAACAATATAATAAAAATAAAACATAAAGTACAGACTCTCATATCTTATATTAATACAGCTCTCTTTCTTCTTTGTCTGCTCCAGGCCTTAGTGGACTTCACAGACTACCAGATTTACCAGGAGCTGATCAAGGGTCGCGAGGACAATTCCTTCTACAAGAGCTGCGTGTCAGAGATGCTTCGCATTGTCATGGAGGAGGGCTGCACCACCCGCAGCCAGGTGCTCAATTACCTCGGAGAGCGCTTCAGGGTTAAAATGAGCCTTCCTGAGTGGTACACAAACGAGCAGTGTGCCAACTTTCTGCTAGAGTACGTTTCTTATGACAGATGCGTTTGACTTTTTCCTCACTGAAGTGTGTTTTATGGTGCATTTGGTAGAGTTAGTTGTGTTCTGTTTTTATCAGCGAGTGCATCTGTATTCACCTGAAGTCAGACATGGAGAAATTCTACCTGCTGTGTCTGATGACGAGGAAGCTTTTCACATTTGCCAAGCAGGAGTGCATGGAGGAGAACCCTGACAGCATCATGTGTCAGGAAGTGCTCACTCCTGGTCAGCTGTACCTCATGTTTCTGAAGGTAGGTTGATGAGTTGTTGATGAAATTTCTTTAGGATATACCAAACATTAATTTTCTTTATCTTAATATTAAACACTTAATGACTTAATTCCTCAGGAGAGACTGGCTGCCTGGTTGGTGTCTGTGAAGCTTTCCTTTGACAAGAGAGGCAGCAGACTGGGTGGAGGCTGGAGCGCTGAAAACATGATGAAGATGTTTAACATGGGCACTGATGTGACCAAACCCTTCGAATATCTGCTGGCCACTGGGAACCTCAGCTCCAAAACCGGTATGTCTCCATGAGTCTTTGGTAAAGGACACACAAACATTCTCCAATTACTCAATATTGTTTTCCTCTCTGTCCCCAGGTCTTGGCATGCTGCAGAACACAGGCCTGTGCGTTGTAGCCGACAAACTCAACTTCATCCGCTACCTGTCCCATTTCCGCTGTGTACACAGAGGAGCAGCGTTCGCCAAGATGAGGACCACTTCAGTTCGTAAGCTGCTGCCAGAGTCCTGGGGCTTCCTGTGTCCGGTCCACACCCCTGATGGAGAGCCCTGTGGCCTCATGAACCACATGACTGCCAGCTGTGAGATTGTGGCTCCCACCCTGCCTACTACATCCCTCCCTGCTCTGCTCTGTTCCCTAGGTGGGCATTTACTTCACACAACCGTTCTGTCAATCTGAGGAACAAATACATTACACTTCTACTGGCTAAAATGTTGAAGCACCTTAGTGGGTTGAATTGCATCGTACAGTCGTACAAGTATTTTCTGTCTTTGGTGCCTAAGGTGTCACTCCAGTGGATGGATCTCCTGGTCAGGCCTTTTCAGACTGCTACCCTGTGGTGCTTGATGGGGCTGTTGTAGGCTGGGTGGAGACTGAATTAGCACCAGTTGTGGCTGAATCGTTGCGCAGATTCAAGGTAAGATAATAAAATATGAACTGTTTATATTGTACATCTCATGTACAGACAACTAACCTTGAAATCAAATACTTTCAGGTGCTAAGAGAAAAGAAGATCCCTCCCTGGACTGAGATTGTTTTGGTTCCCAAAACAGGCAAGGCCAGCTTGTATCCAGGCCTGTTCCTTTTCACAACACCCTGCCGTATGGTGCGGCCCGTACGCAACTTAGCCCTTGGAAAACAAGAGTTAATTGGCACCTTTGAACAAGTACGTGTAAAGTCTCATTTTATAAAAAAGTTGTCAGACCTGAAGCGCACAGCTGATGTTTTCTATCTTGCTGCAGCTTTACATCAATGTGGGCATCTTGGAGGATGAGATTGAGCCAGGAGTGACTACACACCAGGAACTTTTCCCTCACAGTATGCTTAGTGTGGTGGCTAACTTCATCCCCTACTCAGACCATAACCAGAGTCCTAGGAACATGTACCAGTGTCAGATGGGTAGGTCTGAAATGTCAGTCCTTTGATTGCCATTTTAAGCCACTGTGAAACATTTTCCCTGTTCCCTGTGTCTCCACCAGAGATTAAAATCATTGTCTTTGCAGGTAAGCAGACCATGGGTTTCCCCCTGCACTCATTCATGGATCGCTCAGATAACAAGCTGTACCGGCTCCAGACCCCTCAGAGCCCGCTGGTCAGGCCCTACATGTATGACCACTACAACCTGGACAACTACCCCAGCGGCACTAACGCCATTGTGGCTGTCATATCTTACACAGGCTACGACATGGAGGATGCAATGGTAAGCAGACCACGGTAAATGGTGATTTAGGACTATTAAAATAACTACTGTTTAAATTCACTAAAATCCTGATGTGATTTGATCCTATTAGATAGTGAACAAGTCATCGTGGGAGAGAGGCTTTGCCCATGGAAGCATCTACAAGACTGAGCTAGTCGACCTGGCAGACAAGGTGAAGGGAGAAGATAGTGTAGTTTTTGGGACTAAACCAGGCGATCCTAAGGTGAATGAAAAACTGGATGCTGATGGACTACCTCACATTGGATCCACACTTCAATATGGAGACCCTTTCTACAGCTACATCAACCTCAACACTGGCCAGACCTTCGTCACATACTACAAGTAAGTATTAATATTCGTGTGGTAACATTTCCAACTCACTAAAGGTTAAAAAAAACGCACTTTCAACTCATTAACATTTTAATTACTTACATATTTACAACATATTTAGAATCTGTGTGTTTTTCAGCAAATGTGTTTCTTCCTCATTTCCCTCTAGGAGCCAAGAGGCCTGTGTTATTGACAATGTCAAGATCTGCAGCAACGAAACTGGCTCGGGCCGTTTCAAACGTGTCTGCATCACTATACGACTGCCGCGAAACCCCACCATTGGCGACAAGTTTGCTAGCCGCCACGGTCAGAAGGGCATCCTGAGCCGCCTGTGGCCGGCAGAGGACATGCCCTTCACAGAGAGCGGCATGACCCCTGACATCCTGTTCAACCCTCACGGCTTCCCGTCTCGCATGACCATCGGGATGCTGATTGAGAGCATGGCCGGCAAGTCTGGCGCCCTGCACGGCCTGAGCCACGACGCCACACCTTTCACATTCTCCGAGAAGAACTCTGCGCTCGAGTACTTTGGTGAAATGCTTCGAGCTGGTGGCTACAACTACTACGGCACAGAGCGGCTGTACAGTGGGTTGAGTGGTCTGGAGCTGGAGGCAGACATCTTCATCGGAGTCGTCTACTATCAGCGGCTACGTCACATGGTCTCCGACAAGTTTCAGGTGAGAACCACAGGAGCACGGGACAAGGTGACCAACCAGCCTGTGGGAGGCAGGAACATCCAGGGAGGGATCCGTTTTGGGGAGATGGAGCGAGACGCCCTCCTGGCGCACGGCTCTTCCTTCCTGCTTCATGATCGTCTCTTCAACTGCTCGGACCGATCGGTGGCTCATGTGTGTGTTGACTGTGGCAGCCTGCTCTCTCCTCTGTTAGAGAAACCACCACCCTACTGGTCGGCGATGCGCCACCGGAAGACTGTCTGCACCCTGTGTGGCAAAAGTGACTCTATCGACTCAGTGTCTGTTCCTTATGTCTTCCGCTACTTTGTAGCCGAGCTCGCAGCAATGAACATTAAAGTCAAATTAGATGTGAAGTGACATTTGCAAGAGGATGAGTGCAGATACATGCCTTAAATATGTCGGGGTGAAAATGAGAAGAAAATGTCTGTTATTGCTCTTTGTCATCTGTTAAAATGAGTCTCTGTAACGCTGCTTGAATTGACCGTGCTACAGAAACAAAATATACAGTGAAGAAGCGCCTGAGACGTTTACCACCTTTGTCAAAATGTGTTTTATTATCCAAATGGCCAAAGCAGCAGCATGTGATGACATTTGTTGAGATGTCATAATAACCCAAAGGTCTTTTGTACAGTCATTCTGAGTATCAATAAAAAAACTATGTGCTAACACACCGTTCATGCTGAGGTTGCTCCTTTTGATGTTTTGTGTTAACAGAAGCAGCAGAGTCCATTCTGAAACATATTGGTCCCTGTGGACTGACATTAAACCTACAGTATATGACATTATTAAATGGTTTATATATAAATAAGCGTGTTATTGTGAGCTGATATTTTAAACAACTGGAGGCTCTTTAACCATTTTGAGTGAAATCCTAATCTGCAAAATAACTTGTTTTTTTAATGGAGTACAAATAATTTATCCCTTTGAGGAAATATACTTCATGTACCACAAACCTATTTGAAATGTATTTACAGTACTGTAAACAGCTATATGGGAATAAATGGTTGATATATCCCCTGCAGTGTTTCCTGGTTTCCCTATTTCAGCTGTGCCAGAACATCTGGCAGGTCCAGCACTGTGGGGATGGTGTAGTCTGGTTTCACTGAAACATCTGGCACAGGACGTCCTGCACTGCTGATCCAAACTGTGGCCCGCACTCCGGCATTAAAGCCCCCCTGAATGTCTGTGTCCAGAGAGTCTCCCACCATGACACAGTCCTCTGCCTCCACCTCCAGCATGTTGAAGCACAACGTGAAGATGGAGAGGGACGGCTTCTGCTCTGCGTGTTCTCCCCCAACCACGATGGCGTCGAAGAACTCCTCGCATCCCACTGCCTCCACTTTCTGTCTTTGCGTCAGAGTTTCTCCGTTGGTCAGCAGCAGCAGCTTGTATCTGCTGCGCAGCTGTTTCAGGAGGCTGCGTGTTTCAGGGGACAGACAGAGCGCCTCCAGGCGACTGCGTTTCCACAGGTAATAGCACTGAGCTGCCAGTGAGGGTGTTGAACTGCTGCCCACGGTTTCCTGGAGGCTCTCCTCCCAGTGGCCCACACGGACATCATCGATAGATCTGCCTGCCCCGGGGTCAAATCTTTCGCAGAGGAGCTTGTGCTTGAACTTGTCACAGATGGTACGGATGGTGTTGTCATCGAGGGCCAGCGTGGTCTTCAACAGTTCACTCGTCTGTAAGATTCACAAAACCTAAGCATGTCAGCAACAGTTCACACTTATTTTGGTGGATGTGGGTTTGAGCTTCATATAATGTCATGGTGAAAATCAGGTAAATGATTCCCTAAAGATAACTGTGACATATTTGATTTGAGAAGAAAATGAACGTATGTATATACACTGTGGCAAAAATCAGTCTCTCTTCACATCTCTGCTATGTTTTCTGTAAAACAGGTGCTTGGATATGTTGAAATCTAACCAAAAGGCTGCAGGATAGGTCTAAAATACGGACTATGGTCCTCTGGTTTGTTCAGAGGTTTTCACTTTCCTCCCAGGAGTAAAAGCAGAACGTCTGCAATGGAAAACTACATTACAAGAAGTGTATCTGCATGTAGAATGTTTATGTGTGGAAAACAAGGAAAAGTGGTGGAATATGAGACTCGTTAACCTCATTATTACTCAACTGCAAAACACCTTGAAGTAAACACGCTGACGTTAACTGTGAAGACGAGTGACGTTACCTGGACCACCACGTCATCGGCGTGACGTTAAGGCTACACGAGCAACATTCAGACTCTCTCACCTTCTTGATGGCCTCCCCACCTGCCCGACTCGTTTCAATGAGCGTGTTGTCCAGGTCGAACAAAATCGCCGTCACTGGTTTCTCCTCCATCGTCGGGCAGCACGCGGTCATTTTCCACGTTTACGCAGAGATACTGCTCGTTTACTTACCGGTTACACTGCCGGGTGCACTGCATGCTGGGACATCTAATTCTAATGGTTTGGGTACTTGCAAAGTACATCCTCTAGAGGACGCCAGTAAGTAAAATGTGAAATTTAGCTGTGCGCTCTCACACCGCTGCCTCACCTCACCTCTCCCCTCACAAACACCTACACCTCATCTCATTGTGGTCTGTTTGTGCCTATTTTCAAGCGTTTTCTTTTTTTAACTGTGTGTGTTCATTTTATGTGTCTGCTCTGCTGTAAATATGTAAACAATAAATTACTGTAAAAGTATAATATAATAATGTAAAATAAGTAAATTATTAACAAAGAGTATGTAGAGTATATACCTCAACTCATCATATTAATATTCAATTCAATTCAACTTTTTGCAGCAAATCGCAACACAAGTGATCTCAGGGCACTTTACAGTGTAAGGTTTAAGACCTTATACATTATATAAATATATACAGAGTATTGGCAGGACCAGTAGGTACTGCTCCAAGGTCGAGGATACCTGCATATTACAGTAGGATAATTTAGTTTGGTTTGCAGAAATGGTCAGAATGAAACAGTTTCAATTTGACTGAATTTTTACACTATGTTTCTGACTGTGAACCATTCTGGGTAAGTTTTACAGGAAAGAGTGAAACAATCAGTGTCTTGTCTAATTAAAACCCTTCGTGCCTCTGGACTGTGAATATTGCCAATTTAAACATATATTCCGTGACACACACACACACACATTTTCAAAATCAAAACATACCACATTTCTTATGCAACTTTGTCCTTTAACTCGCTCTCTCATCTGGCAGTGAGCCAGCGGTTCTCACGCAACAGTGTGCAGGCCTAATGCACTACTGCACCAAACCCAGTCAGAAATCACAACGAGCCTTTCTCACATTACCTCAGCGTGTACCAATCGCAGTTTGTGGCACTTGTGTCTTTAAGAGAATCTTGGCCTAATTATTTCAATTAAATATGTCAAAGATAAACTGTAAATCAAGAAATGGTGTGAGAGGCCTAACCTGCTATTAACTGTCAGAACAAACAACACCTGCTGCTTGCATGCGAAGCAGGAACATGCTAGTTCAAATGACAGACGTGCAGCAAGTGAACTCGTGAACAGTTTTTTCCCCCCCTTAACCTTAAAAGGGAAGAGAAACATAAACAGTGGATGCATGAAGAGTGAACTAACAAGTGTGAAGGTGGAATTTCCCCTCTGATGTGGAAGCAGATGACTTCCCTTGTGTGTGAGTCTTTCAAGAAAATGCAGGCATATGAAGGACCGGTGAGGCCTGCTGTCTTTGTCTGCATGACGCTGTTCCTTTTTTAATATACGTGGGTGGCCATGGCTGCTCACATTCACACGCTATCTCTGGGCTGCATGAATCCCCCACAACGGCTAATTAGTCAGGGTGCAACTCTAACAAACACCTCATCACTTCTTCATAGCAGGAGCAGAACACTCGAGCATATTTCATCTGCCTTATTTTTTTCCATTAGTCAAAAGACCTTCCCATGACTGATCATATTCTTGTGACCCTGTGAACTATGACTGCCTCTGTCTTTGCGTGTGTGGAGATTCAGGGGCCAAATCGTCTCTTTCTTTTAACAACAAATTGCTGCGTGTGCTACGTGACACCAGAACTCAGCAGATCACTCTCAAATCAACACACAAGGATTCCCTCACACTCGACTTGGTGACACCAAAGTCGTTATCTTTAATCATAAAGCTGCTTAAAAATATGAAGCATTCTTCAGATGAATGGTTCGGATCAAATGATGTGTTCTGCTTCGATGGAAAGGAGCCAGATCGAGGCAGATTCCAAGACAAACTCCGGCCAGAGTTAGATGTGAGATTTTATCAAGACAAGGGGAATGTATGAAGCACAGTCCAAATACAGAAACACTGCTGAGACCTAATGGCATTTGTTGCGGTAGCAGTGAAACTTGCACGTACACACAAACATCTTTTCTAAGTTATGCAATGCTCTCTATGACCAATACCTACTTTTCTTCTAAGCTTGTATAAATTGTGTGTCTTGAACACAGACATCAAAATCTTATGCATCAGCATAGAGCAGTCTTTTCTCAGTCCGGTCGATCTTTGTAGATGAGTACTTTGCACCATTTGAAATATGAGTATGCTGAATGTTCCTGCTCATGAAAACCTGACTTGGACTGGACCTCCCATAGTTTCCTGGCACATTGCCGGAGCTTCCAGTCCCTGTATGTGTGCTGATACACCTGAGTTCTTCTGACCGGCCACTGAACCAGTGCAGCAGCGGGGAGGGAGGAAAAACTTTGTGTGGTCACTGGAGTAAAGCCCTGAGAGTCTGGACCCAGTAAGATCACCCAGTCCCTGCAGGAGCACAGGGATAGTACAGAAGGAGGCGTGTACATGTACAGAGTGAACGTACTTTGTTCACATTTAGTTTGAAGAGACATATTTAACTGCGGTTACCTTTACTCTACTACTTCAGAGAGAACTATTGCACTTTTTACTCCAACACATTTATTTGAGAGTCTTAGTTACAAATTACTTTGCAATAAGAAAGAATTAATAAATGATGATTCTTATGGATTCAACACCTGGTAGTACATGTAGTAGTTTAGTCAGCTCCACTTTAACCAGCTGCAGTTTTTGTTCCACATCAAGTCATATTTGCCTTAATTTTGATTGATTAATAAAAATTTTCTTATTATTTTTCATTTTTGAAAGTTTACTTGCAGATTACAATATAAAGGTGAAATAATATAATATAATATAATTAAATATAATATAATTTAAGAAGCCTTGTTTCACTGGTGTGCAGCCTCCACCATTTTACTTTTTATTGCTAATAACTAAAAAGACTAGAAGAAATAAAATGTTGATGATTTTTACATTTGTACATGTACATGTTTTAAGACTCTCCATGAGTCTGTACATTAATTAAATTAAACTGAAGATTTCTAAGATTCTGCAGAAACCTTGTTCATGTTTTCAACAGCATCATTTTTAATATATATATATGTTTTACTTTTTATGTACAGTTTAGAATTATTACTTTAAAAAAACGAAAGAGGTACTTCTACTTGTAGTGAAGTATTTGTTAAAACAAGCACTCAGACTTTTATTTAAGTATTAAGTGTGTGTACCTTTGCCACCTCTGTAGGCCAGGACTGTTGTCCCTCTTTCTGTGTGTCAATGTATCTGTTTTTTCAGTCAGAGAGAAAACCACATCCTCAAATTTGCCATAAAAAGGTGAATCCAGCTAAACTAACCAGACGCGCATGATAGTGATTAAATAAAAAAAAAGAAGCTATAATTAAATATATATCATAGTCTAAATATGCTATTTTAATTAATCGAAAGTGAAAGCATGTCTGTAATAAATTTAATATGTGTATATTTTCTTGCCATTGATTGTTAGATAGAAATAATAATTAACCGAATGACAGCTGTTATTTATTGGTCACCTCCTGCTAAAGCAGGTTTACAGAAAATTTCCAACCCATAAATAAATCAACGATTTCTGAAGAATCACGTCGCTCCCTCTTCACTTGAAATAAAACGGATATCATATTGACTGACACTCCCCAGTCATGGCTGCCATTTTTATGACTCCACGTTCGATAGGTTGACTGGAGGAAAGCGAGGTGAGACAGGCTGAGGCAGACAGGTGACTTGACAGGCTGCATCAGACGCTTTGATGCTTCTCTCTGACACACGCAAAGCAGATCACAACACAAACACAACCCACGGTTACCAGGTTTCTTCATACTGTAGACTGTTCAAAAAAACGTATTTTCTCTTCTCAAAACATAATATATATGTCAGGTGTTTGAGATCCAACACAGCTGAAGTATGCTCACCTAAAGAAAGAGTTTCAGGGTTTATTTTTATAGTTTTAGTTATTACAAACAAAATTATAAAATACGCTTAAAAACCCAAGGTGAAATGAGTCTGACCACAAAACATTTTAACTCAGGCCAAGAAGCCTTCATTTGGATTTTGAAGTCCTTAAGTCCCTGTGTGATTGTGAAAGTGTGACATCATGGGTTTGCACACAACATTTGCCTTGGAAAAACCCTGGAGGAACATTTAGTAAGTTGAGACGCTTAAAAATCAGTTGACAGCATCAAGTGTCAGTTGATTACTCATTCAAGGTTGCCGTCTCAGAACATATCTTTCCTTTCAGGTTAAGTCATCTAAACATTAGATCTCACAAATGATCAGAATCATAGTCGAGATTGTCGGCTCCGATCTGAGGCTCGGAAGAAAAACTGTTCATAAGATATTTATGGTATGTTTTGCAGTACAAAATGACATTTATCTTGTTAGGCCTTCATGTAGTTTTAGGGAATTTATTATCAAATATTGGATAGTTTAACCCTGCAAATATTTAAAAAGAACTTATTAATTTCCTGGATGTTTAACTGGAAATCATTTTAGATTATGGTGAACAGTGAGACAAATCTGTTTCAGTTAGTTCACTTACTTAAAATATAAATACAATAAAAAAAAGTGTATAGTAAGCTCTAAAAACATGTGAAAATATATTTCTATTATGTATAACTGGAACTTAATTTAAAAATCAATTGTATACCTGTCTCCCCTAAGAACATCATTTTGGTGACCACCTCACTTTTGCTCCAGCAGCCTTATCAGATAAAGATTTCTACTTGTCCAATACTTTGATTCATGATTAAAAAAAACAGCTGTAGGCTGCTGTGTGTTCTGTGTTTTATTCAAGTGTGGCTAGTTAAACAATTAATTTATTAAATGTAATTGAGCCACTTGGTAAAACTGACAAACGACAATGTGAATGAACTTAATCTGGCCACTTTTTTTTTCTATGCACCAACTTAGTAAAATTATTTTTTATGCAATTATTTTTGTACACTGATACATCACCTTTTCCTCCCACTTAATTTTACTGTTTAAACTCTGGCCTCTGCATGTGGATAGTCTGTGCAGTTGAGATGAAAAGTTCCCTCTCCCAGCACTCCCTGACTAGCTCATCACTGGAGACAACAGATGGTGTGCCGCGGCTTTACTCTGACTGCACCGGGTGCTGACACTTTCCACTTTAAGTTTATTTTTTTCCTTCATCAGGGAGGAGTGTTGATGACATGACATGCCCGGTGTCAGTTGCAGAAGTTTAGAAGAGTCTTCCAGATGGAGTTAAAGTGAAGGAGACATGACTTCCTGCCTGTCCTCGTCTGTGGGTTCACTGTGAGATCGTCCACTCGTCACCTTCAACATGTGATTTTGACACAAGAATCAGGAAGAGAGAATAATGTTAATGAAGTTTCTTTCTTTCCTGTACAATAAGAAAAAGAACTTCACATCAGACGTTTACAGAAATAGCACGTTAGGGTCAAATTTGCCTCTCTGTATAAAACTCTCACATACGCTGCTTTTGAAACCAGTTCTGATGACTTTTATGTTATGACCTATATTTAATTGCAGATATCGTCTCGATATGGCTGCTGATGCAGATGTATAATAGTTGCCATAATCATACGCTTGTACTCAGCGTTTGGTTTCTGTTCACTGTGCCAAATATTTGTGACAGTCCAATTATCAGAGAGTGCCAAAGCCGGTTTCATCATTTACTTGTTACTTACAAGTTAACAACAAGTTACTTACAGAACATAATAACAGACAAACATGCTAAATATTTCATTGTAATGTTGCACAAAAACAATCTTCTCTTGCGAACAATGATTAATGTGTCAGTAGAAAGGACACCTAATGACAGATGCTTATGCAGATGTTTGATGTATGCTGCTAAATTGCCTAATATAAATTCAGTGCGTGTTGTTAAAATGGTAATTTGTCTTTATTCATATGTATACAAATGACACAAAAGCACACACCACTAAAAGATGTTGTGGTAATTTGCATCCTTCCCCTCAGGGAGTTGGAAAAGGTTCCAAAGAGTTTTTCTTTGAGCAGTAGCTAAATGGCCTATGTCATTACATAACTGGATCTTGATAAGTGGATTTTGTTTCCACGGCAATGGAAGCAACCATGCTCCAAACCATACTAACCAGTTCCACGCACGGCTTCAAACACTGTATAGTGTAGGAAAACATATTAGTGGCTTTGACTGTAGAAGCACAGAACACAAAGGGAAGACAAATACACTTTTTAAGGATAATTTTACATTTAATGACTCGGTGGAAATAATCAAAGAGGGAGTGCTAGTGAATTACATGCCAGACAGGAAATCCTGGGGGACGTCTCTCATGGTTTTTCACAGCAAAGCAGGGTCCCTGATCCTGATAAAGGCTGGTGACAGATGGCCCCCAGGGAGGCTGCTAGCCTGACCCTTCTTTTATCTCACCTGGCTTAGAGGAAAAGAACATCTACCCTGGCCCACAGAGGCTGAAGGGAACCTTTGTTTTAAGCATGGCAGCAGCAGCTGACAACAAAGAGGCCCACTCTGTGTCTTCTCATCAGATACGTGTTTTATGAGGACAGGTACACCTGTGTCTCCGTGTGGGTAGAGCAGCAGTGTTTATCTGATCTTATATGGCTTATGAAGATCAAATGTTCAGTGCTGCTATTTCTACAGCTCACTGAGTTTGCACATCATAATATAGTAATAATAACAAACAGACTGTATGTGGTCCTAAAGCAGATAGTGTGACACGAGTTATAGTGAGGCATGTAGTGTAGACAAGCAGTGGAGGGTGAATAAAAGTATAACATCAAATAATTTAAAATAAACAGATAAACTGAAAAAATAAAATAGCACTTAAGTAAAAGTGTTAGTGTCATTTTATCCAACCGAAGCAGATTAAAGTAGTATTCAACTTTTTTATCTGTTAGAATCATGCTCCAAAATGTATCTTATAGAGACGCAGGGTTTGTGTTTGATTAGTAAGTGTTGCAGCTTTTTATTTATGGCAGTTTTATAATAACTAATACCTGAATGAACGAATGCAGAGCATTGTTAAAAGAACCAAGTGAAGAAAAGCATTAAGAAGCAGGGAGAAGAATGGTTGTGTGCATCGAGGCGGATTGATTTCAAATCTAATACTACTAGCTTAAGTGGCATATTGTAACTTACCTACGGTATTTCTAAATAAAAAGTGGATAAAATGACTATGTATAAAACAGGATATGACTAACAATGATTAGTCTGCAGATATTTGTTAAGAAACGTATCATTTGCTAACACCAAACCTGTGATGTCTGATCACTCCTGCCTCTGCTGTTGTGAATAGTGTGACCTAAGGGCACATTCATTATTATGTGTTACAACGATTTTAGGACTTACATAATTTTCCATGACTAAGGAATGGTGAGTAAGCCGGTAACAGCGGTTGGGATGCTGATATGTAAATGCGACTTTGTTCAGGCGCGTATGGTGTGGCACTAAGCTAATGATGACCCACGGTCTGGCTATATTCCTGGGATGATGTCAGTGACTCAAACTGGCTCACAGAGCGAACTGCAGGTTTGGGGCATAGGTAATTGTTGGGTTTTTCTTGCCTAATCGTGCCAGTGGATTATCTTTCTCATGACTTGTCTGTTGCTATGCAGTAAATATATATGTTGTATCAGGCTGAATCACCATTGCTGTGTCTTGTGTTACTGCATGGGTATGCGTTATTATTTACCTGTTTATACCTTACTACTGGACAAAACCAGTTCACAACAGGCCTCATGTGATCTCTTTTTATTCCCTTTATCAAAATAACTTTGGCAGATTAGCCTTAAGATATCTTAAGAGTTTTGGATTAGGTACAGCTGTGTCTCAGTCTCAGTCTTTTTCTACTACAACAGCACTGACGCACTCACTGACATGGATATACACAAACTCTTTTGGTGCCTCTCACTTCAGCAGAATTGGAGAATGGGAGAAATGCAGATTGGAAGATAGGACATTTTTCCTCAATGCAGGAAGTGAAAAAAAATGGTTTGATAAAAAAAGACAGATGAAGTGGCACCACACAGTTGTTTACTGTACCTGGTCTGAGAGTTATTTTCCAACCAAACATCATGGAGAGAAAACCCAGCCAACTGTACAAAAACAATGGCAGCCACCAGTGAATACATCACTGGTAAAAATAGAAATGCGGCAATATCACGTCCTGCGTAGGTATACAATCATTCTTTAGGAACTAGTGCATGTGGGTGGGCGGGATGTGCAGACCATGACACACTGAGTTTCATTGTATCACCATTACCTGGGAGGTTTCTTCCCACTCTTTCACACCAGGTTCTGGTTGAGGTGCATTGCTTTAATTTCCAGAGTGGAACAGGGTGGAATAGCTTTAATGCACCTAAATGCCTGTAAAAACAATTATCCATAGTGAGGATATTTTTGTACGGAGGCAGAGTCACGTCATGCTTAAGCCGTCTCCATTCAAGCCTTTCAACGATAGTTGAATAAAATAATGTGCAGCTAAAACATGTCCCATCACCGTCCGGTCTGGTGATTCATTCACTGTTTCAATGCCTTTGATTTTATGTACTGCATCTTTTCTAATAGTTTTTATGTAATATTCAACCTGCAGCACAGAAAGAAAAGTAGCAGATGTTCATATCAATAAGCCACAACTAAACATGTGAAAACAAAAGTTTGTCACTAAGTTCTGTGGAAAGTTAAATTCAACACGCACATGGCAACGCTGAGTAGAGCTGCCAGGGATTTCACGACACAATGGGAAGCTGTCACTGCCACCATCAGGAGGCCGGTAATTACAGAACACACTCAGCTGTACTGTAGAAGAAGGCCTGGTTCAAGTATCACTGAAAAGAGAGTTCACTGAAGTGGTGGCTGTCAGTGAAGCAGCACAGATCTCAGCGTTTGGACGTGAAATGAGGCCGGATTATAGTTAACAGTGACTTTTTCCAGGCTCTTTGATAGTACTTATTTTTTATAAAATTATATTGTTAAAGCAGGAGTTTTATTTGCAACTGAGTATTTGAAACCATTATTAATTTGCTAAACTCATAATCTTACCCTAAACTTCATGCGCAGATTTTGAAAAAATCAAATGATTGAATTAATATAGTGCTTTTATGCAACGCACAGTATAATTTGCCTCTCATTCTACCATGCAAGGTCAATCTGTCTGGGAGCTGTTTACTATTCAGTGTCTTACGTATCGAGCATACTTCATCACAGACTTAAAATTATCCTGCAAGAAACATACTGTAGAAATGAATTCCTTGCCTTGTATAAAGTTTTTGACCATTTTTTTTGTGTCCTTGGAGTCATTCGGGTGGATATGTGGCAGGAGTACAAGATAAGATTTGAAAGACGACTTCTGTTTAGCCAGCCTACTGTACAATCCTCAGCCATGTTGTTTCGCTGTCTGTTGATAATGCGATCAAGTTTAAAATATTTGGATCTGACTTTCATACTTGTTTAAACATCAAACAGCTGGAGATGAGTCTGTCAAAGGCATCTGAAAGGAATCCAGAAGCAAAAAATGTTGCATAACCTCTTAACAGTTGACTACCAATAAAGTCTGTAAAACGCAAATGCAGAGTTTGGAATTTCATTTGATTTTCTGCAGTGCATTCACTGTTAAATGCGATACTGTCTTGGCTCAGTGAAACATGTTCTCTGCAAGCATTCATTTAATTCTTCTGTTGTGTTGTGTTCATTCCAAGGGCTTCCAAGAAAATCTTGATATTCATGCAAGCTAACCGTTTATCTGATGTAGCAGACTCTAAAAGCTCCTCCTGAGAGATTCTTCATTAGATATTTCACTGTGCTGCAAATCCTCCCCTCCCTCGCTCGATCTTTTCGTGAGAAGACAGCGCAACAGAGAGTTGTCAGGGCAGAGCCACCACACGTAATGGTTGCACTGTAACAATAACTCGTCGACAGCTCATCTTACCACTGAACACCCTCGTCTGCTCTACTGAGCTGCCTGGGCCAAGTCCAGCGTTGCAAAGCATGCATTTGAGTAATAATATTAACACAAATATATATTTTTTTGATCTTTGATAGAAATCAAATCAAAATCTACAAAATCTAGCACTGATTTCTGCGGTGTTCTAAACGTCTGCAGAGAGAATCTTGCAGCTGACGTGTTTGCGTGCATGCATACTGTACATGTGTGTGTGCTTGCAAAAAAGGCAGGAGATTGCAGAGCATTTCATGCCTCTAATGCAACAACCTTGTCCATCCAGTTTAGTGTGTTCCATTCAGCCTGACGCACACCCCATTACCTGGTGGCAAACAGGAATGTAAACTACAAAGAATGTTGATGCACTCAAGAGACACATGGCAAAACACAAAGACTTTTGTGAATGGAAAAGGCTTTCTCACATACCATTCATAAATCCACCTGAATTTACTGTACAGGTATCATGGTAGCCTGAACAAACTGTGAACCTGTGCTGCAGAGACGAATAAGACAACATGTTGCAATGTGGTGAATTAAAGTGACTTAATGTTGCTATGTAGGGCACTTAAATCTCTCAAGCTAAGGCATGTACACACCTCACACAGACAGGAAGCTTAAGGTGCAATAGTTTTTTCTTTCTCCTGGAAAAGTTGCAAACCCATGCATAGCAATTGCTACCACCAGTTGAGTTTGTGTCCTGTCTGTAGGAGCCAATCCAAACATGCTGAGGAAGCATATGTTCCTCCAGTATGACAAAGTTATCGGAGGCTGTCAGTGCACATCAAAGCCCTGCTGAGACAGAAATAATCCAGAGTGACAGTCCAGCCTCTCACCTCCCTGCCGGAGTGCCAGAGCCAAAACAGCGCTTGTGTTTTTTCTCCCATCTTAAGCCAGAGAAACAAAACAATCCCACATGATCCTGCCAGTGCTTTGTACACCACATTAGTGCCTTAGCAACCACAGCACATGGTGTTGGACAGGGACTGGGAAGGCACTTGGGAAAGTTGCAGATGACTTCATTTAAGATTTTGTGCACTACATGGATTTCTGCTGAACTAACTGATAACACTGTGATCATACTGTACATGGAGAATGAATAGATAGACATTCTCACGACGTATCAGGGCCTGATATCTTATTTTCTAAAGCGAGCAGTTACAGATGGAGGTCACCCATGCCAGGATCTAACTGGAGTTTAGTCTGAGTTATTAGAGCATGTCCACCGATCGACACAACAAAACAGTGGCTGAGGAGGGGCACCTATACATTTGACCTCAATTAGACCTGTCAACATTTGTATTGTAGGTTCAACTAGACACACTGATGCATTTTTTAAAATTGCATGTAGACATCATTTTTCAGAGCAAGAGGTATAGTTCTGGAAAGCACCCAGGATGTTTTTAAATGTGACTTGGCCCCAGACAGTGATTCTGTTTATCTGAAGAGAAACAAAACTAATGGAAGACACTCATTACCATTTTGGAATATAAAGATAAGATTTTGTAAGGCGACCGTTGCACCGCACTACAAAACGGTTCATTGCACACTCTCCCATGCCGCCACAGTGCTTTTCAGATTTCAGCTTTTCAGATTTGTTGACGTGCACCCGGACCACTGGTGACACCTTTATCTGCCAACACGCTGTGACATTCTCATGATGTTGTGGCAACATGATGAGAACGTCATGCTTGAGAGAGCCGTTGCCACTGTCTCATAGTCAGTTTGGAGTCTTTTTTTGTGTGTGTGTATGAGACCGTTTCCTCCGAACACAACAGGGGTCCATCGCGCTTTATACATTATTTGCTTAGCAGTGGTTCTTTTGTCATAACGGGGACAAATCACCACTATTGTTTTATCACATAAAGTACCACCGCCGTCTGGGGCCTGAGTTTGAACTTTGGCGCAAATATGCAAAATCAGATTTGAATGATTTAAGTCTCAGATAATGATTGACCAGGTTTTATCATTAAGAACTAATTATAATAAGTAAAGATAACAAGGACCGGACAAATTGAAAAGTTGTACATGATTCCTTTTATTTCAATACTAGTGACTATCTTTCACTTTTCATTGAAAAAGTAAACATAAATATATTTGCTGAAGGTTTTTAGTTAATGTAAGGTTGTTTTAATGATTTTGACATAATATATTTTAAAGGTAACAAATAATCGAAATAAAATTACATAATGAACGAAATAATCGTTTTTATTGTATAATATTTAATGAAATAAAAAAGAACTTTGAGATGTGTGTGTGTGTGTGTGTGTGTGTGTGGATACAGATGACTGCGGCTGGTTTTTAGCTCATGATAAGGTATGTTTTGCTGTGTAGCGTCTGTATCCCTCCACCCTTCCTTCTCTCAATAGAATCAGATCCACTGGGACTGTATTTTATTTCTGTCTGAGGTTTTCTGTGTTTGTGGGGAAAGAGGGATGTGGGTGGGGAGGAAGTAGTTTGTTTCCACTGTAACTTATAGCGACATATTACACAGTGGGTTGTATTTCTCCTGGCTTTATATTGTACAAAAGACTAAAAATAAAGCAGTATCATCTCTTAAATAATTGAATTATTTTTCTCTTGAAGCTCTTTATATTTCACACACATCATTGAATTAATACAATGGGAAATATAGTGAAACGTTCTGAAAACCTATAGACAGTAATACAAATGGAGATACACTAAATTACCTTAAAGACTGTCAATATATTCAGTGTTTTTGTCAGCAGTTATACAGCTGGTTACAATTCAAATTGTTAAGTAAATAAAGAAATAATGCTTAAAATACTTTACAAAGAGATGGTGAAAGTGAAAACCACACACAGGTATACAGTAAATGCGCACATGCATTTACACATACAGTACACAACATTTCCTTTAAAATAAAATGAGAAATTATAAGCTTGTAAATTAATTCAGTTATGGCCTCCACTTAGATTAAAGTGGCCAGTGAGTGTACATCCACAAAGACACACATACAAACACACACAATCTCACACACATGCTTTGCCAGATGAAATCACAGAATAAATCTGACCTAATTTATCAGTGCGAGCCATCAATTAGCACAACAACAACATGAGCAACAGAGTGAGTCACTTGTTGTTTCCAGCGAGTGACTGAAAAGAAGTAAATGATTTACAGAGACATGTTCGTAAAGACACAAACATACAGCACGAACCAGGTGCTATTGTCATATTTGCATTATGCCCTCGATAACACTTTGTTAAACTTGTTAGGATGTAAAACTTTTGTCATAATATCCGTTTCATATCCCTCACAGTCTATGCTGTTATACTGAGCCAGCATGATGGTCTGGTAGATCAGACTGGGAAGAAGAAGGTTGCAGGTTCAAATCCCTCATCAAGTGTGTCCCTGAGCCAGACACTCAGCGCTGGCTCCCTGTAAGTCGCTTTGGATAAAAGCGTCTGCTTTTTTTTAGTTCACAAACTAAACCAGTAACACCAGTAAAGAACTATCATGCCCTAATCTGACATTGCCTGCTGGAGGGTAAATGAAAAACTCAATAATATGTGAATAATCTTTCAAGTGGTATAAATGACATCAGTACACTGAATGATCAATATGTAATTTGTCAATTTAGGTGATTTATTAAAACAGAACTTTTATTTTGAAATGTCAGTACATCCGCTTAATGCTAAAAAGTAAACGAGAGAGAAACTGTAAAAAAACAGGTGTTACATTAGACAAAACTCGGCTTATGTTTAGCTCATTATGATTTAAATATGATTCTACATGGTTTTAATTTGTTCTCTTGTCCTCTACACGGCATCTCTCCGGTAGAATGAATGATAAATTATGATAAAGTAACGAGTGTTGTCAAATGTAGCAGAGTAAGAGTCGCGTTAACTATTCACAAATCTACTCAAGTAAAAGTAAAGAGTATAATGAGTATTATAAATTAAACTACCAGTACATGCTAACAGTATATGCTGTGAGCAGAGATGAAACAATTAGTTGATTAACAGAAAATTTACATCCACGACATATTTTCTACAGTGCATATATTATTAAGATCTTTCAATAATAATTTAATTATAATGAATAATTGATTTGCAATTGTTTTCAGGTTTGGTGGGTAAAGCAAAGCGTTGGTGTTTCTTTTGGGTTATGACTGATTTATCATTATTAGAGTTAGAATTTCTACAAATCTAAAAATCAATTGATTAACTGAGGAAATAATCATCTGATTAATCCACAATCAAAATATTCATTTGTTGTTATTTAAATTAGTTATAGTACATTCTGCAACAACAAATGTTGATGCATTACCCTCCCAGTGATGAATATGATCTACTTTATGATGACAGCAGTCATAAATATTCGTTAATAAAACCAAACCCCAAAGCTCAACAAATGCAATCAGGTGAACGCAGTCTTACTTCCATCAGATGTCTGTGCTTCAGTATAGTCATGGTTTAATCCATTTAAAGTGTTTCACTAGCACAGGTCCCCATTAATGCAGACTCTGTGGAGCTGTGCTCAACAAAAACACCCAAGATGAAGCAGATTCAGGATGAGCAGGAAACCTCAGGTAAGTGTAGGAACATGGTCCAGAAAATGTCCCTGGAGAGGATCCCTGAAGGTAGCAACAGAGCCGAGACTGTTATCCAGAGAAAGGAGCACAGAAAATAGTTCAGTACATGACCTGTGAGCGGGCCACAGTCCCAGGTCACAGGTAGACAAGCTTCTTCCAGCTCCACATCCCTGTTCCAGTGACACTGAGATTCATCATCAGATATTAAAAAGTAAAAATAACAGCGCTTTGTCTCCATGTAAACAAACACGCTGTCTTTCACTTTCTTAGGCACCAAATCAGATCATCCCACAGTTGTGGCTGGGCATTTTATACACCCTTTGTTTTCACATGACTGGCAAAATAAGTCACAGTTTAATGCTTCAGAGGACTGATGCTCGGTTTGTTTGGGCTTTTCCAGCCATGAAGACACAAACATAAGACAACAATTTGTAATGTGATACAAAGACTCACAAAGTATGTACAACAGTGTGCGTGCGCTACTATTTTGTACTGTTTCAAGATTTTACTAAAGTTGTTCACTTATTAGCAGTGTAACATCGACTGCAATCAAATTAGATTTAATTGTTTTTGAGGCAGGGAAGCAATAAAAAAATGCTGTGCAGTACTAAATTGCTCATTTACAATAATGTTTATCAGTTCTTGAAACGCTTGTGTTTTAATGTTGTAACGCTGACGGAATAATTTAAGTTCTTCCTTCTGAGACTATTTGAAAGTGTTTCCCCTCAGTGGGATAATTATCATCCTGGCTCCATACTTTCTGTTTCTTCGAAAGTGGCTAGTCGGGTTCACAGAGCGCTTAGGAACTCTTGCAGGGATAAGATGCAGCACCTCGCGTGACTTCCACCTCTGCAGGCCGCAGCCCTTCGCGCATAACTGTCCTTCATCATTACTTTCTTATAAAAACACCAAAGACAGGCGCAGGGAGGGGGTCGCTGAGGAGAGGCTTAGCTTCCCTTAGGGTGCTGCTTCACCTTTGACCTCTCATGGGGGAAAGAAACAAACACAAGGGGGGAGACAGCTAAGCTTCAGTGACTTTTAATGACAGACCTTGTTTGGGTTAGAATAGCAACACTGTCGTCACGCAGAGACTAGATAAGATTAGGCCTCATCAGGCAAAGGAAGGACAAGTGGAGGCCTCTGTTTCTGGGTTTTCCTCTACACACTGTTCACTATCAGATGTGAGTTGTACATCTGACATCACTTGGTTCAACATTTCCTGCAGGAAGGGGCCATTTATAAGCACACCACAGCTTGGAGCAAACAAATTGTCTTTTTACATCTGAGGTCCTGTTGAAACTCCTCAGTTCATTCCTTTCACACAGTAACCCACAGTAACCCTCCGCCTTCATTAAAAGCTGTTCACATTCTATTCACTGGTTATTTTCCATGGGCTTCTTGTCAGTATTTTCAATTAGACCAATAAAAACAATGACCGACAACAACAGTTACAAGGGTAGAACTGGGCAAGGCTCTTTTAGTTGGCGTGGGTTTGAAAAGCGCAGTCATGCGGCTGAACGTGCAATAAGCCTCTCATTCTTTCCACAGAGGCACCAACAGTTCAACTGGACTCCGCAGACCCCTGAAAAGGTTTCGTTCCACTAAGACAAAAACATCTGACATGCACGTTGATTCAGAATTCAGACTGAAATGCCCTTTTAGTGTGAGAATGGAGGGGAGACGCCTTCACGGGCTGCTGACTATGCTTTGGCAAGGGCCTCCGCAGCACTCGGCGAGACAAAAAATAAAAAGAAAAGAAAAGAGGACCACGCAGATAGAGGTACCTCATTGAGCGCTCAGTTAATCTGCAAGGTCATTAAGATGCTTGAAACACTCATTAACATCAGTCTCCTGGACTTGGAGCTGGGTTGCTGTCTTTTTCCATGTTGGTATAGAAAAGAAAAAAACACTGGATTTGTGGGCTTCTGGGAAATATTAGGGAGAGAGTTGCGCGGGGGAGTTGCTGTGGGACAGTTTGACATTTGGAGTCACTGAGGTCATTCGGTCATAATGAGGCACTCGCAGTCGGACCGAAGTAAAAGGGTTTGCCCCCGTGCTCAACTCTCCCTGACTCATCGCCAAGCGCGATGACAGTTGGGTTTGGTTGGTAGTCAGACCAATCACACGGCGGCAGGTTGATTCATCTCTAATGGAAAGTAATTAACAAGGCAGGGTTCTACAGGCAACCCTGATTTGTGTGTTTGTGAGTGTGCCTCTCTGTGTAGCATGTGTGTGTAGACGTGTGGACTAGTCTGTTCATACATAGGCTGAAGCATTAATGTTGAACACACCTTAATCACAGAATCAGAGATCAGGGTGAACAGAAAAATGTGTCAGTTTTCTTACTGTGTCAACATATCATCATCATCATATGCCTGATGGCTCGGATTTTTCAGATTTGTTGCCATTATTTTTTTTTTGTCAAATTGGGAACAGCAGTACAAAGAAGGCCTTGTGCCATTAGTTGTTTAGGGTGTTGTCCCCCTTTTTTAAACGTATTTTGCTAGTGTGAGCAGTGTAGATGGTTTATGAGAGTCTATTTCTGATGATTCTGCTGAACTGAAACAATGATCAGGCTGTAAAACCAAAACAATTTTTGCATTCAAAGTCAATTTTATGATTTGATGACAAGCATCACTGATCTGCTGTGTATAATAATGCATAAATAATAAATTCATGCCCTTCCTTTTTTGGACTTATGTGTATAAATTAGGTCATTCTTTCTCAAAGCTAATATCTCAACTTTAGAGGTAAATTAAAGATTAAAGAACATTTATTTCTATTTTCACTTCTATTCTTTTGTCAGTATATTTTATTAGTTGTATCGTTGACTGACAACTAAAGCACGGCTGATAAAATATCAC
Source organism: Ctenopoma multispine (assembly GCA_034779795.1). NCBI lineage: Eukaryota > Metazoa > Chordata > Actinopteri > Anabantiformes > Anabantidae > Ctenopoma > Ctenopoma multispine. The sequence goes on along the minus strand of JAUYWH010000007.1, from coordinate 4,575,534 downwards.
TCGCATACCAGGAGCTGCCTCTAAAGCTGAACCAAATCTCATTCTGTGCCTAATCCTGACAAACATACAGCAGTTGACCTGTGTGTAGTGAAGTTGTCAAAGGCTTTGCCTTCAGTTGTCACCTCTGTGATGAAGCACATGTGCGTGACTGCTCCGCAGCTTTAGAAAAGCCCTGGGCAGTCCCCCTCCGTTCCTCTGTTTTCCTCAGAAGTTCAGAGAGTGAGATAAGCCCAGTAAATGTTGTTCTTCCGAGGTCCCGTGCATGCTGCCATTTATTATAGACATAAATCAAAGTAATGGCTCGTTTCATGCACCATTCCTGTTAGTGGATGATGTAACTTCCTGATACTGCTAACTCTGATTTCCCATTTTTGAAACTTTGCCCTGAATGTGAGAAATGTTGGAATCAGACCCGATCTCTAATCTGTCAGACTGGAACTTTACAGTTCAACTGTACCTCTGCTGTCTGAGCAGATCATCACCTGCACACACCTTCCCGTGCTCCTCCCCGACCTCCACGCTCACTCACACGCGATCAGGACGTAAGCTGTCAATCAAGCAGGAAAGGAAACTGATGTTGAAACTGAATATGCTAGAACAGAAGAGTCTCCAGAGGCCTAAGGCAGAGGCCACGATGTGGGGCTGCCTACAGGCTTTGAGGCTTTGATTTCCTCCAAGGTTTGCCGTCCAAACACAAACAAATACATGGCTTCAGGGCTACAGGTAGGAGTTTTACACAAAACATGTACTTATTATAAAACTGCACTGACATACACAGTATTTATAAATGTTAATGATGGTATTCTGACAAAGATGAATTCACGTTTGAAGAAATAAAAATAAGACTGGAACACATTGTAAAGTATATCTGTGATTTAAAAGATGTTCTCCCAAATTTAGCAGCATTTTAAAATTAAGAAGAAATTATACATCTTCTAATATTATTTTTTCTCACACAGACAGAAATGACGTGTCTGAGACGGGATTGTGTGTAATCCCCTGAGATCAGGTGCATCTAAAAATTGAATTATCACTGGTTAAAGAAAATCACAGAAATAAAAAAATCGCGTTTGAATCGCAGTTTTCCATCAGTTAATTTCTGTCCACTTCCAGTTTATTATCCATTCATGCATGTTGCTGTACCCGCCCACACACTTGGGGGTCACTTCCCAAGCTTGTCTCCACCCTCCTGGATTTATTCACTAGTGGAATAAAACAAGATCACAAGGCTGCCGTCAATCAGAGTGGACAACCGGAGGGACTGGACTCAGTAAGTGTCTGTGTGCTTTGCCATTATCTGATCAAAACATTTCAAACAAGCAGGAAATCGATTCGTCATGTTGTAATTTATTATGTTATTATTATGTATTATTTTACTGATAGGTTTAGGGTTTATAAAATTAATTATAAATAGTTCACAGCTGTCAAGAACAGCTATAAAGGCAAATTATGATTTATATATATATATATATATATATATATATACGATTAATATCTTTAGGATAACAAATCATGAACAGAAAACGTTTTGGTTTATTTATTTTCCATAATTGTGCATAAATGTAGACTGTCCAGTAGCAATGAAAGTCATTTTAAGTAGCTGACGGTGAGTCCAGTATTTAACTGTAGGCCCACTCAGAACAACTCAGCGCTTATTACTATTAAGAGGTGAAGACGGACACTTTTGTTTGTTTTATATTTTTACATTTTTTATTGTTTGTTTATTGGAAACATAAAAAAGAATTCATTGTGTTAAATGTGGCGGTAGTCTCTGTTTCAAACTAAAAGCAGCTCAGAGGAGCAGCTGAGGGTAGGAGGACATCACCGGGCTTGTGTGAGCCGCTGTCCGCGGTGCTGAAGCTGGATCCCCGAATCACATCACAACTAGACCAGAACACGAGGGGCCGAGCAAAGGACAGGGGTCCAAACGTCCGGGGGGAGACTTTCTCAAAGAATTAAAAAGAAATAATAATCTGTTAGTCTTCATTCTAGCAGGGCGTTGCACCGACTTTTAGCATTGTTACTAACATTAAAAAGAGACAGGGTCCAGAGTCCTGCAGCACTGATGCTCAGCGGCTTGTTAATTAGGGGGAATGATCTCACAACACGGGGTTCGCCTCCTCCTGGTGGCTTGATAGGAAAGCGCACCCTCAATTGTATATTTTATTCCAACTGCAGTCACTCGTTTGGGGCTACAGGACTGTGATCCACTCCACAGCAGAAGGAGGGCAACCTACAACCTAGAAGTTTCTCCATCCTCACGCACAGAGTTTGCAATCGGACGATCACGCACGGCCGAAATCATTTCACGCTTATAGAAATGTGGCACGTACAGTGTTTCTCAAGCTGCACGCACACCTTCAGAAAAGGAGAAACGTTTATTCGCTGACTCGTTTCTGCTGTTACATCTTATTACAACAACAACAACAACAACAATAATAATCATAATAATAGTTTTAGAGTGTTTTATAAATACCATTAACTACTATTATTATTATTATATGATTAGAAACAATATGAAGTCAGCTCACATGAGTTTACATTTCTTAACTTTGCGCAGCTGCGTTGCTCCAATTTACAATAACTCCCGTTGCCCTAAGTGAGGAAGGGAGGGGAGAGAGCGAGAGAGACAAGAGAGACGTGGGTGGAGGAGGAGGTGATGGTGGGAGCGTGGGGGTGACACCCTTTGCAACAAACCTGCCCACTGTAACAAAGCAGTCGGGCGCACACGGGCGGCCGCTGACGGTCCGTGATGCTGGGCTGTTTGGGAATAAATGGCTTGACTCGGTGGTTCAAAGCGCGCACTGGCTGCAGACAGAGAGTAGGGAGCTCACACACACACACACACACACTGTGTCTGTGGATTTAAATTCGGCTGCACACACTGCGATGATTCTCAGACTGGTTTAGGAGATTTTTTATAAATAGTTTAATTATTATCACTGTTATTCAAACATAAATAACATATCATCACATTTTCTGGATATTTTTCGAGGAAAAATGGATATGACCAGGTAATTAATCACCACCTGATTCAAAAGATTTGTTTTTGTACTCTACAATGCATCATATACTTTGAACCTTTCATGCATTTAATATTAACATCAGTATCATATCCCTCCTGCAGGATCCCCATTATGGATGTGACACTGGAGGGGATTAATCCAGGATCTGCAAGACCTCTGATAGTGGCATGTGCGGCTCTGCTGCTCTCCTTCCACCTGTGGCGCCGGCTTAGGCAGCGCTCGATCCCCGGTCCGCTGCCCTGGCCGGTCATCGGGAACGTTGCGCAAATGGGCAAAGCACCGCACTTATATTTTTCGCGCATGGCGAAGAAATACGGCGACGTCTTCCAGATCAAACTGGGATGCCGGAACGTGGTGGTGCTGAACGGGGACTGCATCAAACAGGCGCTGGTCAAACAGGGACCTGAGTTTGCCGGCAGACCGGACTTTACCTCCTTTACGTACGTATCCGGCGGGGACAGCATCGCCTTCAACACCAACTCGGACTGGTGGAAGATGCACCGCAAAGTGGCCCAATCCACTGTGCGGATGTTTTCCACCGGGAACCTGCACACCAAAAAGACATTTGAGCACCACGTCGTCTGCGAGGTCAAAGAGCTGCTGCAGCTGTTTGTGGAGAAGACTAAGGAGAACCAATATTTCGAGCCCATGACGGATCTGGTGGTGTCCACGGCCAACATAATGAGCGCGGTGTGCTTCGGGAAGAGGTACACGTATGAGGACGAAGAGTTTAAGCAGGTGGTGGGCAGGAACGACCAGTTCACCCAAACGGTGGGGGCAGGGAGCATAGTGGACGTGATGCCCTGGCTCCAGTACTTCCCCAACCCCATCAAAACCATATTTGACAACTTCAAGCAGCTCAACCTGGAGTTCAATTTGTTCATCCGAGATAAAGTCATTGAACATAGAAAAACAATCCAATCAAGCACCATCAGGGACATGACTGATGCTTGTATAGCGGCGCTGGACCAACTAAGAGATAAAATGGGGATCTCGTTGGAGAAGGACTATGTGATCCCCACCTTGGCGGACGTGTTTGGAGCAAGCCAAGACACACTATCAACGGCCCTGCAGTGGATCGTCCTCATACTTGTCAAGTAAGGAACTTTTCTCACCTTTACAGTCATCATTTTGAGGCTCTATGTGCATAAATAATAATATCTAAATCATAGCAGGACCTAAAGTAGGCCAGTGGATAAATGATAATAAATGAGAGCCAACATCCTGCCGCTAACTGTCCAGACATGAGGAAGTTCAGTAGTATTTGTGTTATGTAACAGCCTAGTGGCGGGGCTGAGGCACAGGCAGGTACTGGCAGCCACACAAAGACCTGAAACTGCGCACCAGTGAAAGTGACTGAAGTGCCCAGTCAGCATTTCACTATACAAGTAATAGGAGCTTTGCCAGATTTCACATGAGTTCATTTACTAATCTTGCTTGATTGTTTAATGCCATCAGTGCCTTGATCAGCTGGCTGGTGTAATACAAAGCATTGAGCTACACCTGTGATTTTAAGTGTAACCTCTGTGCTCAAGGCATTCACTAAATACATAGGTTTCTCCTGTGAATGTGCCGTAGGTATCCTGAGATGCAGACATGTCTGCAGCAGGAGGTGGATAAGGTGGTGGACCGCAGTCGACTGCCTACCATTGAGGACCAGATACAGCTGCCTTACGTCATGGCCTTCATATACGAGATGATGCGCTTCACAAGCTTCACACCTCTCACCATCCCCCACTCCACCACCACGGATACCTCCATCATGGGCTACACCATACCAAAAAACACAGTCATCTTCATCAACCAGTGGTCCAGCAATCACAACCCAGCCATGTGGTCTCATCCAGAGACCTTTGACCCCCAGCGTTTCCTGGACAAGAGCGGAGCTCTGAACAAGGATCTGACCAGCAAAGTGCTCCTCTTCTCCCTGGGTAAGCGACGCTGCATTGGCGAAGAGCTGTCAAAGATGCACCTTTTCCTCTTCACTGCCCTCATCGCCCACCAGTGCCACATCACTGCAGACCCAGCCAGACCAGTCAAACTCGACTACAACTATGGTCTGACTCTGAAGCCTCATGCCTTCTCTATAGCAGTGTCTCTGCGTGAAGATATGACGCTGCTGGATGCAGCCACCAGACACTGTCTTGCACAGGAGGTCGACAGACAGAACTCATCAGACCACCAAACAAAAAACTGAATCAAATTCAAACTGTTATAAGAGAGAAATGAAGGTTGAATCACAAAGACTTATGAAGTACATGTCATGTTTGTGAGCTGATATTTATAAGCTGAACTACTGATCATTTACAATATTATTTTAAATGCTTAACATGGCAGTGTCACAACTTACAGGTCAGTGTCTAATTTTGATTTATCAAGGAGGACGGTGCGAGACAGGCTCATAAGATATCTTAAACAAATACGCCTACATTTACATACCTAAAATGTTCAGTACTAACATGTAGTTTTTGGTAGAGGTTTTAGTAGAGTTACTCAGGAAGGAGGCCTGGAAATGCTGAAATCTATTTTAGTACATTGCTTCTAACATGTTCTTAAACCTACTGCACATGTTGTCTGAAAGGAGAAGGTATAAGAGTGTGAAGGGTACAAATACCCTGCAAATACGGTGTGTTGTCTGTAAACTAAAAGTAAGATCAGTGTCATTTACTCACTTCTTTCCCTTGTTTTCTTACTGACAAATGTTTAAATGTTGTAGGATAAAAAAAAATTAACCCTGTCATTTAATGTCCAAGCTCATAATGCCAGTGCAATTATTTGTTCTTCGTGCTGTTTTATTTACAGAAATATATACATGCCTTGGCTCTGGAGGTGTTTTTTGTTGAATCATTTAATTGCTATCTCAGCATGAGAGAGTACTGCACTAACTGCAAGATATTGGATTTAAAAATTAGTTGTCTTTCTTCTAAAGTATGCTGGAATAATGCTATACAGTATTGCAGCGCTAAAAATAACAAAAAGCTAAAGAGCATATATAAAATATAGTCAACATGGTGGGGGTCAAGAAATACCTCATATCCTAAAATGTACAGTATCTTTACCTCAAATGTTTCTTCTCTGAGTGGAAAATGTAACATTTATTAGTCTACTGCTTGCTGAGCTTTACAGTGCTTTAAGATTTTCAATGCATAATACTAATATATTACTACGCAACAGTAGCAGTGACATTATTGTTTGGACTATTTCTTCAATCTACTTGCTTGAAAATTGTTTCAAATATTGTACACTTGCATAATAAACAGAGACTCTAAATCTTCTGTTTCTTGTATGTCTTAAACAGACTGAAGATGAAAAAAAAAAGTTAAAAAAACAACGAGAAAGTAGGATCTAAGACACAGTTAAAAAGCTAGCTATAGTACATCTATGTTGTTTTTTTAAGTAAAAAACAAACAAACATTTGACACCAGTGGGACTCCGTACACGATGCTGCTCAGGCAGAGCAACACACTGTCGGCATCTTGCCAGGTGAGGTGGGAACAAAAGGGAAGTGTTTGCGAGATCCCTTTCTCCACGTTTTATCTCACCCAGCCAGAACATCCTGTGCTTGATCACTGAGAGGCTTGCAGCCAGACAACCTTTAGAGTGCGTGACAAATTCAGATTAAGCTCCAGCTTCAGATATAGCGCTGTTTTCTCCCTTCTTTTACAAACACAAAATGAAAACTCTAAACTAAATAGTGCCAGTGAAGTCATGTGTGGCGATGCTCCAACTATAATCTTCATGAATGAAAACAAGTTTCCCTTTGAACCCCTGGCTGAAATACACCAACAAGTTGAGTTGACACATAATTGAACACAAACGAGCAAAAAAGTGCAGAAAAGCTGACAATGTCTTAGTTAATACATCCCCCCCGGAGTGATGAGGACTTGAGTTACAATTACAGACAATATCAGCCTTCAGGGGTTATTCCTTTTGTGGTGTTTCCCTCCTTGCATTACAGGAAACTGCAGAAGGAAGCACATATTCCTACTATATACTGTAGTACAAGCGCAGAGCTATGATATCCTTCCTACTCTGAAAATGAAAGACAAAAAAACATTTAATAAAATAACACTCATTAAAAATGACAGGACAAATGTTATGTGTCTTGTAGAAATTTGGCAGAAAGAGATATGGGGGCAAAAACCTGCTGAGAAAGATTTTTCACGTGGCAGTGTTAAGACATATTCTATGTAATTACGTCTTTGATGTGTCAAGACTGCATTAACAAGATTAGCATCAATCTCTCTATTTAACCTTGTATCCTGCATTGGCTGAGGATAAAACATGCTAACATGCTGCACATACACACAATAATTTTCTGCTCTTAAATCGGAATTGTGTAACTTTACCATTACCAAACTGAGATTGTGAGTGGAGAGATATATGGAGGTCTGAATTAGTGTTAGCAAGATTGTACAGATATTGAGAAAAGAGGTTGCTGTGTGTTGAGAAAGACTAACAGGAACTCTGGATGAAACGACAATAGTTAGTGCAGATTGCAGGGCACAGCTGACATCATTACTATGTTAGCTGAAGCCCGTAAGCAACCTCAAGACCAGGTTGAAGCCAGCTCAGGTCAAGATAACTCTGACTCAGGGCATGTGTGGAGCAGACTGATTACTGTATGAAAAACCGCATTATTATATGACCTTGAGGCATCTTCTTGATTTAAAATCAGTTTTCCCAGCCTTTAGTACATAGGTTTATACTTTTTCTATATGGCATATATAAATAAATAGACTTAAAAACACACAAGCCAGGTCTGCCTGAGGCTTACACAAAACAGTCCAAGAAAAGTCAGAGGGAAGTGGAGAAAAGAAAACCTGAAAGTTACGCCCTTTAAATCATTATGCAACACGGGGTCCTCTCTTGTACACCAGCATGTGCGCACATCAAGATTAGATGTAGTCACATTGTATGGTGCCTGGGTTAAAATAGAAATCATTAACAGTTCTCTTCATATTTAGGAAAAAGCAGCTGTAAATGATTTCTGCAGCTGTCACAACTAAGGCTATTAAAATGGGTCACGGAAAGGCAAGGTTTTCATGACTGTATAAACAAACACCTGTGTTCATCTGAGAGGCACCTATTTAAAGTGGTTCTATGAAGGAGGGAAAAAAATGCTGAAACATGACTAGACTGGCGGGACATTGGCCTGAATCTGATCTAGTGGCGAATTCCCAATTGCACTGGCACAAAATGTTCCGTCTGGGATAAACGATGCCTTCAAACTCCACAATCGCTCATACTCATGCAGGAGCCTGCTTCTAGCATTTTATGTTGCTTTTGGATCAAGATCAATTCAGTTTATAATAAAAAATCACTGTAAATTTTAATTATAAGTCACTGATTACATAAGTTACTGCAGTTGGGTATTACTCATAAAAAGTGAACAAGCACACAAACCAGCTTGTGTACTTAAACAAGCAAGACAAATGACAAATTGGCAACTCATATCAGTACTGCACAGGTTTAATTATAGATTTCAGTACTATTAATCAATAGTGAACACTACCTGTACAGTATAATCTCCTTGTAGTGTATCAGACTTGATATAACCTTGAGAAATATTGTACATGCTTTGGCATAAAAAAAAAATACATTCACTCATAGTGTTGGTAGAAAAATCTGCAAAGTGACACTGAGACAAAGCAGAAAGCAGTTAGGCTACCTGCTTTCTGCTTTGTTTTTAATGAGAAAAAAAAGAAATAAACTCAACTATTCTGTAAATCGACAAAATCCTTCAAAATAAATCTCAGAGTAAACAAAGCTAAACATTGCATACAATATACTTTTAACATTGAGCAGAAACATATAGCAACAACATAACAATTAGGAATGCATAAAATGACGTATTCAAACATTACTTCAGTCTGATCATCGCATTATCTACTGTGGAATCCAATCGTATGCACAATCACACCGTGCTCAAGCAATGAGTCAACCTCAACTGCTTTATCCATTACAGCTTTACAAGACAGCCATCCATTCAACCCTTTCACCACAGAGGGAAATACAGACAACAAGAAATGACTCATTTCCCATACAGTACATCGCAGTAAGGGAATTTTTTTCAAACACTTTAATTTACTCTGCTGATTGTTCTTCACTGTGCTGATAAAGCACAATCATCACCTTTTGTCACTGCAGTGTTTTTATCTGAAGAAAAATTTTATTGAACCTAAACTGAGATAATTAGGTGCTCTATATATGTAATGTAATAAGATCCTTTTATAAACATTAAGCTCTTTTTAACCTGACACACCAGGTTTAAGTGGTGTGCTTACGACGGCTTTCCACTTTCTTAAGGATTAGAAAAAATCTTAATAAAATATAGCTTGATAAAATTGACTTTGGATTAGAGAGATTTAAAAACAATATAAGACAAATAAAATGTAAGAGAGCCAGAGCTCCATAAAGGAACGTGGACAATAAAAGGATTGGCCAACCCTCTTGGAAGAGAAACCTGCCTGAGAGGAACAGAACTCAGGATTAAAAAGCGGCATTTGCTAAAAAAAACACAAAACAAAACAGAAAAACCACCTGTACAGTTGCCTCAAATAACACCTGAACACTCAATCATCATTTATGACTTTTTGTTAATCCCTTCTGCTTTGTATTTCTTCAGTGATTGGGCAAACATGTAAGTGAGAACCATTAACCGCAGAACTTCTCAACCTCTGGTCTACAGACTCAAACTGTTAAAGGCCTACTGAGAGTTCAGAGTAAAATGATTCAGTGACATTGTTTTCAGGTACTGTGACAGTAATGTCACATCACAACTCGTCAGGAGGTATCATCAAAGTACATGCTCATCTACATGTGTTTACTGCCGATCAAATAATAAAGTCTGCATATAAATGTCGCCACTGAGCAGAATGATGGCAAAGAGGAAAGGTTGAAAAGTTGGTCCAGTGGTCACAGCATTCCAAGATCTTTGTTTGGGTGCGCCTTTGTCTGATGTGCTTTTGTTAACAGCACTTGAATGTGCAGCAGGAGACAAAGAAAAAAGGGACAAAACAGGAAGAAACGACGACTCCTGTGAGTCACTTTCCCAAAAAGTGACAAGTCTTCGTAGTTAATGAAACTCTGTATCCTTGAGACACACTGGAGTTACACAGAGCAATCAGACCTCTGAGAGAAATGTCTGCTACACACTCCTGTTCGCAGAGGAGTATATTTTTATATACATATAGAAATCCAACTTGATGGCAACAGGAAAAACTCATTTTCTGCCTGATTTGGTACAGCCAGCTGTGAAGTTTGTTTTCCACTATTAAAACCTTTTTATAAGAACAACATTAGACACAAGTCTGATTTAAAAGTACACATAACAGTTCTGACTGTGGTAGTCTATTGCATCCATAATTGATAAAATGTCTCAACATACCTCCCTCCACTCACAGAGTGAATTAACATGATGGTTTCTCAATACACACTACACCCACACACACACAGGCACACGCCACCTGTAGCACCTGGGAAATACATTTCCAAAGAATTGTGTTACTCCACTGTGTTGTCAAACGCCAAGCGCTGGACAGAGCAAGTCTAGCTCCTTTTTTGCCTCTTCATCCTGAGGAAAAAAAAAATACCACGAAACAAGTTTATATGACCAATTGCGGCAGCTACTCGAACAATCACTGATCATCTATTAGGATTTCTGATTCCTGGTACATTTTGGAAAGAGAGATTAGAAAAGCCAAAGGGAAGAATCCAGTCAGAGAGATATACAGTAATGGTTTGTAGTTTACCTCCTTGGAGATCGCATTCATTGAACAAGCAGCTTCACACATCTTCCTAGCTTTTTCCATTTGCCCAAGGTCTTTATAGCACTGCCAACGAATAGAACATAAATTATTAATGCACTGTTTAGTCCTTGTAGGCTCCACCATCAGACCACATTGTACAAGACAACTGTAACAGGTGCTCACCTTTGCTAGAAACACATAGTTGAGTTTAGAATATCTTGGTTGGAGCTCCTCAACCTGAAAAAAAGAAAAATTAGGCCGCAAAAAATACACAGGATTTAAACTCCTCTCTCAAGCTTCTCCACACAGCTACATCTATCACCAGTGTTTTTTTTTGAACAGCAAAAGATGATAAGCTTTATGTGTGCGCCACAATCCCCACTTGTACAACTTTGTGTCTCATCCATGTGATTGCAAGTCTTTCACATTCTGCTGAAACAGCTAGAAATACGTCTTCATTCATGTTAGAACTAGCATGCTCCAAGCAAACTCCTGCCTTATGAAGTTGTCATTAATATAATATAAAGTAGAATTTCCACATGGTGGCTGTAGGTCTCCACCAACCAGTCAGGTTGCAGTTTACATACATGTCTGTCTAGACGCTAATCAGTTCAGGTCTGAGTCCAAGTGGACATTGGTGCCAAATGTAAAGACGGTACTGAGATACTGCATTGGCAATGATGGGACTCACAAAGTGAGAATGATCCTGACCCTTGCCAACCAAAATCTCATTAGTTCACCTGTCAGTCCAATTGGACGGATGGACAGATATCCTCGAAACAGAATGTCTCTGACCGCGCTTGTGATTAGCACAGGACCACAAAAAGTAACACATAACAGTACCTTACGGAAATTTTTCAGTGCATCTTCAACTGTGGCACTGGGGGGTTCACCAAATAATGTTGCTGCAACTTTCCTCTCAATCCAGGATAACTGAGCCACCTAGAAAACAATCAAACACCTCAACTTAAAAGACAGTTTGGCAAATTAGTGCAAGAGCGAACATCCAGAAAGTGTCCACAAAACTTTAGATTCCCAAAATTAAATCAACAGCTCAATTATGACGTGAAAATTCTACAATTAATATTTGTATATTTAGAATATTTAGATAACACTGTATCTACAGTACAACTTTTCAAGTTTATTTCTCAGATCTCTTTTAGCAACGTTGGTGTCATCTCTTTTGTTCAAATTGTCAAGCAGTGTATGAATTTTGTGATTTTGATCCCTTAAAAGTAATGACATCTCAAAGCAGACAAATATAAAATGAAATATTTTAACATAATTTAATTAATTTTGTGTGTCAGTTTGTAACCAATCTGAATATTTTTAGCAGGATCAGTCACATTTTTATTCTTTTCTAACACACAATTTCCCGAAATGTAGTAGGACATGGGATCTTGATTTCCCCACTATTGTATAGCCATGACGACAGGTTGCCTATAGGCAGATACTTTTCTACTGACACTTTTTGCAGACAATAATAGTGGTCAGGAGATGCCTGGGTCAAACATGTAATGTTCCTGCCTCATACCATTCATCAGCACAACATCTAATTGCAGGCATAGCATTGCTTCTGCACACAGGACCTCTGAGACAGAACTGCAGGTTGGATGCAAACAGCAGATCATTGTTGAATATGAACAAACCACAGACCATAAATAAGGCTCAACCCCCCATAAAATATCAGATGTTAAAATGCACAGCTACTTACTCCATCTCTGGAAAAGCATGTAGGTGAGTATTATATCATTTTAAAAGAGCAATTTCTGTAATAGCTTCCTTCCTCTCAGGCAGTTATTTTGACAACTGGCACCATGCACGGTGATTAATAGCTCATGAAACAAGAGAACAGTCTGCTAACATTTATGTCTAGGTGATTATAAGTCATCGTCACTCACTATTTAGTGATTAAATGACTGACAGACAAGACATGATGGTGGTGAATCAAATCATGAGCTGCATCAAAAACAGCCACAGAAACTGAAAGATCATGAGGTGAATAGAAACAGGATGAAAACATCTCCCTGGTACAATCTGATTTAAAGCTAACAATGGCTGGTGTTAACCCCCCACAGCGTTTTCTGCAAATATCGCAAAAGAGAAAAACAAATCTTTGAGGAACTCAAACAGTGAGGATGAATGAGAGGAATTTGTGGGTGGGTTAGCAAAAGGAGGTGGGAGGGCACACAGACATGTCAGCCCCCATAAATTCACTGTTTGTCTATGTGGAGAGAGATGGGGCAGATATAAGTGCCGTGCAGCATGTCAGCAGGGTCACATACAGCATAGCACCAGCGGCCCAGCAGGTAGTAGGACAGGGGGTCCTGTGGCTTCAACTCAATGGCTTTATCCAAATGGTCCTGCAAGGACAGAAAGACAGAGAGGAAGACTTGAGGGAGACTGCCTTGTGTTTTAACCTGATCTGTCCTGCTTTAACAACACACAAATCTTTCAAAAACAATGGCAAATGGCTGTGAGTAAAAAGCCAGTCCCCTCTACTGTAAATGTAAAGTAGAAACATTGTCCAATATACAGTATATGTGAATGAAATGCTTGATCTATTATGTGTATGCATCTTTAAGTACCCACATGTAGTCACAACAGGCTATGGATGATGCAGTCCTCAGTGCAACATACGATTAGTCTTTTAGAAAAAAACAACTTACCTTAAAGATGTATCCATTCTTTATCTTGTTCTGTACTGTGTCATATTCTGACATTATTCCACACATGATGGCATACCTGGAGAAACACAATATTAAATTAACATCAATTGTCTCTTTGCAGTTTTTAAATGATGGAACATTTGAAAACCAAAAATATGACATACAGATGGACTTCAAACAGCCACTGACCAGTTATTTATAAAAGAGTAAAACATCATGAATGTCTTTGAGAAACAATTGTCAGTAAATATCTGACCAATTGTTGCGCCTTCCTTGTTAAGATGGCCAGCTTTTCGCCCTACCTTTGAGTGTGACTATCAACTCCTGATTCTTTATAAGACCTTGATTTTTAAGAAACGGTTCACTTCAAACCTTGTTTGAGGGAATTGAGGCCTCTGGGAACACAGATAACCTAAACTATGAATTCACTGTTCATGATATTACTTTCCAAACATACAACCTGCATATAAAGCAAGTAATAGATCCTCTGACAACAGACTTAAGATTTCTGAGATATTGTATTGAGTTGAAGGGTGTTGGGAACTTCTAACATGTGGGAGACATGAGCGATGGGATGTCTCCAACAGGCTGCCATTCTATTGGGTGGAGAGCGGGGACCATGGACGTTCAAATTGCAAAACACAGTTAAGCTTTTGACAACTCTGAACTAAATTTGCTTTAGTTGTGATGCTGATCTAGATCCTCACTATACAGGTATCCAAGCTAAGTAAAAAACACGGCAAATATCAAAGAGGAAGTCCATCATTAAGAGAACACCTAATATTACCGTCAAAGAACTGAAGTCTGAAACCTCACTGCTCACTATTCTTAGTCAAAAAAGTCAGATGTGAAAATAAAAATGTGGACAGCGCTGAGTTCTGGGAGACTGTTTTATGGAAAGAGCGAGACTAAGCAGCAACTGTTCGGACCCATGGATCAGCAGTACATCTAGCGTAAGAAAGGCAAAGCCAATGACAAGAAGACACCATCCCAACAGTCAAGAGTGTAGGCGAGTCCAGTCCATGTAGGTGTTCTGCTGATGCAGAAACTCAACCATGTGAGGGGAATCATAGATTCTCTGAATTACGAGACTATTTTGGAAGACGAATGTGAGGCCGTCAATGTGTAAACTGAAGACTAGTCATTGTCCCACTTCCAGGAAAACAATGATGCCAAGCATAGGTAAACCAAAGCTCATCAAATTTCAATCAATTTTTCTAAATTCTAACTTTCCTTTAGTACAGTACTATTAATAAGATCAACTCAGAAAACAAACACACACAAAAAACACTCAAATGGTATCATTTAACTTTCTTTGTCTGTTTATCAAGGCTTCAGTTGATCGTGTTTTCCATTATTTCACTTAATCACATCACTAGAAAATCTAGCAGGTGAGAGGGTTAAAAAATATAGAATGAGAATGTAGTAGTAAGGTAATGGGTGGGTGGATTTGAAGAAGTTCTGTAGTCGCCTTTTCTCTGGGTCACTGCAGAGAAAGACTACGCCCACCCCAGCATTCATTCAACTACCAGACTAAGTAAGACAATAGACATCCAGGTTG
>JAUYWH010000007.1:4547802-4560427 GCA_034779795.1 Ctenopoma multispine | reverse complement strand
AGTGATGTGTTAAATCTCCAGTTTTTACTTGGTGGAGTGGCCTTCTTATTTATTAATGTTAAAGATACTGGAGCATGTTCATCATGCTTCATCTTATCCCTTTACTCACTAATTATTACAGTGACTTGGACCAAAGGGCAGGTGGAGGGGAAACAAAGAAGGATTTCAGCTTAGGATGTGTAAGTCAGCATGACCCAGAGGGGTTTGTAGAGGAGAGGAGCGAGCTGATCAAAGACTTTTCACTGTGAGCCTGCTTTAATCCTGCTGGCACTCTGTCAAACACAACAGAGTGACAGAAACACCTTTTTATATGAGGGATCAGCAAGTGTAAAGGTCATATGACAGTGCTCTCTGAGTTGGTGGTGCTGGTTGTGATGGATTCAGTATGTGTGATTTAATGTTTTACCCGGCAATGAGAGGTTGATGGGCTAATGATCTCTGTAGTTGCATACACTCTTTCTGTCTCTGGATAGTGATCAAGCATGCTGACATTATACCACCAAGGGAAGAGAACAAGATTGCTCATTAAAAAAGTGTAAAAAGTAACGAAAGACAACGAAAGATAAACTGTGTGTAATTGTAATCAGAAATATATGTGGTATTTCAGGGTGCAGTCATGCTGCCATTGGTTGGTGCTAGAAGAGCTAAACAACATCATATAAGCAGATATGCTTAATATCTGCATTTGTGTTGCCTGGCTTCCAAATAAACAAAAACTGGTGGATGGAGAACAACAAACAAATCCCCCACTGGTGACTAAACACCTGTTGTGAGGAAACTGAGCCAGCACTTGACCACTACACTGCAATCCAGTTTTGAGCTCACACAAGTAGTAAGAGTTACTTACACAAGTTTGCTGTGTGATATCATTTAAAGAAACAGAGGAAATAAAAGCAACAGAGGCTCAAACAACAATTGGATGTATTAACATAAGGTTTTGCACAGACACTGTATCTGTAATAAACAAATTAATATGTAATAAAAATAGCCTTGTCCATATGTCCAAAAAGTGCTAACTTCAAATTACCCACAATGTCCTGTGAATCCAATAAGTCCATAACACAGTAATAGACTCACAACAGTCTCATACTCATCTTTTTAATAGCACGCTATAATATGCTGATATGATTAAATACAATAAATCTTAGCAGTGGTGAGATAATAAGAACAACCGCAGCAGCATACCAAAGAACAATAGTAATCATAATTGAGATCGAGCGTTGCCCAGGTAAGGGCTGTGGGAAAGATTGCTCAACATCCAGGCTACCACAAGACATATTTTATTTCCCACGGTTGGCTAGCTCTAACATTATTCAACATGTGGCAGTTGTTCACTGCCAGAATTGGCTGAGTTCACTGAGTATCATGAAAGGACCAGCATATACACAAAACTGTTGGGTCATCTCAGCACCTCTATTCTCCTCTGTTGACAAGAATGTTAACATGATTATGTCAAAGCACATCCTGATCTGTGCTTCTGATGAGCTTTTCCATACATGCAGGAGATGGAGTGTGTGTTGTTTTAGTCTTTGCTGACATACTGTATCTTTTGTCTTTTTGGGGGAGAGGCAGAGGTGTAGGCAAAGAGAAGTAAGGAGAGGAAGTGTAGAAGGAAAGATGATGCTAAGACGTAGAGAGGCGCGTCTATCCTCAAGGGGCATACCTGCTGTTGTTTATCTATTCTTTTCTTCTCTGAGTTGAGATACTATCTCTCCTCGATTTCTAAGGCAAGAAAAAGGAAATATCAAAAGGAGGAGGAAAGACAAGTGGGAAAAAAACATGAGAGTGGGAAGATGAGAAAAGGACAGAATGCTTAATTGCGCAAGTCACTCTACTGGACAAAAACAAAAGGGCGTAAGTGTCAGCTGCTCGGAAGAAAGCAGATTGATTTCAGCCTTCAGATACAAGCATAGAGGCCTCATTCAAAAACAGATAGGACCAGGCAGGACGCCAGGCTAAAACCTGTACAGAAACAGGAGGAGGAACTTGAGGAGTTCACAGACAACTTATGTGGGACAATGTGCAGGACTGTATTGAGTGTAGGGATATAGTACTAAGCCTATGCCAAAATGAGCTTGTAGTGACTATACTGAGGTCTGATGATAAAGAACGAGTTTCCACGGCTACTGGGAACACAGCACAATGCTGCCACAGTGACACTAATGACGACAGAAGCAAACAGAGGCACATGTTTGAAATTAAAGGTATCTTTCTAGAGGTCATTCTCACCCCTCCTCTCTGAAAGGCACGGGCTGCCTGCTTAATCCTCAGCTCCTCTCTATCATCAGACAGGCCCCACAGCCATGGACTGAATTCACACGGTCGGATGTTTGAAAGAGCACCTACTGTATAAACAAAGCTGGCAATACAAGAATGTCCTCACGTCTCCTATTCGGCAGCCTGCCAAAATTTGTATAAATAGGTTTCACACTCACTGTCACGAAAGCAGGCAATGTAACCCATAAAGCGGTTTAGTAGAATTTTCCACGTAAGACGCAAGGTCTCCACATTGTTGGAGTGATTATAAGGAAGGAAACCTGAGAGAGGAGAGACAACAGTGGGGAGACACTGTCAGTATGCACATCAGTGGTGCTCTCTGGTTAAGTCAAGTGCATATACAGCACACCCAACTTCAAAAGACTCATCACTATCATCTCCTGGGAGAAGTACAGACATTTGGTACATGACAGAGTGGAAAAGTTTGCGTAATCCCTTGTAAAGTGATGACTGCTACATCGACATCCTGTTCATTCATCACTTCAGATCTTTAAACAACCAATAGACATGCAGAGAGTACAATGCATGTTTTTTGAGGTTCTGAAATAACTAAACTTAGAACTTCCAGCTGCCTATCAGGCTTCAGATTATTTAGTGCAATCACTGGATATTTCACTAAGTGCACTGACTTGGCACTAAACAACACAGAATAAAATTTACTCTTTTTCATCTTGTGGTTAACTATAAACTTACGTGAATGTGAACCTTGTAGTATAACTGTAATTTTGGTATAATCTTTGTGATGGAGGTAATGCCTGAATATTGCTTTTTCTATGTATCAGCTTTACACATTTAATTGTAGTAATTTAGTTCAAATTTAATGAGAAGCTAAGATCATCAAAAAATTAGTGGACTAATAGTTAGTCACTGCATGTGTACTAACTATTTAAAGATTAGTACACTAGTATTTTACACATTCTGCTGATGTAAAGATGAATCTACATGTAAAATACACGAGTTTATATATTAAACGTACTTGTGCGGTAAATCACAGGCCGTTACACTTTGTGGTGTGCAATGGTCATACTGTGCGTAATAAAACAGGTTGTGACCCTGTTCACGGGCAGGCTCCTCCTAAAGCCACAGTCCATGAACAGGGGTCCTTCAGCTGAAGGCCAAGGTGAAACTGCTCCTCCCAAAACAAAACAGTCCAAAGCTAATGTCGCTACCTGGCACACTGATGAAAAAGACACATAAGTTCTGTCCTCCAGTTCTCATTATCGTATCTCCTAAAATGCGTGCCAACAAAATAAAACTAAATACTTGGTCTCAATTCAGGCGTATTTGGAGGATCAACCACTGATGTGGTATCATTCAAAGAAACACTGTGTATTCAGTATCTGTGACTTGCTCTGCAAGTTACAGATAGAGCAGAGCAGGTTTGTTGAGTCTGTCCTCTTTACCCAACTTTCTAAACTGTCACGCAAAGATTGTCGAGTAAATATGCACAGGGTCACCGGGGTTCAACGGCTATGATTATTAAATATACTGTTTCGCCATAAAATGATAAAATTAAATTTCCACAAAATTTGTGGTTTCATTTGGTGTAAATGAAACCATAAAAAAAGTGTTCCAAACTATTTCAAAAGGATCATAAACAGTAATTAGGTAGTCAGATATGTGTAAAACTGGCTCACGACAGCTCATTTCACCAAACATGATCGAGTAATGGACTTTTACACTGAATGAAGAATGAGCAACTGCTATAGCCCTCACTAAAATACTAAAACTAACTAACTATGTTGTCATCTTGCATGCACATCGAAGTTTGGCCTTTACCCTTAATTGAGCGTGTCAATTTTCACATTTAACAATGTGAAAGACTAGTTTAAACTGGTTGGTAAGGTAGCAACAGAATTGTTGAAAATTCACTCAGGCTGTGTAGAGAAGTCTGTACAAGCACTTTCAGTGGTGTAGCAGGAAATGACTGGCAGCGTCTAAACAACATCTGCCAAATTGTGATGAGCTGTGCAGCATTCAGGAAAACAGGTGACAAGTTTTCTCACAGCAAGGGTACACTAAATAAACAGTTACCTCAGACATAAACCTTCTTGCAACACTGTTTGGCACCGTCCCCATTCCCTGCCCCCTCCCATCTCAAAGTGCGGCTTTACCTACAGTACTTTGCCCTGTCCATTCACCTTTCTGCTCGGTTTAAGAATCTTACAAATTCCATTACTGGAGATACAGTGGGATTAAGCATTAAGCTTTTTTAAAGCTGTTGCTCTTAATTAACTAAACAAACACTGCCTTCTATTTCACTTGACATCTCGAGGGCAGTGGAATGCACATGAGCTAATGCTAATTATTCCCTAACGACCAGAGCAAGCAGGCCTGCTGGCTCGGGCAGTTTGGGTCTCTATGGGAAAACACGTGTGTGTAAAGAAAGTAACCACATGTTTTCCATTACACTGGACATTAATTCCACAAGTGTAAATAATGGTACACAAGGGAAGCTATTAATATTATATAAACAAGTAAGCACAGCACTGTATGGCGGTCAGGTATTTTCTGTGTCTAATACTGAACTTGAGCTGAACAAAGCTAAATGAAAGGAACCTTGTATCATTACACTGGAGCTGTGACAAAAACACTGTCTTTCTGCAACAGTGGCGATCTGATATCAGAGTTGCATCTGATGCAGTCGTCATCTCTCCATTTTAGCCATGGATCCCGTGTATGAACAGCAGTCAAGTTTTGACATGAGCAGTGCTTCAGATGAGGAATGCACTACTGGGGCCTGCACAAATACAAACAGGATTCATGCCATCAGACCCTCTTTGTAGACCTAATTAAAAGAAAGGGGATTTTTCTCTGAGTCACAGAGCAAAAGCGTAGGTACTTGAGGGGACAAGAGGCGCTCCCAATTCCCTTTCCTTTAATGCATCTTAGACTTAATGACTCCTCCTTAACTGTCCCTAATTTATTGTTATGCCACTCTGGACCACTCAAAAAGAAAATGACAAGCAATTTTAAATGTCTACTACCTGCAAGCAAAATGCCTTTCCTGTGAGGTGTTTTTCATTTCTGACTACTAGACTACAACTGTAAGAAGATGCAGACAAATGCTATGAGTTGAACCTGGACATGAATGTCATGAACCGACAATCCATTTGTGCCACATGTACCACCAGCATCACCCTAAGCACCACAATGTTGAAACAGCCGCAGCATAAAAGAACAGCTACTGCAACAACATTAATCACATTAGTGTTTTCAGTGAAACCGTCAATCTATCTAAAGGAAGTTAAGCTAAGCTGTGTTTACATTCCTGAAAGTAGATGTGGATGTAGATAAGATGTTTGGGAGGTAAGCTACTACTTTCTCCCGTATATACATGTGTGGACAGCTTGCAGCAATGCTTTTCTGATCACAACTAAATCGTTTTTTTATTAGATATAATATGCACATTAACTTTTATGAACAAGAGTAACAATTCTTCAAATCCCATGTTTAGCTTAGACCTCCGATTTTGAGTAACAGTTCAGCTCATGACTTGTTTCTTTGCAGGGTTATTTTAAGTCACCAACAATTTTGAACACCAAATGACCTGAATCTGACGGACAGCTCACACTATGACTTCTACTGTACATAGACACAGTGTTACTTTCATCTGGGCTGTTAGAGAGTTTCTTCTTAATTCATTCAAATTACATTTGCTGACCTGCCCAAAGAAATGCACAAGTCAACCACGGAACAAGGAACATCTGCTTTTGGCTGAAATGTCAAAATCTCCAAAACACTGTCGCCCCACACCTCCCACACATGTAAAGTACCTTTCTTCGATTGTCTCACAGCATTTACTCAAATGGTTTAACTGGTTCAGAATTTACCAAAGGTGATTCACATAATGGGGCACAATGGCAGTAAGTCAAATGTCATCAAAATGTAACTTTAAGTTTCCTTGATTGCTTTTGACACGACAACTGGAAAGACTTATTGGAATGTGGATTAATTGGAACGGAATAATAAGTAACTTTTAAATGACGACACATGTAAGAAGGAAACAGTGTAGACATACCACTGGTGACTGTCAGCACATGTAGGGTTCAGGCTCACCGCCTCCTCACCAACTTTCTTCCCTAAGGGGGAATACAAATTAGACAATGGTGCTCCACTGAAACACAAATTCAGCATTCTTGTTCATATGACAAAGGAAGAGCATGAAATTGTCAGTGGGTTTGTTAACTAAGAAAACAGAAGAGGATATAAAGAAACCAAGAAATATCACAGGGCGCTGGATTAAAGCAATATAAACAGAAGTGATATGAAATCCAGGAAGGGAGCACAGATTAAAATCTTTCACCACTCAATGGAAAGTGCCAAATTCCATTTGATCTATTAATAGCTATATGAATGCTAAATATGATGCTTTGTTTCCTAAAATAGCCATGACTAAGAAGCATGTGGCCACCTCTAATTAGAGAAACATTGATGGGGAAAGATAACAAAGAACAAGTCAAGTCAATCGACTTTGAAGTTCAGCAGAGTCACAGGACAGACTTTGTTTAAGTGGAAAAAACATGATATCATGATATACTGTAGAAAGAGTTGCCCTCATTGTTGAGTACATAACCTTTTTACAGCATGTGGCACATACATTTTGTTTAGAAATGTTATACTGAATGTAAAAGAAATCAAATTCTCCCACTTATTCTTTTATTTATGTCATATCAGAATAAACTGCATCAAATTAAGCAAAATGTAAATGGTAAATGCTCTTCACTTATATCACACTTTTGTACCTTACTGACACCCACTTTGCAATTTAGTTTCTCATTCACCCATTTACTCTCTCTCTCTCCTACCTTGACTGGAAATGCGACTGTCTTATCAAGTAGTGGTCAGTGGACAGAAATCGATGGCTCAAAAGGTTTTTCTGGACATGCTATTTAGCTAATCTAACATTTCATCATGATCCAATGAGATTCTTGCAGGGATTCACAGTTGTTTGCCTCTGGCTTTTCCAATTGTGATTATTACATCACAGCACCTCACAATCTTACTAAATGAGGCATACCAGTTTCTGCATAGGTCTTCTTCTCCTCCAGAGTGGAGCTGATGTCGTGAACATCACAGTAAGCTCGGATTAGCCGCCAAAGGAATGTTGAGTTCTGTCCAAACTACAGGCATATGTAGACCAGTGTTAAGACAATGTATTGTGTATTTGGTTACAGGAACATAAACGTATAAACATAAAGTGAATGTATTCAGCGTTAACACACCTCTTCTCTCTGCTCTAATAGGATGTTGAGACTTTCCCTTTTGTCATTTTCAGTGCCCTGATGCAAACGGTCGATCCTTTCAAGTAGGATGGATAAACTGTCTGCAGGCTGTTCTTCATCCATCTGTTCTGGATCACTTGTCTCTTCTTCGTCTGAGTCTGTCAGTGCAGTCATATACCTGAAAGCACAAACAAACGCACACACACACACACGCATGCACAGAATGATGAGTTAGTAAAAGAAAATGTGCAGCTTCAGTTTGCTGTCAGCATGTGCAATTAAACTTCAATGGTGTGGATTAAAAAGCTGAATCTAGGTGATTCCAATCATCAAGCCAGACTGTCTCCATCCTGCCATCAGCAAGATGTGCAGCTTAGCCTGAGGAAGCATTAATAAACAGCCTGAATGCTGCCAATTTCCCGCATTACAACACAGTCTACTACTTCTACTGGAATGAAAACACCACAGCCGAGGAATATTTCAGATTAGTCAAAATTCACATTTAACGAGCATTTTTAACTAGCACTTTTACAGGCACAGTCTGCCAGGTGCTGATTGTAAAGGATCAATCTTCACTGGCTGTTTACACATAAACTCCAATGGCTTTGTTTACATAAGTGGATCTCTTAACTGTTTATAAATACTAGCTGTTAAAAAACTCCTGACATCTTAACGTAGATACCTGAAGGCTTTTACACGAACACAGTTTGTCTGGGAGAGGCACGCAACACCCGTATTAGATGTTTTATGGATCCCTTTCAACTACTGTAAGTATGTACTAACACCCTAAGCTAACACTTAAGAAGCAGCCGTAAAAAGAATTCTATATTCACGGTGCAGGTAAAATGAAAGACACAGACAATGGTGAAAATATGAAAAGCCTCTATTAAGTGTTGGCAGAAAGTGCATTTGCGTCATTGGTGGTTAAGGGAATATTTTGGGCTGTGAGCCATGGTTCTAGAGGGATGTGTCAGAGCGGGCCACAGATAGAAACACCGTGGACCCAACAAGTGGCTCCTGCCGGAGGCTGCTTCTTTACTCCAACCTGTAACACACATCTTCAACCTGGGGTGCTGTGATTACAGAGTAAGGCGAGGGCATTGAGGTGCAAGGAACTGTCAAGAATAACACACCTTGGCTGACAAAGTCAACAACACACTTGGAACTGCAATGGTGTGCTGAGATGTAAGAACTCTGTCCTATTTTAGAAATTACAGCATGTTGTCATCTATTCCTATCAAACAATAAAACAAATCTATTTTTTGGATCATCACCTTTCTAAATGATAGAAAAACACAATCTCACTGTGGTTTGCTTGACTCTCACTACTCTTAGCAGTCATACGAGCTAAAGACAATATCAGACTTAAATGTGCAAAACTGTCATAACATGACTTTAATTGAAAACTAATGTAGCTTCATGGTTTCCTCTGTGTAGATTAGCAACTGCTGACAAACAAAGTTGACCGCACAGCCTACAAGGTGATAATGAGGCAAAGTTCTGTTGTTTATAAGTTAATACAGTATATTTTTATATTAAAATTGATTAAATTACTTTCATATTTTTCATCCATCCAAGCTGCTGGTAGGCTGAACTCTGCTGTCTTTAAGGGGCCATAACATTAGTGAATGCAGTTGCAAAGCAGGTCAATGCTACTTTAGTTGAACAGCAGCAAATGTGCCAATTACAAGACTATGGTAAATACTGTACTTCAATGTCAACAGCCCAAGCAGTGATGCGTTATAATGTTAGAGAGGTGACTCAGTAATGGCAGTTACAAAGACATCTATCTACAGTTTGCTCACATTAGCCACCATAAGCTACTGGTTAAAGTAAGGTAATGGCAGTCAGACTCCTGAGCATGTAACAATAAACAAGAGCCACTTTTATTGCAACTGAAGTCCACTTTTCATTTGTAGAAGGGATATTATGTTATTTGTTCTTTCAAAAGCATTCAGAATCAAGATCACCATCTGCTAGACAAATTAATGCGCCTTGATTGATGGAAGCGAGTTAAAATATTTTGTTTAGTAATGCAAAGGGACAACTCTGTGACCCATGTTCTTTTGGAATGTACTTGATCGACATCCAGCGGCTTAGTAGGAAACAGAGAATGAGAAACAAGACTTTACAGTATCTTTATTTTAATCTCCACCTAATGTTATACCATCATTTTGGGATAATGCTCTAAAGCCTTTCTGCAATCTCCCTCTCTGCACTAACCCCTGAGTAAACCCTAAAACCTGCAGGCAAGTCTCAAGCCACTTTTTGGCAAATACATGCCAGCATAAAAAATGTACATCGGTGTGCTTTTTACTTTACTGACTATTATGGTCTTCCTTTTCTGTCTGGTCACACCATATTGCAGATCACCGGTTCAGGCCTGGCATTTAGCTGTAGAAACAGTCACTGAACTTTGTGTCATTCATTCATCCTTTAGTTCTTTCATTCATTCAGCAGTTCATTTGGAGCTGGAGAGACAGGCAGCAGAGGACTGAGTGATCAGCGCATTCCTGTCACGCCATTCCACGGCTCATGAATCACTTGTGTTGAAAGAAAAAGAAGCTAAAGATCTGTTTCTATTACTGTGTGTCTAAGTAATTTGTACTCAGTTAGTTTAATAGGTACATCTAGCTAAAACTAAACTTCACTGAGAACAGCATGTGTATTAGCTACGTGTACCTGATTAACTGACAACTGAGTGTTTGTGCAGGAACCATTATTATCCCTGCAATTTTATTATTAGAGTTTACCCAAGCTTTCCAGACTATTGGTATTGGCCCAAAGTCAGGCATATTTTAAAGCTGAAATATTAGTGTTATTGGTTAATATTTAGGTTTTATTGGTGTTGGAAGTGGCTAAAAGAAAGCTGACTGACTCTTTCTCTACTGAACTGTTTTGTCAATCTTAGGCTCATGGTCTTGCAGCACTGATGTCCTTCACAGACGGCTTTTACATATCAGTATTCAGTTGCATAGTTTAAAATGTGTGTGAAAGTGAAAAATTTGGTCACATCTGCAAAAGAGTTCTTACACTGAAGAAAGAAAATCCGCAAAACTCAGACACTATGTATCATTAGCAAGTGACAGTGAAATGAGCATTCAGCTAGCAGCTTTCCCATTTCCCATGCTGATTTGCTATTGTATATACTAGTTAAAATGACAAATGTCACTGGTGGCATGTTATAGTTGTTACTAACATTTATGCCATGAGTAGCCTGTTGCATAAAGTCCTCTCTGTAAGCAATGCCAATTGGTAGCCAAAGATTGTTTGTGACAGGATAATAATTTAGTATCAGATCATCCTAAATAAAAGATTAGTTATGTATATTTTACAAGATACAAAAAATTCTTAGATGTTGCAATTTCATGTACATGTTTTAAATGCTGACTCAATTACAAAAGCTTCACTTTACTTTACTTTGGTTCATTTGGCAGACGCTTATATCCAAAGCGACTTACAAGGAGACACAAGCAATTACAATTCTGGTTCTGTAAATTATGAGTTAGTTATATGAGTTAGTTATTAATTAAAAGCTGATGGTAATTAATACTCTGATTTGTACTATATATTGTATATTAATGAAAAAAAAAAAATTGATAATTGATAATGTATATAAATCCACTCAACTTTATATGTCGAACTTTGTAACACTCAGCGTACTGTGAAAAAGATAAACACAGTACAGCCTCTGGCTTTCATTTTTAGCAAGTTGAGTGCTCACTAGGTGAGGGTAGCTTTTCAATATACAGACCCCAAGGAGAAGTGAAGTAATCTCTCAATAGACTTGGCAATGGCAGTCTTCACAAAAAAAACAAACCCAAGTTACCATCCCAACATCAGCAGGCCTTGGAACATGCAGGCCAGCTTATTCACTGTGTGAAGCTGTGGTGACAGGACCAATGAAAGCCTGGTCTACAACAATGACTGACTGACTGGAGGGAGTCCAGGGTATTTATTCTCTACCCCCCAAAAGCTGGACAGATTCTATAGATGTTAGCTTAGTGATCAGTTGCTGAAACACCTAGCTGACAACATCACTGGGTGTCTAATTATACCCCCTCTGTTCTGAAAGTTGGATGAAAAATAAGCTGTCATTCAATTCTCACAAACACAAGATGACGCTACAAGTCAGTAATGAAGGCAGTAATTCATTCTGTGTGTTCATGCTACAATAACTAGCACTTGTGTAAGGAACACAATGGGAATGAAAACTCTGAATAAGAGGTGAAATGGCACCTCCACCTGCAGAGAATGACACTCAAGAATTGAGTAAGGGAATAGAAATTTAAAAGGAAAATGGAGTTACGGTTGGTAATAGTGTCCTTATGGGAAACTTTACTTCTCCAATGTGAATAATAGATTTATCAAGCTGGCAAAGCGTACACAGACAATCTCAAGTGCTATTCATGCAGCTGCCTGAAAAGGACACTGAGATCAGTGAAAGAGAACCAAAATTGTAAAGCAGGGAACCGGGAACCAAACAAAAACAAGCTAAATAATGCTGGAATCTGCCTTAATGCTGGACTGGTCCCTTTTATGTACCCTAAAAGGAGTCATGTGATCTGCTGTTACTATAAAAATATTGATTATAGTGGCTAATGTATCACCAAAATTAGAGGTAAGAAATTCGGAAAGCGAGATTAACATAACATTGATGCCACAACTTTACATGAAAAAGCCAGTTGCAGTCAAAGTCGTAGAACCATTAAAGTGATATGGTGATCTGGATAGTCAGGGTCACATTTGGCAGATACAAATCAGAGGAAAACCCGAATGACTTCAGACACAACAGACAGCTGAATGTGTCTGCTTTGTCCACACTGTCTACATGAAACTCTTAAAACTCAGTTCAATAAGTGTATTTGTTTGGCTAAAGGCTTTTCACTAAGGTACATGTCTGAGGATATAGATGTTAATGTCTTGATATTGGCAGCTGCAAAGTAACATGTACCATGACGTCACATGGAAGTTAGACTAGGGATGGGCATCGAAAACAGGTTCTTGTTGAGAACCGGTTCCCACTGTTTCAATTCCTTGGTATTGTTTGCCATTTTTGCAAACGATTCCCCTATCGATTCCCGTCGCCTCGAATGACGTCATCACGCACGTTGCGTAGCGTC
>JAUYWH010000007.1:4495146-4538257 GCA_034779795.1 Ctenopoma multispine | reverse complement strand
TAAGGGCCGTGAATGATGACAGCACAGCTACATATACATGAGATATGCATATGTCATCTGTGTCACTGACAGGCCAAGAAAAAAAAAAAAAAAAAAAAAAGAAATCTGGTCCAGATTTGTTGTCAAATTTTCAAAGATGAAAATTATAACCAAAATATGATTTTGACAGAAATCGTCATCAGAACCTAGGACTGCAGGGTGGGCTGATTCAGGAGCACAGTAGACAGTAGACTCGTTGACTATGGAATAATATGGGGCCATCAGCTGACTCAGGAAAACAGGAAACGTCAGCTGAGTCAGGAAGACAGAAGACGTCAGCTGAGTCAGGAAGACAGGATATGTTAGTAGAACCACCTGACTCAGGGACACAGGAGATGTTTGCAGAACCACATGACTCAGCGACACAGGAGATGTTTGCAGAACCACATGACTCAGGAGCACAGGAGATGTTTACAGAACTGCCCCACTCAGGAAGACAGCAGATGTTTAAAGAACCACCTGACTCAGGGACATAGGAGATGTTTGCAGAACTGCCTGACTCAGCGACACAGGAGATGTTAGCAGAACCACCTGAATCAGCAGCACAGGAGATGTTTGGAGCACCGCCCCACTCGGGAACACAGGAGATGTTCAAAGAACCACCTGACTCAAGAATACAGGAGAAGTTCAAAGAACCACCTGACTAAGGAACACAAGAGATGTTTGCAGAACTGCCTGACTCAGGGACACAGGAGATGTTAGCAGAACCACCTGACTCAGCTGCACAGTAGATTTGTGCAGAACTGCCTGACTCAGGGACACATGAGATGTTAGCAGAACCCTTAGACTTATGAACACATGAAATGTTATCAGATTCAACTGATTCAGGAGACATCAGCTGACTCAGGGAATTACTCAGGAGCTGAGAGTTTTGGGATGATGGCTGAAACCACTGGAGTCTTGGTTCTGTTAATTCTGAGCATGGACGTTGTTAGGCCTATTTTAAGCCCCATATAATTTTCCCAAGTTCCCCTAAAATGATAGTAATAATCAGAATATTTCATAATATATAAAATATATTTCATACAAGATATCACTGAGCACAGGTACGCACACAACAAATAGAAGCAAGAATGTGAATAGAAATAAATAATAACAAGTCTAGTTATCATTATTTGATTAAATTCATCGTACTGGTGGTTTAAGGTAGTGGGCGGGCATTAGGACCTAGGAGGAAGCTACATCTTGTCGCTTGTTACCAACGTTCCTTAACAGTGTGAAGCGATGAGAGAATCACTTCATAGTCTGAAACTATGAGTAGGTGTCAGTGACTGTTAATTTCTTAACTTTACTTGTGTTTCCTTAAGTTTTGAAAATGTATTATTTATGGCCCAGGACGGACTGGGATAAAATAAACCACCCTGGCATCTTGGTGCAGACCAGCCCACCGCATACAATCCCAGTTACACATCTTATTGTGTTTCATGCGTCCTCTCTGTTAGTTCAGCTGGTAGGGAGCGGGGCTCTGATACTAAACCTCCAGGTTTGCATCCCGGCTGTGACAGACAGATACATGACCTCATCAACAGTGTGCTTTTTCATTTGTTCACTCCTTTTAATGAACACAACCCCAACATGTAGGCTGTTAAAAGACTTAAAGTCATGAACTCTTTTAGATGGTAGAAAAACACATTAGACATCATAAAGACTAAGGAAACCAAAGGCAGGGGATCTTCCAGTGAGACAGATAACAGCAGAATTGCTGTACAAGAGATAATAAAATTAATGAAGCCTATTTGTGTTTGGTGAAAAATTGTTAGCGCTATATGCGCTAATCCCTTCCTACCACCTTGGGGGTTAAGCCCCCCTTGTCTTTCAATCCTAGTGATGTCCCTGCTTCTGAGGCTCAGTTTTGCTAACTATAGTGCTGGACAACAGCAGCTCTGTCTCTTTAGATATAGGAGGCTCATGGTTGCTGGGATGGTGTAAGCAGCAGAGGCTCTGTAGCAGTGTACCACTGAGGCTCAGAACTACTGGGGGCCATAGCTTGGGAAAAGTTTATGGGGTGCTAATATTGCTCTCCAGGAGCCCCTATTTATCCATATGTTATTACTGCATTTTTATACTTTCATTTGTATTTTTTATTGATTATTGCACTGTAGAGGCTGGTGAGAAACAGCGTTTCATTTCAGCCTGTGTATTTCTGTAAATGCCATGTGAAATGGCAGTGAACCTTCTTGAATCTTGAATTGAAATGCCATCAGGTAGACTAGTCACAGTTGCGGGCAGCATTAACACAACATTACATTTCTGTGAAGGTGCACATTAGGCTATGTCGTAGAGCAGCGGTCCCCAACCTTTTTTGCGCCACGGACCGGTTTAATGTCCGACAATATTTTCACGGACCTGTCTTTAACGTGTGGCGGATAATTACAACTAAATAAAATGATACGACCGGCATAAAAACTGGTATTTTCTAAATATAATAATAAGTATGCAGCTGTTTTTTTACCCGGCGCAAAGAAACTTTCCAAAGACGTTTGTTTTTTGTTCATTTTGTTAGCTTGTGGGTTTCAATTTAGCGGTAATACACGATCTGTTACATGCCGGAGCAGCACTTTGAAGAAGGTAGCGGATGTAGGTAAGACAGGTGAGCGAGGCAAGCATCTTGACGTGCATCAAGAGTGAGTCATAGACAGATGTGGAGGAGAGAATCCGGTAGTTTTCCAAAATTAAACATCATTCAGAATCAGATAATAAATAAAACGGAAACAAATGTGTTTTGTATTTCTTCTGTGCGGCCCGGTGCCAATTGACCCCGGGGATTGGGGACCACTGTCGTAGAGTACATGGCTATGTGGTATCCAGTAGCTGATTTTTGGAGCAGACAGGGCAAGCAGCACAAGAAGCAGACTGAGAGCAGAATGGACTGAACTGATCACTCAAGGCTGGGTGGTGAGGGACTTGAGAACAAGAACAGGCTGTTTGACTGACTGAAAATAACAAAGACGTGATTAACTAGAGCAGGAGATCTGGAGACATGAAGAAAAAGGCAGAATAAACAAACACCAACATATCATGCAATCTTATTTTCGGCTAGTTTTATGGTGTACCTTAAAGGATTGTGATAATAGCCTTCTAGCACAGAGAATTTGGCATTATAGACATCTGTATTCACAACTGGTCTCCCTCACAACTGGTCTCCCTCAGTGAAGCTCTAAAGCAGTCCAAATATCAGAGGTGGAGAGCTGTTTAAATATAAAAATTAAACAAGAGCTTTAGCAAGAGCTGTGTCATTATCACGTCACGCAGCACCTTTCTTATTAAAAGCCTTATTAAAATCCAACACACTGTGTTTTCCAGGGTTCTTGTTGTTTTATACTCTTAGTTAACTATCAATTTACTATTAATTTGGCAACACTAACCTCAACTCAAAACCCCCACTTATTTTTTAAACAGAATGCAGCATTATGCGTATGTGTGTGTGATTTATTTTGCTAAATTTTATGACTTTCATTGCTGCAATTTTGTAAGTAATACAGTCGAATCATGTTTACATACTGTATTTTCTAAATTATATTATTAGCATTTGCATGGATTTAATTAATATACTGCACATGAAATGTAGTGAAGTGTATTTATTTTTGCCAAAATGTTATTAATCCCTGATGACTGATGAGAAAATGTAATTACATCAGAGTCCCTATTGTGACTTTAACTTTGTCAACTTTGTCATGCCATCAGAGATCATGCACATGTTGTTGGCAGAATGGTTGATGGGTTATATAGTTCTCTAACAAAATATAAACCTTGAACCATTCATGTCTTCATTCATCAGTAATTAAACACAGCCTATAATATGTTATTAATAGTACACTGCCAGAATTAGGAATTATGTTGTAAAGATAGTCCTAGTTGCTCTGAATACAAATTTCCTTAATGATTTCTCCTATAGTGTAGTAGTGTAGTGTAGTTAGCACTAGTATAGTGTAGTAGTTAGCACGGTTGCCTTGCAGCTAGAAGGACCCGGGTTCGATTCCCGTGCGGAGTTTGCACAGTGTCTGCCCGGGTTTTCTCCGGGTACTCCGGTTTCCTCCCACCGTCAAAAACATGCATGTTTTTGGGTGTCATTGGGTGTTTCGAAATTGTCCGTAGGTGCGTATGTGAGTGTGCATGGTTGTTAGTCTGTTCGTCTGTATGTCGGCCCTGCGATGGACTGGCGATCTGTCCGGGCTGTACCCCGCCTCTCGCCCTATGACAGCTGAGATAGGCTCCAGCACCCCCCGCGACCCCCGATTAAGCGGTAGATAATGGATGGATTTCTCCCATCTTCCATCTCTCACTCAATGAGTGTGTTAGGATTAGGAATTAGGAAACAGACACGTTTTGGTTGCAACAGGAACATCCCCACCAGGTGGCGCCTAAAGAATTAGTAAAATCCTCTTGTGGACCTGAAGTGTGGGCAGATTCAACAGCAGAGCTACTGCTCAGTGACTTTGCATTGTGCCATAAACCAAATGGGTTTCATCATCAGGATACATTGACCCAAACACAACAGCCTTTTGTGATTCAGGGTGGAATTATCTAGAGGTAAAAATAATCTGTTCTTAAACAGAGTTTGTAATTAATGTTGACAGCTCCAGAGACATTACCTATGTGTATGTGAAGGTGGGGAAACACTGAGTAACATTTATCTGGGTAGTTATGTCTGCTCTCCTCAGCTAGACTATTAAATTGACAGTAGAATTACCTAATGCCAAACAAAACACTACTCATGTAAAGTATATTTATCATAACATAATACAAATCAGTTGCAACCTCCAAGATGTCTAATTATCTAAAGTTTTTGTTTCAATAAGAATTGATCATTGTCATGAACAATTGTATTAAACTGCATTAGTTTATGTAAAATCCACACATGCTCAATATTCTGCAGTTGTTCACTATCTTAGTTCACCATGATAACATTTGCTAATTAGCATTAAACACAAAATACAGCTGTGGCACTGGTTTCATAAATTTAATTTCTATTTTTTTCAGGTAATGAGAGGAAAAGTCAGAGGTTCTTTATCATCTGAGACCTATAAATGATGAATTCGTCTATTAGTGGAAATATTTCAGTGTCATTCAAAATGGGCAAGTAACACACCCACATTGTCACACACATACAAAATAAAAGAGGCAGGTTATTCACCGTGTGGAGTAGCCCCAGGAGAGGCAGTTGTAGAACGTCCATCATCTTCAAACACAAGCTGAATTCACTGGTTCTTTCTTCATTTTCTTTTGATCAATGTTTAATGATATTTCAAAGAAGCAATGGTGAGTATATAGCAAATAAAACTAAATTAATTTTTTAAGAGGAGACTCACCAATAAGAGTGTGTATGTCTGTTTCTTTTCACAAGTACCAACAATAACAGCAGAGCGGTCGTGTCACCAAGAAAGTTCAGAAGAGGTTGAGAAGCTGATTTATTGTCCATGACAAGACGAACTGCTCCAGCAGTCAGCACAGGCTCATACTGTCTAAGGCCAGTGCGGCTGTACAGGGAGCATGAGGTAATCTTTGTCTTATTCCTAAAACCTGGCATTGTAAAAGTTGCCAGAAGAGTACATGCTTTTTTCTAAAAGTTATGAGGGTTAGAAATAGCAATATACAATTTCACCAATGCTCAGATCAATTAATCATTTTCACATGTCTCAGTCAGACATGTCATATCAAAGAATAACATCAGATATCATGGCACACTTGCAGATAATGAATCTCTTAGTTTCAAACATGAAATGCTCTATCTGTTAGCAGTTTGCAGTGATTATCCAGCCACTGTGTGATTCCTTATAAGAAAAGGAACAGAAAACATGAGAACAAAGGCAGCATTAGAGTGAAGCTCGCTAGCCCCACTGTACAACCCAAATGACCAAATATTTGGCATAAAAACGTATCATTTCCTCATTTAATGACCTGGCCAAGAGTGCCCACAAAGTAGTGAAATTTACAAATGGATGCAGGCAGAAAGAGAGAAAGTCAGAGCAGCAGAGGGAGACCACCTGTGACAGGCCACAGTAGCTCCTCTCACTTAACCTCACAGTGATGTTAGTCAGTCGGCAGCCAGAGGAAGGACTGAAAAAGTTAGCCCACGCAAAAATTCCACAACCAGCAAAGACGGTTCATTCAGAGCTGGTGTAAGCAGCACTCCTGACTGAAGTGTTTGTCACCGTGATGCTTGTTTGTTGAGCTTTGAGCTGTGTGAGTGCTTCTGTTATTCTGCCTGTAATGTTTCAGTCAGTTTTCTGACAGTCAAGTTGACTGTGGTCTGCTTCTGCTTCTGCCTTTCTCCTTTTTGCACTTGAGTTCTCTCTTGCCTACAGTATGAATGAGAGACCATGCTGTAAATAAGTATATCTTTAAAGTATCACAGATAGTCTTACTTTAAGTTTCATTATATTGTTGTATTGTCACATTTGAGCATTTAGGTCCATTAAAAATGTAATCCTCACAGAGTGCATGTGGTCAGCCAACCATTTTCATTGGAATAAGATGACAACACAAACACAAGCAGTTTTTCATTATTTTTTTCATTATACATGCTCCTATGTGCTACCTCACTGTAAGAAATGAGCTGCGATAATATCTATTTAATATCTCATTCATAGTAATATTTTATTTCCTTATTCCATTTGGGGGGTATTAGGTATTAGGTCTTATTTTAACAGGTTTTTCCATCATTCCTTTGTAAGAATATTGTTCACCATAGTCAGATGATAATACAAGTTTTAAGAAAACGAACAGGGTAGTGATTTGTAAAACTAACCAAACTTTCTGTCTAGCACAGTTTACACACCTACTACCATTTTAAACTTGCGCATACTCCTACACTTACACATACTGTAGTTTTCCAATGCAGCACCAACATGTAGGGTGTGCTGACTTTTGATTTAGTAGTTAAGATAATCTGGTGAAGCTGTTGATTTCTTCACATCCTGTGTTATTATCTGATCATGTTTCCTGACCTGTCAGATGTAATTGTTGTCCTGTTGATCTTATATTTCCAGATCTTTTATTTTGGTGATTAATGTGATTCTAACTGATAGAAATTTCAATTAAAACAATCAAATCCAAGATAGAATAAACCAGAATTATTCGTTAAACATGAGATCTGGTGACAGTATGGTCAGCATATTGTAAACTGCAGCAGGATGTCTTTGTTTGGGTAATGCCACAGTCCTGTAAATCAGCTTAAAAACCATATGGTGATAAGAAGCAATAAAAGTCAAGACAAACAGTAAACAATGCATCTCCTCCTCCTCTTCGCCTGAAGCTTCAGTTCCTCATGTTTTTCTCTCTCAGGCTTTTTTTGTGTGGTTGCTGAGTGAAAGCCACCACAGTGGCAGAAAGGCCCAGAATAGCCGAGGGTGGGGAAGGCCAGCGCACTTGCATGTGGGCTGCTGAGCTGTGCACTCTGTAGTGTCTCTAAACCATCCGCTGGCCTGTGGAATGGAGGCTGCTTCCTTATGCATGCCAGTGGTCAGAGCCGAGCCTACACACCCTCAACTATTTCTGTCCTCTCCTAATACTCCTCCTATTTTCTCTCGTCCTCTTTCTCCACTTCGTTCTCATCGAGTTCTAAAATATTTGGAAATGCAGTGAAAGCATGAAACGGAAAACTTCAAAACCTTAAAATTCACCCTATCACACCCTGTCCAAAAATAACTACATATCTTGTTCTACTCCTCTATTCTCACTATTCATAATTTATAATGTATTGCAAGTTCAACAGCATTTTGGCAATGATATTTGACCTATTTGTTATGAACCTTGCACATCTTCTTTTTGGCTGCTGCTATAACATAATTCCTCGTAACAAAATATAAATCTGTTTTTCCACTTGTAAACTGAGTGGAAGTAAAAGTTTAAATGCAAATGGAAGAAATAATATTTGCAATGTATAATTGGATGATGTTTTTTGAGGCTATAAAAATGCAGGTACTATGGGAAAAGGATATACACATCCTGTGGTTCTGGTAATCACAGCAACCATCATCAGTGTGAAATGCACTTTTAGTGATAACACTAACAATTCCGGGGCGTTACTGTTGCTGATCACACAGATATGTGGGACTAATTAAGTCTAATGTAGTGACTAATGAATGCTTTGATACCTCAAGGCAGGAAAAAAAAAATTGAAGCATTCCTTTTGTTTGTTATCTGAATGTGTCGGTAAACTGCACCGCAGGGAAATATAAAGTCAAACAATGTAATGACAGGCTGTTGGGGAATTCTTCAGCCGTACAGAGAGTGCTATTGTTTTAGGGAGGCCTTAAGTTAACATTTGTTATTCTCCAGCTTTCTTTGTCGACTTAAATGTGCACTACTCAGCAACACAAAGGACCATCGGAGTGAAATATTGTCTGTTTGTCCGGATGCATTCCAGGCACCTGGTGAAGCACAAACACACAGAGACTCACTGTAGAAGAATATGTCTATATCTCCCACTCAGATACCCTCAATCCTTCTATTTCCTCCTTTCACTCCCACACTCACATGTACAGTACAGTGCTTCAGTGGCCTGGAAACGTGCCAGCTCAGCCTACTGTATTTCCCTACTGTGTGTTACATACATGACACACTGCAGAGGCTCACTTTTTATAGTGTAGTGACCTACACTGCCCAGACTGTCAAACTCAATATATTTCAATCCAGACACAAAACCTTCACCTTCCATATCCCATAATGCACCCCATCTCAGACACATCTCTCTGAATCAGCACCTGAGGGCTGTGATTAACGCCTTTCCTTGACTTTAAGCAAGCAGCCCCAGATGAGGCGGATCAGATGTGTCTGCCCACAGGATTTAGTTCTGAGTCTGGGACAGTGGAGTGGGGACCGGTGCTTAGCTTGGGCCTCGACCCCCACCACAAGTCAAATACATACCACAAGGGAGAGGTGTAGATGACTGTTTATCAGCCCTGTGGGGGGAAATCTGGAGAGCCAGATGGGGCTAGTGTGTTTTTCCAGCTACTGCAGGCAGAGAGGTAGGCATAGTTTACTGTGCAGTGGATAGAATATATGGCTGCTTTTTGTACCACAGAAGAAAGCTGATGGACTGAGCTCAGGCGTCAGTAATTTTACAGTTGTGCACTTGTGACCCTGCTGACTGGTAAGGTTAGGAGGTTGTGTTACATCATGCTGCAGTAAAATAGTGTAGGTTGAAAAATGGCTGCTAATCATGGCTCAGAAGATGAGTGATGGCCCAGTAATGGTGGTAGATGCTATCATGGAAAAATAAGTGTTTCTGTCTGACGTGGCTCAGACAAAGGTTAGAGATTGTCATCCATTATTATGCAGTAAATTACAGCTGTGATAGGCAGAGTCAGTGTTGACTGGTCGACAGAAGACAACACTGAAATCGCAACGTGATCATGTGCATCTCTCTGCCTTTGAAACATAATAAGCAATGTGCGTTGTACAAATCAAAGTGTTTTGAAGTACATAGAGGCAGTATAACACTGATACAGTGGATGCATAAATCAACTGTAAACACCGGTTTAATGGTCGGCAATTTTAGTTACAATTACTTTTTAAATCAGATTACATGAGGAATCTAACGCAACATCATAATCTGATTCAAATCGTTGGTTAACTGGAAAGTTAAAGGTAGTTACCAGTTTAACTTTCAATCTGGGTCTTATTGATAGTCTCGACACACGGCTCATGCCATCAAATGCCCTTCCTTCCACCGTGTCAGCTCTTATGTGGTCTCTTGGTGCCTCGCCTGTTTGCACACGGTCAGTTTCACTGCACACGCTTACTGTCTCAAAGCTTCGGTGCATGCTCACTGGCTCTGAATACAATAAAGGCTGAGGTATCCCTGGTATTTGTCTAGCCCCCGCAGCAACTCCCTCCACCTTTGACACATACATTTCTGTGGAACGGGCCATTATTACAGGCCTCGGCACAATTCTTTCTGAGTTAATTTCTATGCTTGAGTTGAGAAATGCAGAGTATGATACAGTGTGTGGCTTGTATTGATGTTATATAAAGAAAAAGGTCACTCTGTGAAGTTAAACAGAGGCTTAGAAGAATGTCAGGGTTAGTGGGGTTCATTTGGTTAGACAGTAAATGAGGAGGTGGCAAGTTAAAACACAGTACCTACAATGTTTTTCCCTTCTACTGACAGGTTTCAACAGGAGACAACCGTATTATCATTGTCAGCTTTTACACAACAGTGTGAGTTTTATATAACAGTCATAACTGCTGAGAGGCTGCTTTGCACACTTTCAGGGTGGTGGGTAGGTGCCATTGTTAGAAATCAGGTAAAAAACGTCTGTATAAAAGCAAATTGATCAATATTATACAATTATATAATATTAAAATAAAAAGGTTGTCCAGTGTGAAGTTTGCCTCAGTGGGCATCGTAATCTGCATCACAGCTACACCCACTTATATTATATATATAATACAGTATATATATCCACTTATATCCTTAAATCGGAAGAAAAGTCTTACCTGGAAAGCAAGATAATAAAATATATCTTGTAAAATAAAGGTTCCTGGTGAAAACTGGAAACTAAAGGAAAACTAAAAGGACAAATGAAATATGCACTTCCTCTTTAATAAAGTGTCAAATCATGCCTGTACTATGTACGTGTGTCTTCAAGCATCAAGGTGAACTTTCTTGTAGCATCAAACTCTTCTTGGAATTAACTTTCAAACATTAAAATAAAACATATTTTTAAAGGGAGCTAAGGGAGTTGAACCTCATGCAAAATTATTCTTATCTTCATACTTAAATTAGCAGGAAGAGCAGACACGTAGACGTCTATCTGATTCTTCTTCATTTAAAACTGCACCATTCCCCTCTTACAGCATGTGGTTGTGTTGAAGCTTCAGCTATCACTACGCTTTAATCAGTCTCTGGATAAAAGAAAAGGTAAAGACATGGATTAATTGAATAGTTAGCAGAGAGAGAAGCTACACTGTGGGTTCTCTGGTAGAATAATGAAATCTGTCAAGATAAAAAGTGCAGCAGATGGTGTCTGGGTATCTTTAAAATTCCTGGCTCAAATTTCCCGTGCTTTTCTGCCTTTCCGTGCTCAGCTATGTTTTGCAACCAATCACACGCTTTACTGTGGTATGCATGCCATACATAGAGCTGCCACTAAAATGAGCAACAATGCCCAACAAATCCTCAAGAATGTGTTTTTTTTTTTCAAATAATACAATTAAGCAATTTTATAAGAAGCATGAATGCAATTAACTTAAAGTCAACAGCTGGAAACCTTCAATGCTTCTAATGAAATGAGCTTTAACAGATAATCTCACCAGATGTTACAAAGTACAATGCTGTTGTTGGAAATAAAACCGCACATGAAAAGCAGTCAATACACACTCACTCTGATAATTTATAGTACTGCAAATACTCCCAGAGATCATAAATTATTGTTATTGGCATTATCAGTTCTGCTAAATGAAATCAAAGTCCTGACTTTCTGTTAGTGATTTAAGAGTCCTCTCTCCTCCTGGTGCCTCCAGTAGCAACAAAGTGTGTTTTTTTTTAATGTACACAAGAAAATGCAACGTTTTTTTTTTCCTGTGACAGTGGAATGTTATTTACTGATTAAACAGATAAGATACTCATAAACCAAACAAGAGTGACACTTGGAGTCCCACTGGACATCAAAGTAGGCATGAAGAAAAACAGGAAGTAATAATTCAATCAGATTTGAGGTAACCTGACAACGACAACAGTTTCAGTGAAGGTCAGTCCCCTCCCAGATTTGTCATGCGATGACCATGTAATATACTCCAGGTTCAAAAATAGAACTACACAGCTATTCACTCTGTATCTCACAAAGAATGCAGAATATTTTTCCCTCTTCCCCTTGTGACCCATAAGAGACACAGCTGAAAACTTCACTGTCTGGGTTGTTGCTCCATAATTACATCCAAACAACAGTTTACTCATATTATATTCTCACATGAAAAGTCATTATATAACCACTGTTGTGCACAAATTCCAAGATGGTGGAGCATGTTTCCACAGCCTAAAACAGGTTTTTAATGAAAAACAGACTCTGCCATAATAAATATACAGTATAAAGTACGTTCTACATGCACTGTACACATAGTGTATTAGTAAAGATCTCCACCTGAACAACATGAGACATTCATGAATAGTGTAGGTGCTAATGATGTGAACACAGCTGGCTGACCTTAGCTTGACTTTAGTTAGTGCCCTATTCCACTCTCCCACCTATGATATAGTTAAGGACAACTTGCTCTTTCGATGGACATTATTGCTCGTTAGTTGTGGATGGAGCAGGATATAGGCTGGTGGAAATGGACAATCACAGTCTGATTGCAAGAGGGTGGTCTGTGGCACAGCTACTGGAATTCCAGTGGGAAGACTCACTCGTTAGCCAGTGATGTATCACTTGTTCTCTTTCCAAGGATGTGAGTCAGACACTGACACACTATCCTGGAAGAGGTCTGGTGGTCTAATGGTAGAAGAGCATGTTTGTCTCAACAAGGTTAAGGAAAAATCTCCACTTGGATTCTTTTACTCTTACTATCATCAATCTGAGATGTTTAGTGCATTCCAGGAGTTATTTTGTGATGATGTTTAACATTAGGTTACACTTACTTGTTGTACATAATGTGTCCTGTTTCCATTTCCCAGAGAACATCAATTTGCTGATGCATTCAGTTGTGGTTTATACACAAACATCACATCAGCATAGAAAGACATAACATTAATGACTGAGTGTTGGCAAGGTTGTCCCATTAATAAAATTTGTTGTACCACTTTCTCTAAATGTAGCATGACTGTAGCTGCACTGCATTCTGGTATTGGTGGTAAAGTGGTCAGGTTGGCATTTTGTTTGCAATGATTGCCTTTAGTTTTTAAAGTAGTATTGATTTTTTGGCCACTGATGGGCAGTGAAACAAGCTGTAAACACATTACTGGCCATTTAAATACCGTATTAAAGGTAAAGAGTCATCTAATTACAAACACAGTAACATTAGTATTAATTTGGAGTCATGCATTTGGCCACCGTATAAACAGAAGTGCAAATTCATAATCCTGAGTAAGATGTGACTTTTAAGCTGTTTTGATTCTTGATTTACCAGCAAGTTGCTAATGTTTTCAGCGTGTGGTCTGGGTTTGGACGGATAACGTGTAGTGATGTATTAACATTTAAAAAACATCTGCCTGCTTTGGTCAGAACTGAGACTGACATCAATTTATTTATACCAACAATGCCAATGACATTCACATTAAATATGCTAATCTGTTAGTGTTGCTTCAAAATTAGGTTCAAATTATTGTTTTTTTTCTTTTCAGACAGAAAAAATATATAATAGTGATTGTTGCTCTTTCTTAACATAACATAAGCTCACTTTCATGTAAAATGGAACTATATCTCACCACATTTTAGGTGCTAAGTAGTAGCACTGACACGTCCTGTCTGGCAGCTGTTCAAAATACTAATAAAATATGCCATTATTATTATGAATAAATCTCATTGTTATGAACAATCTTCATATGAGAATATGTTTCACACTATAAAGTGGTAACAGCAACTGTCCCATTTCATTTACAATATGCTACCTGACACAATAACTACAATTTAAATTGAGGTAAAAATGAATACCAACATTTTAGATCTCAGCCTCTTGCTGTCTTTGTTCTTGAACTCCACCTTTCGCCAAGGTTTTTCTGGTGCTAAAATAGAAACAAAGACCAAGGTGCTACCTTTGGTGTGTGTGGTCTGCTGTAATTCAGGATGGTGCATCGCCCACGCGCACACAGAAAAACATTTTGGGCTATGGCCACAGAGCAAGACAGTGTTTAGACTACCCACAATCCCCTCCTCCCCTCTGCTCAGCAGCACATTACAGAATATTGGCCAGTGCCCTCAGCACTGAGTCCCTCCCTGTGTGCTGCCTGTAATGTTGAGAACATTGTGAAATGTTTACTGTCAGGATGAAAATAAATGTGTACATGAGGACCTACTTTGAACTAGTGCAACCCCAAGAGAAAACTTTGATAAGAATGCATGTCGGGGAGCTGTAGACGGGACTGTCAGCATGTGGCGTCAAGTCTGAGATACTGTACAGCGTATACTGAATATGTGTTCATTACAATGTTATTAAAAGCTGAAAGCCCCCAACAGTCAAGGATATGAATGTTGTTTTAACAACTGCACATATATCTTTATTAATTTTGAGTTCGTCCCTCCTCTCCTCTTTAGATTTAATCACAAAAAGAAGAATTCAGCTGGGCCCTGAAAATGCTGACATAAGATACATCTCACATGGCTGCAATTATATGTTATTGTGCCCACAATATATCTTTCCATATCCTCCCCCCCATCTTCCTACTGTATGCTGGTTTCATGATAGATAGATTTACAGATCAGAAAGACCAGACGACACGCTGTTGCCAGTTTCGAGTAAATGCACTAAAAAAAACAGCAGATGAAGCAACAGCCTTTATTAAAAAGGCAATTTTATGGTAGTGGGTCGTGTGTTGACGTCTCATACTCCTCACCTCAGTCACGCAGCCTGCCTCAGACACCAAGTGATAATGATGTTGCTTACTCCATAATGGGTGTGAACACAAATGTCGCAGTGGGAGGAGGGAGGGTGGAGTCGGTTGATGAGTCAGTTGGGTAAGGTATTAACATGAGATTAAAACTAAATCTTTATGAAATGGGAAAGTCCTCAACCCACTTACTGTAGACACATGCGTTGACAGACAGCAGTAAATATATGTTATCGAGTTGAGCGTGCCTCTTTAAATCCTGTTTTTCTCAGCTGATTTGCTTGAGGAGACAAGGATGGGCTTGTTTACCTGACCTGAGTTCAGTACATCATGTGTCCGTAGGGGAAAAGTGATCTCAGTGGAAAAGTTCAGACAGAACACCTAAAGAGAAACCTCACATTTAGAAAGCTCTCCTTGTGTACAGGGCAACGACATGGGCCAAAGCAGACCGGGGCAAATTAGTGTTGAAGTGGAATTAAAAATAGGTCTAATTTCTCTCTTAACCAAAGCAGAAACTTGTGATGGAAAAATAAATATAAATGACAAGCATGTTCCTGGCAAACTCTGTGAATTCAACAGACTAGGACACACTATCGGCTGCTGTTGCTGGTGGAGGGAGAAAACACTGTGCACAAACACTGTATGGGCTCACAAGGAAACTGAAGAGCTGTCAGGGCCAATAAGCTAACACTGCGTGGTTGTGCAGTTCAGCTGTAACTCATAGCATAGTCTTGTAAATGCTTAAAAAAATTACTTTATAAAGGCAGATATATCAGCAATAAAGCATTAATAAGAAAAAATTCATTTGGTTCTGCAGCTAAAACTTAATTCATCAATACATTGTTAATGCTGCAGTGCATGGTTTATGTATGCAGTTTACATTGCATGGCTACATATTGTGCTGTATTAAAATAATGTTATTGCTGTTCTCTTGATGACTGCATGACATCACAGTTCAGATTTTTTATGACTTACTGTCCTGTGTTTGTTCAGTTCAACATTTACTTTTCATTGAAGATATTTTGACATGGAACAGAACAAGATAAACACATGTATCTAACAAAATGAATGAGGACCGAATTCCATAGCTGCGTCAGGTTCATTGTTGTTATACTGTCGTAGTTTATTGAAACAGTTATGGATCCATTATTATTATTGTTATTATTATCATTGGTATTGTTAGTATTACAAACTGAAATGATTTATTGGGCATGTGTTGAATAATTGTCAGCAAATTATTAAGCCTTTGTGCTCATTATGACTTATTAAGAAGTGGTCCCAAATTTTCTTTCTAAGTTATCACTGGCTAATTTCCCCATCTCTCCACTACAAAGCAATTTATCATGTGCAGGGATATTACTTACTGTTTCCTTCTAGATCAACAGCTCTGGATTTTCCACGGTTTAGT
This sequence comes from Ctenopoma multispine, assembly GCA_034779795.1. NCBI lineage: Eukaryota > Metazoa > Chordata > Actinopteri > Anabantiformes > Anabantidae > Ctenopoma > Ctenopoma multispine. The sequence goes on along the minus strand of JAUYWH010000007.1, from coordinate 4,522,325 downwards.
GGTCTTCCAAAATGAGAAGATAGCGTTATGTGTTCTACTTACAGATCATGCGCTGGCCACATGGATACCATGATGACATCACCCCGGGAAGATACACCAACAACATGCTAAAAGGGCTTCATCTACAACTGCTGTTTAACTGGTGCTAAATAACGCCTTTGTAAGTTAAATAGAGGGTGTTCATGCAACTGTGCACAGTTCACAAACACACACAACTCCGATTTCATGTGTTCAAGTGTTTGCAAAGCATTACACATGGGTAGTTACTACACTGGTGCATCCATCACATAAAACGCAACAGCAGGGAGAAAGTGGATTAAGGAGAATGAGCTAGCTGAGCTAAATTTACCAGGAGGAAGTGGGAATTTATTGTGTCAGCAGAAGGATGTGCTTCTTCATATGTTGGACAAGGCAGGATTACTTTTAAAGTGCTACTAAAACTTGTGAGGTCATGTATGCACCCCTTTTCTTATCCACAGACACACACTGATTGAAATACGAATGCCCATCCCCCCCACATTTATCTTCTTTCCCGTTCTGTAATCCACTGTATGAGCAGAAACACACACACTCTCCTCTGCTTTCCCCAACCTTTTTTGGGGGAAACTGCACAGCGAATTGTGACAACAACTCTGAGCTGCACCGGTTACCAAGGTGATGGGGGGTTTTTTTCATACAAGAATAGACGCTGAAAAAAATGTGATGCACCGGTGAGGTTCACCATGTCCTTGACTCTAGGGCATCAGGTTAGAACCTTTACAAACGTCTCTGTGTGTTCATATTAAATTATTATAGAGAGCCACAGTCTGTTAGCCTGTTTGTAAATGTCCTCTGCTTGTACTGCTGTGCTGCAGTATTGTGCAGTAATCCATTCGTGCAGTGTCACCTCAAACTGCTGCAGCTTTGTGCAGAAAATAATGAAAAAGAATTGGATAGAGTGTGAAGTGATTTTGCAGTGTTATAGTTTGAGAAAACAATGGCATGGTGTGGGTGTGCATGTGTGATAGACACATAAGAATAGACAGGGTAAGCTCAGAAGAGAGACAGGGGGGATGTCTGTTAGCTGCCGGCTGCATTTACAGAATAGCTTTTATCAGATAGTCAGGCAACGGAGGAAAGAGCGCACACACACTCATTGTACATATCATGAGGGACTGTTTCAGAGAAGAGAGACAGCCAGACATCCCATGAGGCATCTGCTTTTCTCCGCACAGTGCTTTTTTTTTCAGCTGTGAGCCCAGTACTTGTGATCACTCATTGCTGCAGCTCCAGTAAGGCACAGGAAGGAGGATCCTCGAACTCTGCAGAGGTGCTTAAGAAAATCTGATCTCAGTGTAGGAGAAAGGACAGACATGCACAGGTGCTGCTGAAGACAGAGGGAAGCAAGCAAGAACATAGAAAAGAGAGCGAGAGAGAGAGAGAGAGAGAGAGAGAGGCTTGGAGAGACAGACAGAGGAAGAAGAGGGGGGAGGGAGGGGAGGTGTAGGAGGAGACTCGTCTTGCTTCAGAGGGGACTAGGAGCCGTAGAGCAATTCCAAAAAAGCTGTCCTGCAGACATCCCAGTCGAAGTGCAGCCCCGAGGCAGAGACCGTAGATAGGGCAGTGTCAACAAGCCACTGGAGCAGCACAGTGAACACACACATTAACCTGCGGCTGCAGCGTTCAGGAGAACACCAGCGATACCTGGGAAGGATCAAAACCTCCCCACTGGAATATACGAGGTGAGTGAGAGCGAGAACATGTTTTATTTCACACTCTACAGTAATCTGAATTAGCAAATGGGATAATGTTGCTGCAGTTTGCCTGATGTCAAACAAGTGTTTAGGGTTTTTCCTGAATTTGTGGCGTAGGATGGGATATTGCTTAATAACAGGGAAATGTGAAAGCATGAGTTGCAAGTTGAGCTTGTATAGGGACGTTTGCCCAGCTCTCATACATGTAACACATGAGTTGCACAGAGCAACATGATAGCCTCCCTGCCTTCCAAGAGCGACCTTTTTAGTCTGGCTCCATGCTAAAAGCATGTTCCTCTGAAATGCAGAGCTGGCTTTCGCTTTTATCTTTTGAGGGGAGCAAATTTGGAGACTTTTTCTGGTAAATTGGAGGGAAAAGACTTGTGTTGACATTCTCTTCATGTTTCATATGCTTTGATTCAGTTTTCTGCTCATCTCTGCCAAGGATAACTCTGGCAAGTGCTGGCCATGCTTGTGGGTGGCACAAGGGGATGGAGCAATAAAGACAGAACAAATACTCCACCCTGCTATTCGCCCTAGTCGTGGCACCACCACCAGGGCCCTCAAAAGTGAGCCCTGTGCCTATAATTGAGGTTTTTTTTATGCAAAAAACAGCTCAATCTATTCTGTGAGGCTACCATTACCCACTGTGGTGTGTGCATTTTCTTTTTTTAACAGCCCCAAAGAGAGGGTCTTTCTGCTATTCAAAGGCGTGACAGAAGTCAAGTCCATGGTTAGATGTTAGAGGAATATTTGGAAACTTCAACAATCCACAAAGTTGCTTTGTAAAGACAGCGGGCAGATTTCTGCCCACTGATGATGTTACACTGACCACAACCACTACACAAGTGCAGAATAGCATGCCATTTTTCAACAGCACTCATGCGAAATGTCAGCACAGTAATCCCATCACTGGAGGAATATTTAGGGGATGCGCGGTTTCTATTTCAAAGAATGTAGAAGTCGTATACAGGTCATATTTTGGGCAGCTGCTCTCCTGAGCCTCTCTCACCGTTCGCGTCCCTCTCTGGCTCCAGAGCACTTTGGCAAACAGTGAGCTGTAAAGCATCATCAAACTGTAGAATTTGTTTAGACTACAGTAGGGTTACACTGCCTCTAAGAATATAGTGACCCAGTTGTATCACACGTGACTTTTAGCTGTCCAGAAATACCCAGACAAATCACAAGCCATTAGTTTTATTACCAGATACCAACACCACATTTATCTGCCCCCAGCACTCAAACTTTCAGCACCTCACTCCTTCTTCTCCCCCTCGCTAATAACTAACTCTCTAAGCATGAACTGATGAGGCAAAGATCCATTTTTAAAGAGGCTGGAGTGCCTCCAGATTACTTCTTGCCCAGACAGATACTGTAGCTGTTGCTGACTCAATGACACAGTGGCTTTATTCAGCAACCCCCATTATAACTGGATGGCTGCTCAGGCTGGCAGCTTTGAAAGGAAGGTGCCATCAGATCCTCACTTCCCTTAAAATGTAAATAGAACCCTTGCGACTGCATTCAGCGTTGACGGCGCCACCGGGCTCGAGATGGTCAACACGTGCCACACTGCTTTTTTTTGGATGAATTCCAGCAGTGGGGTGCAAATCTGGACTTGGCTTAGAGATATACTAAAATGTACCTGCTTAACTATTAACAGCCTACAGTGACACAAACAGATTCATTGGGTCAGCAGGCCACATAGTCTTATCCTGGGATATGTTGAGCTGTTGTAATTTATTAATTTCATCTTGGGCTAACACAAGCTTAACTAACACTGCTATGTATCTACATACACTCAGATCATTATAATTTTTTCATTAAAATAAACCTCATGCAGCTGATTGCTAAACAACCCACATGAGGATGTTGTTTTCCTCATGCTTTGCTGGTGGCCCCTCGAATTCCAGTCATGTTTGCCATAAAAGCCAAACTGGGCCACCAGCAGGATGCCTGATCTGAAGGTCAGACTTTCAGGCTTTCACCGTACCAGCTGGCTTCTCGTGGGCCACAAGTGTTGACCTTGGGTAGGATGTATAGCAGATGTCCTCCTGTGAGAGATGAAAAAGTTGGATTGCTCTGCTGCTAGAGGATTTTCCATTACTTCTGTCCATACTATTGATTGCAACTGACATTACCATCTATTATAATGCATGGACTGTGTGTTTACTGGTGCCACTGGAGAGCAGATGGTCCACACAGGTCAGGAAGTTGTTATAATTTAATCAGTGCAGACCACAAATCGATAGGTATACTTGATAGGAAGTGTTGCAGCCAGACGTGCAGCAGTGACCTTATTATTATTGGGAACAGTACAAAACAAAAGTTAACACAGACATAGATATGTGCACTCTGAGCCCATTGGAAGCAGATTTTGGCTTGATGGTGCATTTGTTTCACTTCCTATCCAAGCTCAATTTCCCACTCCCACAGCTGTCAAGGTCAGAAAGGATTGCGGAGCAGCAGTGATAGGCACAGACACTAACAAAAGAAATTAAACAAGCAAGAGGAAAAGGAATAGAAAGAAAAGAAAGAAAGCTAAACAAATGAGGGATTTTGCAGCCCTATTATTAGCAAACAAACACTCGTTCGCACACATGGCCTACATTCAAAACTGCTATCTCTCACGAGCACAGTCAGGCACCTCACACTCACAGCGCCACTCAAATCCACAAGTAGAGCTGTGTTGCCATTTAGCACACTCACACATGTTCTGCATCACTCAGCATATATATAGCCCCCCAGTGCTTGTTGTCTTGTAGTGGCAGCACCTAAAGTCAGAAGGTTTCACCCTGTACTGTCTATTCTTACGTAGCTTGGATGTGCTCTGACAGTTCATCAAACAGACTCAAAACTCAGAAATTCATTCTGAAAAATGCAATCCGGTGGCTTCCAGCCTGCTATTTGGATTCAAATACACACTTGTTAGTCTCTCTGGCTCCACATTAATGTGCCTGCTGAATAAACATAGCCTACTTAAAGTGTCTCTGATAAGACTGATGCAATGTGTCTCTATCGGGTCGGTTGCAGCAAGAATGTGGATGTTTTCCCAGTGAAACCTTTTTTTCTTGTGGGGTGGACTCGACCGCCCAGGAACTTTTGTGCACTTTGTCAGACAGTCACTGCTGACAGACCTCTCATAAGTAAATATGTCTATAAATGGGCAAGCTCTCTTCTCACTGGTGTCCCCACCCCCCGCAACCCTCTACCCCAATCAAACACACACACTGACACTGTCAACTCCCTTCCTCCACAAAGTGCTTTCCCCCTTCTCCTTGGTTACTATGTCATCTCAAACGGTCAAACTGATTTTCATCCTATAAAGACTCGCTGCCAATGTGGATTTTAATTTGAAAAGCTGTGAGAAGGCAGCATGCACCTCAGGCACCTTCTTTTTTTTTTTTCAAATCTTCCTAATGTTTACCCATCCTAGTGTATTGTGCTTAGCTGGTATTTCAGCACTTATTGAACTTGGAGCTGACACTTTGCCAATCAAATCCAAGTTAATTTATTCTCTGCAGCACCCACTTGACCAAGACCCACTTGCTTTGTAATCCCTTGTTCAATCTCTGTCACACATCACTCTAAACCCTGTAAACCCACTTTTCTCCCCTCTCTCCGCCCTCTGCTCTATCTCTTTTTGTCTGTGAGTGTCTGAGCAGTAGCTTGTTGCTAAAACAGGCTGCCCTACTCTGATCCCACTAAAGTCCCCCCACCCTTGCTTCTCTTCTCCCAATCTGTGATCCAGCTGTTCCACATTAGCACATCCAGAGTTCTGGAGGCCAATGGAAGCTTGTGCGTGGAAATGTGAATAAGCAGCAAAAAGCCTTAGACCCAGGCATGATCCTCATCTTTGCAGGAGTTGGTTAACCCATTTATTTTTTCACAAAGGCAGGACAGGAGTTTGGTAGAGTTTCAGTAGCAGCACTCATCGGAAGAACCTTTAGGAGATTTGTCAATGCTGAATTCACAATTTGAAAAAATGCTGACATATTTCCTATTTGTGTCTGATTTCAGGAAAGCACCTTCTGACTTTTCCACACCACAACAACCTGTCCTGCTTGGAATCCCATTTCCTGTTTAATGCCACAATTGCTGAAATTTTCTTTGGATCCTATTTGACCGGCGTGTTTTTGAGAATGTAACTGGAGTCTCTGCCCTGGGGAACTGTAACATCCAGAACTGATTTCCAACTTTTCTATCCTGCATATCTGAGTTCTTATTCTGCAAGTACAGCCATGCCAGCAAAAGCACCCATATACCTGAAACCCACAAATAATAAAAAGGGGAAAAAGTGTCGACTCAGAGATATTTTGTCTCCAGACATGATCAGTCCACCGCTCGGAGACTTTCGTCACACCATCCACATTGGCAGAGGGGGAGAGAGAGACGCCTTTGGAGACATGTCTTTCCTCCAGGGAAAGTATGAGCTCCTACCAGGAAAAGGAGACACCCACCCACAGTATGGCATCCAAAGTGAGTTTCTGCGAGCAAACAGTACAGGTGATGCTTCATTTGCTGAGACGCCCTCTCCAGTACTCAAGAACGCCATCTCCCTCCCAACTATTGGTGGCTGCCAGGCACTCACCCTGCCCCTGATCTCCTCCACTGTATTTTCCATACCCCCAGAGCCACTGGAGGACATAATGGGGTCATCAGCTCCCATGAAACCTGACACTACTGAGGAGGTAGAAATCTTGCAAATGGATGCACTGTTGCGTTCTATGGACGTCTTCAGCAGCGAACCTCCGTCTCCCTCCACAGATATCCAGTCAAAACCTGATGTCCTCTTGGATCTGCTGGAAAACAAGTCCATTTCCAAAGAAGTGTCCAAAAACAACAAAATAAACAAGAGTGAAAGCAGATTTGACAAGCCCACACCCTTTTATATCAATGGTCACAGCAATAGCATCTACAAAGCTAACGGAAGCCTGAACAGCAACACAAGCAGCGACAGCTTCGACAGCTTTAGTGGTAAAAGAGACTTCCAGAGCAAGATCTGCAATGGTAGTGGGAATCTCAATGGCAATGCCAACTACAGTGGACATGGACACTTTAACAATGACATTAACCTGGGCTTCAAGCAGGAGTTCCCCAAGTGCAATAGAGAGTGGGCAGACAGGGACAGCGGCGTAGAAGAGGGCCGCATCTGTGATTTCGAATTTGAGTTTTCCAAAGAGAAGAGCACATCGCAGGATTCCCTCACCCAGATCACGGGGTCATTCCTCTCCCTCGAACTCGATCTGGGTCCATCCATCCTGGATGATGTGCTCAACATAATGGATAAACCCGCAGCAAAGAGCAGGCCTTGAGCTGCGCTGGTGCCCCAGGAGGAGAAAGGGAATCATTAAACTATAGCCATGAGGAGAGAAAGACTCAAGAAAAGCAATCAAAATGGTGTCTGGATATATCATTGAGATGAAAATGAGCTACGATAGACAGAGCTGCTTATGTTTTTATTGTCAAAACATATAATTATTCTAGCTTCTATGGAGTGTGAGTTCTTGTTTTTTTGTTTGTTTGCCATGCCAGCCGCATGTTTAAGATGCATGTGCTATTGAGTTACAGCTAAAACACAGCCATCGTGCCTTTGATTTTCAATTACTGTAAAAATGCTACATAATAGATTTGTGTTATGGTGACTTCCACAGTATGTACAAGCTATCTTTGAGATCATTTGCTTTTTTACACAGTCTTGTCACGAACCCTCTCTGAACATATAGCGTTTTGTGACTTTGGGTGTGTATAACAAAGCACCGTTTTGTTTGCCACACAGTTCATTTGCCACATGACTATTTCAAACAACATAACACTATGCATATTTGAGTTTTTAAAATTGTAACACAAATAAATTCATTTTGTCCTATTATGGCTAATTTCTTTCTGGGAATGTGTGTATACACAAGAAATGAGTGTTGATTTCCAAATGATTAAACATGATGACTCAAAAAAAAAGGCAAAAATAGCAGTGCAACTTGGAAAGACAAATAAGAACAATACCAAAGGCAGAAAGAGCTACAGATTGACAGAAAGAAGGAGAAAATGGATTTATTTTCTCGCCTCTGACATTCCTTACATTCTGTCTCCCTGCCCTGCAGTGGGAACACCGGTGGGCCTTCATCTGCCCAACCAGGCGCCTGCTCCATTTGTTTGCGTGTGGACGGGACAGGCAGAGGAGGGGTCTTTGAAATTCCCCGCATTCCAGCCACGCTGAATAAGTGTCCAGGACCAGACATAAATCAGCTGTTTAAAGTAAAGAGGGAGGGCTTTGGTCCTAGAGCCACACTATCCATCAGCTACCATGTACTGAGAGATGAGGTTATAAAACAAACGCTTACAACCTGGAGGCATATTTTGTTCAGTGCTGAAGGATACATGAGCCTTCTCCTCCTGTGTAGTTACAATAAAGATATGTTGACCCAGTGATGTTAACACAACAACCTGAAAGCGCAAGACAGCAGCAATTACCAGTACATTCAGCGTCCTGATTCACAGGTTGGAGAGGCCCTCGCTACAGATATGAAGGGGTAAGTCATAATAAGATTCCCCCAAACACCCAGAGCCACTGGGTCATGCTTGTTTAGAGAAAAGCTTAACTACATCCGTATTACCCAGCTAATTCATATGCAAATAATTATTTGGATTCAGAACTACTTCTGTCATTTAGCGGACTAATGTGGCAAACCGCTCCGAATCCCTCAAAGGCCTCAGAATGTACGTAAACAACCGCAACCAGCTCAGCCTCGGCATCTGACTCTCTCGTATAACCAGATGTTACAGGACAGATGAGAAACACCAAAGCCATGTCATGGCAGATCCTCCAGTCATTGGAAAATCCCAGTATTAGCGCTGAAGAGTTTGCACATGCTGAGCTGAAACATCCAGCCTCAAAGAACAAGTAATGAAAACCTTTGCTGTCATGGTAATCACTGTGCTTATGTGTGCCATGGTACATCACTCACTCGATGACTTCATTTTGACAGGCGTGGACCCCAAGCAAACTCCCTTTGGTTTACAAAAGAACTTGCAACCACAACATTGCATTGTGCTTTGTAACATTTTAGAAATATTTCTGTAGAGATGCCAACGCAGTCTGACACAAAATACCAGGAAATACCAGTGTTTAATGAAATCCAAGACAAATAGTCGACATATGTTACACTGTTCTGTTATTCTGAGTGCTCAACACTAAGTATAGAGTGAGGAGTTCTGTTTGTGGTATTGACCATTTGACTTTTAGTTCTCATGTTATAGAGGTCCACAGATGTTTCTGTGGTTTCAAAGACTAGACAACAGATCAGTGCATTTGGATTTGAATTGTACAACTTGAACAGCCTTCATTCTGGCTTTAGTCTTCTAAAGCATGAGGACAGAGGAGAAAATAATAGAAAGGGAAGGTAGTGGTAGTGGACTGTTTCTCATTACCACAGGGTCAAGGTGGAAGCTTGACCTGCAGAAATCCTGACTCCAGCTGGCTCCGATTTTCCATGTAGCACCACAAAGATGCTGTAACAGCAGCAGCGGCACAATCGACCAACTCATTATGACACCCACAGACTCAGAGAGAAACAATATTCTTTTTGTTTTACCAGAAGGTCACTGCTCAGTTTAGCTTGGCTTCGTGTTTTTCAGTTTGCTTGAGACAGACACAGATATATGTGCTTGTCCTTTTATTCAAATATTTTTTGACAGTCAAAGTGTGTTACTGAAGAGCAGCTGCCAAATGAGTGATTAGAGAGGAAGGTTAGATGGGTGTTGCCACTACCTGCTGCCTTGTAATTTCCCAAACAGTTGCTTTCTTGACAGAAATTACAAAAAACAAATTGCTCGATTCTGTTTCTTTCGCTTTGATGCCATGGTTTAGTAAGATGAGAAATATGGAAATAGATAGATAATAAGACAAAAGGCCCCAGGGCATAGCCATGTAAAACCACGGCTTCAGGTTGTTTCGTCTCTTCATGTGCCTTTGTGGCTGTTTTGTGTGTCTTTGTAGACATGTTGTGTCCCATTTTTATTGTTTTATGGTTATTTTCTGTTCCTGTTTGGTCGCATGTGTATTTGGGCATTTTCACAGTTTGTGGTCAGTTTGTGTCTGTGGTCTTTTTGATATCATTCATGCTCCTTTGTGAGTCATTAAGTGTCTCACGTTGGTTGTTTTGTGTCTCTTTATAGTCATTTTGAGTTTCTTAATATTCATTTGAGTGGCTTCCAACTAGATATGTAACAGTCCTTACAACCACAGGTTCTGACTAATGGGTCCATTGGGCCCCTATACCCAGTAGGCCCCTCAGTAATCCATCCACATGTGCATATACACAATTTTTAAAGCATGCTAGCACAATCTGGTTTGGGAAATACATGTTTAACACATTTTCCATGAAGAACTTTCATCATATAAAATATAAACTACTTATAGCACACAAAAGCTACTTTCTTAAGACTTTTCCCATTACACTACATTACAAGGTAAATCATTCAAGAGCATTTCATGAACGCACTTGCAGAATAATGGTGATCCAGGGGGATCGAGCTCCTCAGTTTCCTGTGCCATGGTGAAGCTGTCAGTTCACGGATGAATAAGCTTTGGCCTGGAGGACACCGGTGCCAAAGAAAGCACAGCTCAGACCCAGCAAAACTTTCCACCCAACCTCCACAACACAGCAGCATAATGTGTGCACTGTCTCTCACATGGAGGTGTTGGTGAAGGAGCTCCTCGTACTTTAATAAGATGTTCCCCGCTCACTGGCCATAGATGGAGACAGCAGAGACTTGCCCTGCAGGATAAAGCTTCTCTTGTCTTTACCTGCTGTAAATGTCTTACAGCACTAGATGAGCAGATAAAGTACTCTATATCCAGCCAACAGACTGAACAAGAGGAAATTTCTGAGGTATGGCTTTCCTCAGCTTTCCTCAGGAATATTATTGTTAAATATTTTTCCTGCTTGCTGAAGCGATATCATTCATTGTTGATACATTCTGTACCTCGTCCAAAATTGAATGCCATGACTATGATAATTGGGGCCTAGGAGTAGAACTTTCTTGGGAACATTTACTTTGGGATGCGGAGGACGGAGCTTGGACTCAAGTGTTCTGCAGATCTGCTGATTTAGCAGCGCACCGACGCAGCTCCCTTTCAAAAAAACAACAACAGAAGAGAATAGAGAGAGCTTATTCTCAGGGGTGAATAAAATGAGCCTGAGCAGGGTTTGATGCAGTGCAGATACGATCGAGCTCACATGCAGTTTGGTCTGGCAGGCAGCGGATGCCTCGGCTTCACTGCACTGTTGACTGTTGTTTAGCTGACAGTAACCATAGCGAGGTGAGTTTGTATCTTCAGCACGTGAGGGCTGAGCTGAAAGGAGGGCATAGAGAGGAGGCATCACGATATCTCTGTGAAAAAAAACCAAAACACAGCTTTTGTATGCTTAATTTTAACATCATCAGCTATTAACTCTCATTTTACAAAGTTAATTACAGTATTAAATGCTGATTATTTCAGGTGAGTGGTTAACATTCTGCATTCATAAATAAAAAACACACCCTTACTCAGTTCAGTACATTCAGGGGTTTTGTTGTGTCAGCCGTACTTGGTCTGCTACATTATGGCAGTTACAGCAAGTTTGTTAACTAATTTGTTAATGAATTCAGAAACATAAGATGTTAACTAATGTTTAACTGCAATAAAGTTTGTATGTGGACAATCCTTGTGTTTAAGTAATAAAATCTTTAAACATTATTTTGAACATTATATTGTGTTGAGTTAATCAGCCAAATAGTTTATGGTTAGCTAGTATTAAACCTAATTAAAACACATTTGCCAAAAAATGAGAGAAGTAAATAAAGGAATAAATAAAGATGAAATTGTAATCTTAAATGGAATATTATTATTTCAGATTATGCAGACACACTGACGAATTCCTGCTGCAACTTTATGTGACAACAACACATTACTATGTTGTCTGTTTTCAGGTGCTACGGTGTATTTTTCCAGACAGACAATAGATACTGTACATCACTGTGGGAGGCTCAGCCTGCAGTCAGTTGATGTTCACTGTCTTCCTGTCAGCTTTATGATAAATACTGCAAGGCTGCTCTGAATAAACAGGCTTAGCCTGTGCTTGCCATGTTAATCAGCTTAATTTAAAACAACCCCCACTCTGCACACAGAACATGAATTATTCATATTTATTCCAGCCTGGGAAGAAAAGAGTTGTGACTGAGCCCAGTAGTATGGGACAGTAATACTGTATATGCTGTCTGTATCTGTATCTCCTTCTAAGGCAGCACAAGGGAGTGAAACCAAATGCAGTCATCATGTGAGTCTTTCTAAAGTCATCCTTGTCTATATTTTGACTCTTTTCAAATGGCATGCCCCAAACCCAGGGCAGCAACTGTCCATCCACGTGCCCTCTTTGGGCAGCAATCTATATACATCCATATGCAGCACTTACTGTATATATATATATATATATATATATATATATATACATATATATATATATATCTCGGGAGGTACCTCTCCTTATAGATGTGGGTGACATCACTTACCATATTTTCCTCTTGCAGGTCAACAACATCTCTGTCAGCCAAATGAGATGGCTGTACCCGGGCACATAATGAGGCCAGGTCACTGAGTTGCTCTCAGAGTGGTGTTTATTGGCAGATACATGCCGCTCCTAAGAATAGTTAGTTAATAAGATGTTAAATATCTTTGTATGTTTCATCATGTGATTTTTTAGGGTTGCTATTACTGTATTTAACTAATGTCCATACAGTCTGTTGATAAGCCTCTTCTTTATGTATCTATCATTTATTTCATCCTTGTGACACTACAACATCCGCAGCCGCAGACTTGCATCGACTTTCTTTCCAAAAGTCGGACGAAAATGTTACTATCAGTCTCATTTATTGTACATGTGTTAATACTGCATTCACACAATGTCAGCAGAATGGAAAAACATGAAAAACTTGTACTCACACTACTGAAATAGCATAACTGAGAAACTTTTGAGGTGTTAAGGAGCAGAAAGCAGTTTGTTAACAGAGGAACTCAAAGACGTGCGTATGGCTCCTACTAAAGTATCTCAATAAACTGTATTCACTGTAGTCACTACTGGATTTTATTTAAATATACTGAAACTGCCTCTTACTGATCATATATGTCTCTGGCTCTGTTTACAGCTTAAAGGCTTACATACAGTTTCTGTAATTAAAGGTGTTAAAAAAGTTTTATTAATTTACGTTTACCAGAAATAGGCTTAAAAAAAACCTCATTTAACAGCTTAGGCATCAGTGCAGAGATATTTGCTTGTCGAAATGTTTTGATGAGGCTCCCCCTTTAAACCAATCACAATTTCAGTTCATTTTTGAGAATCTTTTTTTTTTACATTTTTTTCATAATGACGATTTCCTTAAGTTATAGAAAGGAGAGTGGTATTTTCACATCTAACTCTCAAAAAAAAAAGATAAACAACATGCATGTTTTCCAGAACGATTACTACTGTTACAATCTTCAGCTTCCCCACACACAGAGAAAGGGAACTGACTGTGTTGAATCATAGCCTGCTACACCCTAATGAGCAATTATTATCTTAAGATTACAGCTCAGAAGAATCAGAATGATTCACATTGCCAGAAAATTATACTGACTCTAGAAATTTAGCCTCCTGTTCATTTTCAGTGGACTTGTCTGTGGTCTCTTGATAACGTGCATAAGCTTACAGTGCTAGTTGCTAAGCATTTTTAAAAGTGGTTTTAAATTGAGTGTTTCTTTCCCATTTATTCATATTTTATTTAATCTCATGTATTTGTCAGGGTTATATTGTGAGTTCTACCTACACCGTCATAGAAAGTAGAAACCAAGCAGTGTTCAGGTCAGAGGACCACATTCCTGTAGTCATGGCCTACAGCTTTTAGGATTCTGCCTTTTAAGGTAAGACCTCACTCTCTTTCTCCTTATCCTCATGCAGGCTTGATCCCTCTGTTTCCCGGGGGCTCACTGGGTGCCCCCAGAGTCTCCTTTTATAAGTTGTCACCAGCCAGTCATGCAATCACATCTGCTGGAAAATTCTGAGCAGGTCCTTTGCCTCCAACCCCAAAAAGAAACAACAGCTGGCGGCCATTCGTTTTACGCCTTGTTTGAAGGAGCTTTTACACTTCAGGTTTGCACAGCTGATTTACGGCCGGGCACTAAAGCGATACAACAGCAGAGAGACGCAAAACACGAGATCTCCAAACTTCCAGTTTAAGAAAAAAACAAAAGAAGAATTATGGATGAGTGTTGATGATATTCTCCTAGTGCTGTGACCTCTGTCTTGCTCTCAAGAGTTGCATTGTGCTTCCACCTGAAACACAGCAAGTCTGTGAAATTCATCTCATTTCCATTTGACACCATGGGGAGTAAAGCAATGTAACAGCTTATACTCCAGCCTCTTTCACTGGATTGTCAGTCATCTGTGAGGACTTAGGAGCCCTGGCTCTCTTCACATCCCCTGTCAAAGTTGAGAATTTTCTTGGACAGTGTCCCAGTATGCGTCAAGGACCCACATTAAATGAGTACCAAGGGTTTTAAAGTTGAACAATGCATTAGTAGTCAGTGTCTGGATGTGGAGATTCAATAACTCAAGGCACAATGCAGTAGTTTCTTATAAAACATACATTTAAATCTTGTCCACGTTGTCCTGCGACTGATCAGATCCTCACCGAGCTGACAGAAGGAAAGCAGTAAATAGACTTCAGTATCAGTTTAAACCATGCAGGATATTACTGTTAAACATTCACTTTTCCAGCTACCTCAAGTTTTCTTTGCTGATGACTCGACTTGTTCTACGTTGCTGCACAACATCCTCATTAAACCCACACACCAACTCTTACATAACTGACCTTTCCCAGGGATCACAGGTCACGGGGTTTTCTTCTTTTTGTGAGAGGGAAACAAACCAGCGATAAAGTCTCCCACGTGCAGCTTTTAGGCTGAGGTGGGTTTGAGGAACAAGGCATTCTGGGAAGAATTTCCCAAACCAAAGATGGATCACTAAGGTCAGAGTGACCGACCTCTTAGAACCTTATGGCCAATGGGAGCTGCTCTGCTGTCCAGCTTTTGAAAAATTTCCACATGTCAAATTGATAAATTATTGATAGTTAAAAGACCTCACACACAGACACAAGGATAAATACTGCAAATACCAATAAGCAACTCCCTCGGAAGAAACAACAACTCTCACAGACACACAGCGAGATACACTAGAGCTGTGCAACAAACCCACTTTATTGAGTTTCTTGCAGATAATGAGGCCAAGACGGAGTCATTTAAATATCTGGTCACATGGTTTGAGTCTGTCCAGAGGTAACATGTTTCCAGAAAAGTGTATCAGCTTTTCCCTCCATCCTTATTTGTGGAGTTTTAAAAAAAAAATTCTATAATAAAATGTTTTCCCCAAACTTTCTGACTTTTTTACTGTTATAATACTACACTTACTTTATTTGCTCATTCCCTATTTTTTTCCTGTCCGGATATCATTATCCGTGAAATACAAATATACAGTACAAATAGAGAGAAGTAAGATTGAAAAAAAAAACAACATCAAATAATGAAGGGAAAACATCCTTTCCTGATTGAATGACTAATTTAATTAAATCAGATGAATAGCAACATTACACTGACATGCTGTCATTCAAATAGGCTCAGGATTATTATTTTAATTGGGGTAAATGGGAATTATTATTCAAAATCAGAGTGTCTTGTTTCTACTGTATAATAAAATGTTTTAAATACATTATGTATATAATTTTTTTTCTTTTTAAAAGACTTTTATAAAGTTTCTTTCTAATCCGTCATCTTTTATTTCACACTCAGTTTCTCTCTTTAAAGTAATTTATGTTCAGGTTCCTTTCCTCTTTTGTGTCTGTCATTTGTGCTTAATCGAGTTGTTGAACGTGTAAACAACTATTTACCAGACATAACTTTGACAATACAAAATTATATTGTTTGGCTATTTTTTTGTAAAAGTCACACAGAAATCAGCACAACACCTCCCAGTAGTTACAATGAATGGTGAAGAGCTCCCCCTGCTGTTATAATATATAGGTTGGGTCTGTTTCCTATTCCGAGTCTTCAACCCATCTAACCTGATCATTAGTAACCTGAAGGCAGCTTCATTTAACAAAACAGGACCCTAATAATCAGAGATTTGATTGTATTAAGAGGATTTTTCCTTTGTTGAAACAAAGCCAATCTCCAGACCACCCAGATTTACCTTGGTTAGAACATTCCTCGCTCATGAATGTCAAACACAATTTAGGGTTCACTGTGTTCTCAGTTGTCCTGGGACCAAGATCTCCTTAATGTGGAGAGATTAGTGTGTGGTGGTGGTGGAGGGTCGAATTTGCTTAAGATAATCTGTCTATTCTGTACAGAGAGCTACAGTATGTCCATATTGTGTGGTGTTAGTCATAACGTTACCTGCCACTGTTTCATCACAACTGACATCTCAGCTCTTTAAAAGCTACTACTGCTAATGGTGTTTCAGCACAATATGTCAAAACATGACCTAGATGACAATACTGAGGTACATTTTTTTTCCTTTAACCCCAGAAATGACAGAATCTTAAGCCGAACATGCTCCTCCAGGGCCGTATGACTTCCATCCTTTTTGGCACGGTCAGTTCAGATGTGGCTAAACACTCGAGACACAGAATGGGTGGTTAAAGATAGAAAGGAAAGAAAAAATAAATGGCTTTGCAGATACAGAGGCTATATTATTAACTTCCGTCAGATAAATAATAGTAAAACCTCCTGAAAATATCCAGCCGAAGGGTTACTCTAAAACTCTTTTACAAAAGTTGTGTTTTCCTAATGAGATTATCCTCGTTGGCACCTCCCTTCCCAGGACAGGGAAAGGAAAACTGAAAATGACTCAACTATTTTGTGGTCTGGCCTGATCCCAAGCCCTCTCTTTGCATGCAACCTGCTAATTTGTCCGGCTGGCTAACGACCTGTTTGCGTGCCAGTCGATCATTAGTGCCTCGTCAGAAACGGTCACCAAACATGTCACATGGCCCCAGGTTAGTCCATTCAGGGCCGACAGCTGCGGTGGCCTCAACACATGCTTTAAGGGAAAAATTCAACCAGTTACAAGCCAGCAATGAATCATTTTTATTTGAGTTTTGTGTGCTAAATTATTTTAAAAATGATGCTGCTGTAATACATGAAATACATGATTCTAGGTGGACTGTGAGTTGGACAGATTGAAGCCTTTCAGAGATACAAACGTTAATTTAGCAACTGATTTTGAAGATATAGTTACTGCAGAGAAGGTTGTCAGTATGTATCTATATGTGTATGTAATATATGTTGTAAAATTGCATTTCATACATCACAAACTATCTGCTATATAGACAAGGTGACAAATGCCTCTATTCATTTTCATTTTGCATCATCTGTTGCTTTTACTCCATTTTAGCAACATCTAAAAATGATTTAACGCTGTAAATAATAGTTAGTACCTCATTTACCACTTCACTTACAGAGTTTGTCTAGTTGTGACTTGTGCAAAACATGTACAAATACAAATGTAGAGACAAAACTTCAGTTCCCTGATGCTCCACTGTATTTAAGACGTTCTTTCCTGTTGTTTAAGTAAAGTGTCTCTTGCATCATGTGTTCCGTGTTTAAATAAAACGTCTTGGTGTGTTTTTATTCAGAATTAATGCTGTGATCTTTTCCTTTTTTTTAACCTTTGTTTATTCACACATTTACACCTTGAAGTTGCCCAGTCCGACCACAGTCTGACCTGTGGTCGCTGAGCAGCTCGAGGGGCACCAAAGTGGTGTCGATGCCAGTCTGCTCGCCTTTCTAACCTTTAGGGCAAATCTGTTAAACTGATAATAACTTCTTATAGTTTCACGCTTTCTAACAAGTTTTACAGTTCATAATGTTACCATGGCATTTATAAAGTTTTGTTTCTCTCATCCATTAGCAGAAGGTAGTTAATCATCTCCAGCTATTAATGTTATTAGACTATGGGTTTTACAGTCCCTCTGGTTTAGACCTGGTATGCTAATGAGCAGTTTGGAAATGTGCCTCATGTGCCAGGGTCCAAAAGCCCTGTTGTCTTTTTCTATAGGGTAGTGACTCCATGGGAAAGGTCTCCAGAGAGTCATGGAGGCAGATTTTCCACAATCTAGAAACCAGAATCTTTGGTTCATTCAGCTGTGAACTGAAGCACCACTGATGTTACATCGCTGCAGTAGATGCTTTCGTAATTGAAGTAACATTTAGAGGTTGTACTTTGGTACTTTTACCTGATGAGAAAATGATACTTCTACTTGTAGTGGATTATTTTTCTGGATAAGTGTTTTCACTTTCTCTACTTCATACACCCCTGAATGCAAGTACATACATACAGTATATAGCATAACAACAACACAATGCAAATGCAAATGCAGAGGTCAGGTCATAAGTGCCAGCTCTTTGCTTGGGTGATGACAGGACTGAAGAAGTAGCTCTAGGCCAGATAATGAAAGGCCATTTACTGTGGAGCTAGATGAATAGGGAGGGTGGCTGGACTACTGAGGGGGCCACGGTGGTTTAGTCTAAACTAAAAGAGAGAACAAGGCTGGGGAAATCCACCATGTCATTGCTCTTTGCTTGGTTGAGAGTAGGAGTTAAAATAAGTTTTAAAGTATGTTTTACAACGTTGAAGATGCTGTACTCTTTGTTAGGGCTAGAAACTGATGCTGCCTCTCATAGGACCCAGCAGATTTGAGGACCGACCTGACACTGTAGAGTCAGGCAATAAGACAAAACATCATTTCACATGAATACTGGTCTTCCATAAGAATGCTTACACAACTTTTGACCCATTTGTTGATAAATACACAGCTTATTATGTATTGATAACTTTTTTTAATATATTGTAATACAGTTTACATGCTACACTGTCTGCATGTGTGTAACTGAATATTGGTTAAGGTTAAAACCAACCCATTGTAAAACCATGTGTCTGTTTGCTCATTGTGTTGCGTTTTCTTGTAATGTGAGGAGCCACTGGGAGGCACCCTGCCATCACTGAACAGACAACTGATGATCATTTACCTGTGCTGTCATGAAATCACAGTCAACAGCACTGAACTTTGTCTTCACATCGACCACAGCTCTAAAATCACTTTATAAGAAGCCTAGCAACAGGTAGGCTATATAAACTATGTGTGAGCTTGTGGTGCTGTTAGTTATGTTAGCCAAGATATGTATGTATTGTGACATTAAACAGATATTTAAAAAAGTCTGTTTTCCTGTTCATTACATACTGTACATACAGAATCATGTGGGCTCCTTACCGCATGTCACATTGTTTTGATATATGTATAAACACCTGAACTTTAAATTTAGTATTTAAAAGACACATTGAATGAAACTGCAGTGTTCTGACTTTTGATAGGTCATTTGTTTTGGGGGGGTAGTACGGAAGTGTTAGCACTGTTGCCTCAAGAAGGCACAGACTGAGTTTGCATGGTTTTTTTTTCGGGTACTCCAGCCCCAAAGATTATACAACCACTTTGGTGAAGTGAAGTGTTGAAGTTATTTACTTATCATTATCTCAGTTTTCTATCTGAACAACTTAAAGCTGCACTTCATTCTCGTCTTGTAAACAAACTAATGTATGTTTATGTTCAGTGTTTCACAGCAAACCTCATTACAGATGGAGGTGTGTCCATGAAGCCTAGCAAATGTTTCTCTCCCTACGTGTTCACATACTTGTTATGCAGTATTTGTGCACATACAAGATGCAAACAAAATAAAGAGCTACTAATAAAATCATTGCTTGACAGCTCTACTACTCAATATCTCCACAGCGTATCTTTAAAGCTGCACTGTGGGACAGCAGTTCCCAAAATTTTTGGCTTGTAACCCCTCAGAATGAAGAAATAACACCTTACTGTGTGACCCTGTAACCGCATTATTAGAAAATTAAAGGATATTGTGATTTATTTTTCTGGCTCCAAAAGAAAAGAAAATTCTAAGATTCTCCTTTTTTTTTGTCCTGTTCAAATCTTCACCACCCTCAGGAAGAGACATTATGTAAACATCAGATCTGCCTCGTCATTCTTTAGATTACATTTAAGTGCTGAAGTCATCACAAGACTCACCAGAGGGGAATCATTAAATGCTATTTCTTTGAACAACTCCATATATTCTTGTCACTTTTTATTGAAAATTTGAACAAAATTGTTCAGGTTCATCATGATAGGCTTCTTAAGGCCTACCTGTGTTTGTGTTGAGGTCGCTTAGTTGGCAGTAATACAGGAAATTATGAAGGAATATTCCAGCAGCTTAATCCTTGCATGCTAACTGATCCATTAAAGCCCTAAAATGATCTGATCCAAGTCGGCTTTTCCCAATAACATAAACCTTACTAGAAGAGTTTAACGACTCAGGAAGTGGAGCAGTCACAATACAAATGCCATATGACTGAAATCCGCAGCAAAATTATGTTGTTTTAGAAATCTCTTTTATAATCTTGCACGAAAACCTTTTGTTTCATGTTTAAACCAATTGCACTGACTTAGCAAAGCATGTGGAAAGTTTTTGTTTGGTTTTAAGTGGTCACAGTTCATATTCTGGACAGGTCATCACAGGAAATGTGTACTTCAATTCAGGTGTATGCAATTGCACAATATTTGCATGTGTCTATTTGAACAAAATATATAGTAAGTAAACAATTTTAGCTGACATTTAACATTTGACATAGAAAATGACTGACACCTCAGTAATGTAGCCATACTGCGTCTGTCAAGCAATCTGTTTTGCAAGAACAGACAGAGCAGTATGAAAATCCAAAAGTCTGTTTTTTTGTTTCACAGTGATGAGATCAAGCAAAGCTCCTGAAAGCAGGATGAACAGTTTTAGTATTTGAGGTTATTCATCATTCAAAGTTGTGTTAAGTATTCACACTTGAATTATGGCCGGCAATCGAAGGGAGTTCTCAAATCCTCCTGGAAAAGAGTCATGTATCTTTTTGGACTGTAAGACTGTAAAACTGTGAGAATGTTGATTATTTAACCTCATGTGCCATCTAGTGTTCAAATCAACATAGTGCAACACCTACTATCGTACAGCACAAGACTTTAATGATGAGAAAAACTACAAACTGCAAATAATTCAAATGCTTGATCATGTGCTTTTGGAAATAACAGCAAATCAGCTGGTGGAAGCAGCGCAAATGATCTTTAAACTGCAGGGAAAAGTGAAAATTAGAAAATCAACAACAAATGTGTGATTACATTTCAAATTAAGAACTTAGAGTTTAGTCGTCTGTATCATTAACATCTTCAGTTTTTGAACTTAGCAATAAAACCTTATCAGAGGTTTTGCAGTACAAATACTTCACTAAGTACCCTTTAATTATTCTACTCTAGTACAAAGTACAATGTACAAAATCTTACTTAAAGTAAAAGTACTTCACTAAGAAAAATGTATTTTAACATTTAATATAGAATTTGATGCTGGTGAAAACATAAATTTAGAAGTTTTGTCCAGATTTGTTCAAGGTGAAAATGATCGTAGAAATGTGTCGTTACCTACAGACTGTGGAACATAAACAGACGTTGGTGAAGGTGGAGATGATTTTAACCATGTTGTCATAGTGACAGGAAGTTAATCCATATATGATACATCAGCCTTTTACAGATATATAATGATTTTTATAAGAATCTAATCCTAAAAAAGGTGGAGTAAAAGTGTAATATTTTCTTCTGGTTTGTAGTTGAGTAAAAGTAAAAGTAACCACTCCAGTAAAGTACTAGTAGCTCTAAACTGTACTCAAGTGTACCACTTAAGTAAATGTACTTAGTTACTTGTTAAGCAGGAGATATAGGAGGTTGTGTTGTGCAGTGTGTTGGTTACTGTCGCATTACCTTCATGACTGGGATTAGAATCAACTGTCTGGTGTCTGACTGTCTGCTGGTGCCTTGCATACAAACAGCCACGGATCAATAAAGACACAGCAATGGACACACGGGCAGCAAAGGTCAAACGCAAATGCAGTGTTGGATAAAATATTGATCTTTAGTTTGATCAGAAATGTGTATGTGTGTCTTTGTCCATTCATTTGTATGTTTGTGTTTGTGCATCCTTGTGAGTGCAACAGTTTGTTTGCATGTTATTACGTACCATACACAGTACTAGTACGAGTATGGTACAATATCTCATGGGAGATATTATTAAATCATTATATTCTCAGTTCCATATCTCTTTAGAGGCCACCACCGCTGTTTCTATTTCTGTGTCTTCCCAGCATTAACATTCACACCCACTTTTTAATCCTCCTATCATTTTTACTGTAAAAAGAATCTAGTTATCAAGAGATGTATCCAGTGTTTTTAAGAAAGTTTATCACAGTTAGTGGATTCATAAATAGCTATAAAGATGGGTGAAAGTGGTGAAAGATAAGCAACAAGATGTGAACAAACATCATTGCATTTGATGCCTGATTACAACTAGATTCACTTTTTTTGTCAAATGTGTTTACTTAATCTGATCTTACATGGGCAACCTTTATCTCATCCTTCTCTGACTTAACATACCTCTTATCATTTAATGCTACACTCTGTGGTTCTTCTGCCAATATGCTATTGAACTTTATATCTACAACCATCATAATGTGTCTGAGCTTCCACCTTAACATGATTTATCTGGGAATCGCTTCATACTCAGCAGTGAAAAACCGATCTGTCTTGGAGCAAGAGTGAAGAATTGCTGACTATCTTAAAACATTGTCATTTCGAAAAGGAGAAGAAATAAAGGACATAAAATTACCAGTAAAGCAGTATCCTCAACACTCAGTTCGAGCATTGCACATTTTAAATGCCTTAATGCGAAGTGTCACACCCCATTTGAGAATTACCTTCTGTGAGTGATGGGTAATTAGAAATGCATAGAGGTGATTAAATGTTTCACTATATGGCTTCACCCTTCGCTCTCAGATGGTGCTCATGACATTTGTAGGAAGTCATGATGAATTCTCTGCACTGCTCTCTAAAACGTCGTTAAGGGTAAAGCCACTGCGCTATAAGACAGGAACAGGGTAATGACATTAACCATAAGGCTAGACTGAATGAAATGCTTTTACAGAGGCTGCCAGGTGGAGAGAGAGGGAGCACACTGAAATACCATCCAAGGTCATGAGTCAACCAAAGTATCCCTAGCAACAATGAGACCATGGTCACTCCAAGGTGATACATCAACCAGTATATGCGTAGCAACAATGAGACTATGGTTAGTGACTACACCCTCAAGTTGGAGCAAGTGAGATTCCCCAGTCCCACCTTCACAGCTGATGACGCGAGTGTCATAAATCATCTTCCATGTGGTAAGATATCATTGCCCACGATGAAACACTTATGGTATCACACCCCTCTACCATTGTACCAAATCCCCACCTGGATTATGTTCTCATATTTATGGGAGTTCTGCAGATAAGAGAACCAATGCTGCACAAAAAATACTTTCAGCACACATCATGTAAAGAATATATTTACCCTCAAGGACATTCAAGAGACCCCCAGCTCTGCCCACTGGCTGAGGCCTTTGTCACAGACAGGTGAAGGCAAGAATGTGGGTGGAATCACACATATTTGTCTGCCCCAGTGAATCTCTGCTGTCACACTGTGTCCAGCTGCCTCAGCCATGAGGAAAACAGTTAAGAGGACTCCCTCAGTGCTGGGGCACTGCCAGTACAGCAAGCAGCTAAGACTCTCCACAACAGTGGCAGACAGAGTCGACTCAGACAGGGGCAAATGAGGAGAGAGTTGTTTGAAGTCCGATTTGTACGAAAAACTATCTGTCTGACTCTTTGGGAAACTGCTTGCTTCTATTCTTATGCAGCCTTTCATTTCCAGTTAATTAACAGATGCCTGTATTCTGGAGCAACCTGAAAGAAAGAAGTAGCAAACAAGACAGGTAGTTGATTAATTCAGTATTTGACCTCCTTAATCCGCAGACATGTAAACAGAGTTGATGCAGCAGCAGCAGCAGCAGCTTTAACACACCACTATCATGAGGTCTGTTTAACCACCTCTGCTGAAGTAGAAGTAGACTGGGGGTTCTTCAAACATGACTCGCTGTAATTTCATAAGATTTCTCCATGAGCATCAGTCCCTGGTGAACAACATTTGTGTGTTTAACCAGTCAGTGTCTGTCTGCGTGGACCTCCACATTAGAACACATCAGGTTTAATTTGATAAATAATGGATGCTTTGTTGCAACTTTAATTTTCCCTTTTCTATCTTGTGTCTCATCCAAATTGGCCTTAAAAACCCATCTTAATAACCAACTCGAATCACAATCTCTCCACAAGAGATTAAGCTTCTACTTCCACTCCTGCTTCGTAATAGTGAGGAAAGTGAGAGTTGACAGATGGAAAAACCCTCAGGGATAGTGTGCACGAGGTGAGGCGGTGAGATAAAGTATTTCCACCTTCCATCTCCCAGCACTACCATTCTGTAGCACTGTGACGTATTAAAGAGACAACCTCCTGGGCATTTTAGACCAGGGTGTGCTATCCAGATGACCCAGTCACTTAATGGTGGCATTCAGAGTGATTTAAACACCTCAGATAAATTAAGGGACAAAAACATGTCTGCTTCCAGGGGGCACCATCAACGGCCTGTCAGCTGGAGAGCTAAATCCAGCACAGTGGACGCTTGCTTTCTATGAAAGACATGCAGCAAGACAGACTCTGACGGCTGAACACGTGAACTATCAATAATGTCTGGTAGCTTAAAGCTTGTCTATTAGGTTGTACCAGCTGAATACCAGCTTAAATCGTCTGTGTGTCTAGACAGAGTGTTCAAACTCAGCGGTGATGTTAAAAGGTGTTTTGCATATAAGGCTGTGCAGTTATAAATCACCCGTGACAGGTGACACAATTTTTCAAACCCTGACCTACAATGTCTTTAAAGTGTATTTGAAGACTGATGTTGCCTTGGTTAAGAGGAGATACTCTCATCATATGATGTATACATCTTTGTGTCTGTTTAGGCTCATTTATATTGACTGAAGCAGTTTTGTAGTTTAACTGAGGATTGAGTCATGGCAACTGGACTTCTTTCTTCCAAGTAGAGACGTTTCGTTCTGAATCCACAGAACAGAACATCCACTTAACAGAGGTGGAGAGCTCAGACATAACTTATCTTCAACCTACAATGCTGCCCTTTCATCCATCCCCAGGAAAATCAGGCCCAATTCACACTTCCACCAGGTTGAACCCCCTTAACGACCCACCCAATGGGGGCAGGAGGAACGGTAAGGGGGGTTGTTACATCTACCCACACTAATCCCCTGCCTTTGTTTCACTTAACGAGCCTAATCAGATAGGTGTGAGGTGAAACCAACCTGGAGGATATATTTGTGGTCACTAGCCAACTTCACTCAGATTGATAAAGTTCTGTGGATGCAGAACGAAACGTCTCTACTTAATCTCTCTCGACTCAATCCTCAGACAACTTTACCTGGATGACTGAGAATCTTCACAGACATATTTTGTAGTTTAAGCTAAATATCATGGTCTCCTCAGGGCACCAGGTGAATAGCAATCAAGTTATGCAGCCCGTACAAACAACTATATTGATTAAAGGTCACATGAATGTAAAATGGGTAGCTGAAACACATTATGTGGGGACAAGCAGCTACAAATAGCCGCCAACCGACCGGTCTTACACATTTTTGTCAGTATGAGACCCTAAAGGACTAAGTGTCACAGCGTCACTATTTTATGCCCTGGGAAGGAGAACAGTCTGATACTGTGCTCCAAGAAAAGCTAACATGATCTGGTTAACATCAGTCTACATGCAAGAGACCTTTCATCAAAGCACCCTTCAACATTTCAAAGGGATGGTATCCAGTAGCCAGCTGTCAGTGACAAAACTGTATACAATTATATATGAAATGTCTCAATGATCATGTTATCCATCCAGTTAATCAAAACAACAGCATGTTTCTTTGTAAAAAGTTGTAGAAAATGTGTAAAAAGTACTTTCCACTGAAAAGTTCCAGGTATTTTTCTTTTCCAG
Source organism: Ctenopoma multispine (assembly GCA_034779795.1). NCBI lineage: Eukaryota > Metazoa > Chordata > Actinopteri > Anabantiformes > Anabantidae > Ctenopoma > Ctenopoma multispine. Next base: position 4,496,523 of record JAUYWH010000007.1, on the reverse strand, counting down.
GACCGAATGTTCAGGAACAGTCACTGTGCTAAATGTCCTTGTCCTTTGTGGTTAGAAACACAGTATCGTATTAGTGTGTGTGTCCATTCATGCTTTTCTTCGTTGTTCATGTGTGTATCATGTTAAACATCACAACGGTTTCCCTTGGTGTCACTATGATGATCACCTACACTAACACTATATCTACAGTATAATGATTTTACTGGTATTAACAAATTAACTTTTCTACCTAAGAGAAGTGTGAAAAAAAGGCTCTGTTATCACAATAGTAATTTTACTTTTCTTTAAGATATAGTATATTTCTTGTGCGTTTGTCGAGTGGTCCAGTGCTCACAAAACACTTACTTCGTAAAATTACCTGTTACTTGTAGCTCCTTGTCAAAATATGCCCTCCACAGAAATAAAAATTGTCAAATCCACAGAAAAGTTCAGCAGTGATTGCTGATTCACTCTGTCATTGCTTATCCCTGCCCAGTCTGGACTGAATGTCACAAATCTCATTTAAATGCAACACAGCCGACGACCCAGCATGCAGCTTCAGTGTTAGATTCTGCAGCCAGAAAGGAGGACAGACCTTCGATATGACACAAATGAGACGAGGCCTGGTGGCTGGATCTGTCCCTGCTTTTAATCACAGTGGTCGCTGAACATTGTCACGTTGCTTAAAAAGCTGAGCTGGAGATGACAATCACTCTTACATCTTTTTTTTTTTTCAAATCCCAGACTCTCACAGCAGGAAAAGCAGAAGAAGAGGCTGGAAAATAGGACAAACAAATTAAACCTCTGGCTCCCATGGTGACCACCAGTCCAGCTGTCCTCCCTTACTACCTTGTTTTTGTGCCTGTCAGAGATGTTCAGATGTAGCACATTAGCTGACATGATCTATGTTTTCATTGTTTGAATGTTAAATTAATCTTAAAAACCCTCTCATCATCCAAGCTACCAGAACAATTATCTCTACAGACTTGATTGTGAAACTTTAAATGTAATAGCTCATATGGCTGTGAATCTGTGAAGCGCATTAAAACATTTCGTGATGCCATCAAAATCTTAGACCTGAACAATTCTAAGTTAAGGAGATACAACCGGGTTTCAAGGTTTTCAGAAGACCAACAATGGGAATTTATGAGATGGAGTATAATCTGTGTGTGGTTCTACAGTGGATGTATTTGAGTGCTCCAAAGAAAACCAAGCAATGAATTTACAATGTCAATAATTATGTTGAGCCATTGTCAGAGTATGATTGCTATGAATGGTGGACCCAAACGTAGACCAGGACAAGAGAGGGTTCAAACAAAGGATCTTTAATTAAACAGAACATACAACAAAACAAGGAAGTAAAATGGAACACAAAATCACTCCAGGTGGAGGCAAACT
>JAUYWH010000007.1:4461121-4491874 GCA_034779795.1 Ctenopoma multispine | reverse complement strand
TTGTCCTATGTTCAGTTACATTAAAGTCTTCTTTGTTTGAACCCTCTCTTGTCCTGGTCTGCATTTGGGTCCACCATTCACAACAACCTCACTCTGACACCCTTCCTCTGGCTCGAGTTTGCTCATGAAGTCAGCAAGTATCGCACATGAATATATCACATGTATTTGATGTGTCAGTATCTGTGTCATTCCCACCGTGTCAGAAAAAGGGAAGAGGGGGAAGCATCAATCAAAGCTGCCAAGTCTTAGTCCGATGCAATCACCCATCTTCTCAAGCCACACTTTCAATTTCCTGTCCTTTTTTATTCTAATTTGACATTACAGGTAGATACATACCGGAGCTGATTTAGTTTCGCAGCCCTAATAATGAAAGGGGCTGAAGAGAAACATCTTTAGATAGAGAAACTCTCAGAGCTATGAGACCCACAGCTGATACACAGAAGCTATACAGTAAACGCCAGTGGCGAGAGATGGCCTATGTGTTTTCTGAACGAAAGAAGTAAATTAACACACACGTGTAGTTTAGCACAACACTCACTTCATGCTGCAGATATATGTTCACTGTTTTCTGATTATAAAGAGTCACAGTTACACGATTGCAACTCTAAAATAAAAATAAAAAATAGAACCTGAACCACACAGGGTAGGAACACGGTCAGTGTTAAATAAATGGCTGGCCATGCATAATGAAAAATAATGTCTCCCACCAAATCCTCGTATTTACACCCACTTGATGTTTAAATGTCATTCCTAACACTTCGACAGCCTGTAAACTCCTGACTGTGCAGCTCCTCTCATCATCTTCCTGAGCAGAAGTGCTGGACTCAATGCTTCAGTGGTTCCCCCTTCACCGTTGATGGAATTTCCATGTAAACCTCCCAGTGGAACAGACTGGTGTGAAACTGTTGTTTGCTTGGTGAAGTGGTGCTTTAGAGCGTGACTTCACTCACCAAAATCCCCAGCAAGTATTTTTTTTCTTCCGGGAATCTGTGATGATGACTTCAAGGACACAAAAACAGATGTGATTCACCTTATTACGTCTGGAATCTTTTCTGTTAATGACCTCATGATGGGGTCATCACCCCAGTAGCTGAGAATAAAAGAGAGCAGAGCACTTTAACCTCTCATTTTCTGGGTTAGTTTCTGTTTCCTTAGAACAGTAGAATTAGCCTACGCAGGCAGTCCAGTTTGAAACCACAGTCAGGCGTAACTGCTGCTGCAAATAATTTGTGCACAAATCAGGGTGAAAAGACGCTCCTAATTCCTGGTCTCAGTCAACTAGATTTATGCTGTTGCATGATATTCCTGTGACAACTTAAATGGTGGTGGTGATGATGATGTCACATCCTAAATATGTATAATTTAATAAGTAAAACATCTGCATCTTACACTGGACACATTCAGTCTTATCATCAGACAGGGCTTCATTTGTTCTCCCACTCATGTTCATCAGACATAATTAGAATGACTTCAACACAATCACATCTGGGAAGTCAATCACAGCTTTTGCTGGAGTAATTAATTATAATTGCTTTCACATCAAACAGGCCTTAGGTGCTGCGGCAGCAACTACAAATAATCTTGGTGGTGCTTTATAATTGCATGTCACGGTACAGTCAGACTCACAGAGCAGGGACAGGTACATGGAATATCATGTAATCCCTAATGAATAAAGCATCAGTATGCAGCTGACAGTTTGCAGCCAGGTAAGCAAAACAAAATCTACTTGTTTCACTCACTCAGCATCTCTCACTTACTCAGAAATACTGATCTGCTTCCTCACTGATGATGCCAGTGACGTCTTCATGGTTTCCAGTAAACGTGAAATGTTTCCATTTTCACAGCTCAAAATAACCCACAAATATCACTAACCACGAGTGGCAGTCTTTCAGGCTTTGCTGATTTTAAGTGAGGTTTTCACACAGCCTTCAAGGACACATCAGTGATCGTGTAGTGAATGAATGGTGGATGAATGCATGAATGTCAGCAGCAAGGAGGATTTTTAGGCGTTGCTTGCATCCCTTCAGGTGACTGGAGGCGTGCTGACAGAACATGACAGGCTGATGCTGTGCCTAGATTATCTTCTCTAATGCTGAAATTGATTCTGAATGGCAACCAAGCTCTGGGACATTTTCCATGGCAATTACGGCAGAAAAAAGTAATCCAACCTACAGGAAGTCAGACGCAGTTCGAAATGTGTACACTCAGGGCAACGTGAGGTGACTTTTTAAATAGGTTATAAAAACTCAGAGGGATTATTATGAATGTCATTTAATAAATTCACAGGACAGTTTTAACTTTGCACTGCAGTTTCCCACACAAACAATTAGTCGTTGTTTGCACCTGAAGAAAATATATTATCCCCTTAACGACTTTCCCTCTGAGAGCTGTGACTTCTATTCAGCACACACGTCAGCTGCGGCCTCAGCGAGATGCACACATCTGTTGCTATACAGAGTGCTATTTGAACTGACCAGTAAATCACTGTATGTAGGACAATATCACACAGATGCATTCATATTTGCCACCTAATTTGAACATTTTTATCATTTTATGTTGCTGTGTCTGTGAACATTTGTTGCCACAGCTTCACCGAGGTGATGTGTTGCTGTGTGTGGAGCAACATGACCAACCCTTTTGGCTTCTGTACAATTATTCAAAATGAATCAACGCTAGAACTCTGTGTGTCTGATTGTTAGTTGCAAGAAATTGTCTGTCACTAGGTTGAAATGTCAGACAGGTAAGTGCAGCCTTTCAATAAATGTAATTACACAGGTGAAAGTGCCCCCACCTGGAAAAATTACTAAGTGGATGAGGGAGGAAAAAAGGTGTTGAGGGAAGGGAAGATGATCAGTGGGGAATGTTTGATTCGTCTGATGATTTTCATGAAAGAGGTCTTACTTTAAGTCCTGTGCCTGTGTGTTTATGTGAAGGAGTTTAAAAGTGATTGATCTACAGTCACAAAGGACCATTTTGCTGGAAAGAGACACACAAAGAACATCAAAGAATGATCCAGACCTTCTCCTTTAGGAGCCGTACTCCTCACAGACGTGCACAAGATGAGACGTGAATCTCGCGATCAGCAAACTTTATCCCTAATGAGGTTAGACAACTTCAAACAACGCTCTGAGTCAGCCCTGCTCCCACAAATACGCAATGTAATGCATTAAAGATGAGATGAGCCGATCGTCTCCTGGCACTTCCAGACTCATTCACAGCTTCACATTCACCCCTGTGACAGGATTCCTGAGAGTCATCAAACGCACTAAAGCCCCTCCTCTTCTCTGTTTTCCAGCATCACATATGTGGGAACAGGTTACTGCAAGACAAACATGACAAACGTCAGACGGATGCAGGCCGCTGCTCAATCGGTGTTTTCATTACATCCTGTTGAACTTCACCCACAAGTCTAGGGTTGCGTTTCCCTCCTGGCTAACTGACATTTGCTGACTGACATCTGCTTACATTCAGATGGTTAAATCAAAAGGCAGTGGAGTGTAAAAGCAGGTTTAGAAGACATGCTCTGATACTCTCATGTTCAGGAGGAATCTTGTTTTCAGTCTAACCATTAGAGGAAATGAAACAGACAGGTGAGGAGGTTTGTTATATATTCATCATTTTATTGTCTCTTGTTTTTTAAAAGCTCATTACATTTCCTGCACCTGCTGCATGTGATACAAGATGACTAAGACCAGAAACAGAGACTACTTCTCCAAAAATGATCCGAACTATAGTAACTGCAGTCAGTTTAAATGTTTCTTATGTTGGCACCAGTGACAACTTACGTTTTCAGCATATCTACCTGTACATCAATCCCTTTCTAACATAAACACAATACCTTAAGACCGCTGTGGAATTACTTTAATTTTTGCCCAAATGTCTATTTAAACTCGAGAATGAACTCATCAGATTTTTATGGTCGAAAGGTCAAAGGTCACTGTGACCTCACATCAGTTCTTAGGAACACAACATCACAGGAACACTTAAGCAGATTTCTATAAATTTGTTATAAACATCCACTTGGATTCATGGATGAACTGATTAGAATAAAAGTCTGGACAAGTTTGTATGTAACTTGCTAATTGTCTGGCTGGTGGAGGCAGACAACCGTGAAAACAGCAATACCTTTCTTGTACAATAAATATGAGACTCTTTTACCCCCCTGACCCAATTTGCTAAACCAATTAAACAGCTCAAAACCCATGTCAGACTTCCTATTGTCCCCTCAGGAGTCTATAAGATACACTTTAGGACTCTGCATGTGTAAGTGTTTCCCTCATGTGTGGCACCCTGATGTACTCTTCATCATCTAAATCAACTAGCAAGAGCTAGATATTCAGGTCATTCTGCCAACATATTAACAACAGTCTTGAAACAGCTTAAATCAGTTCTTTGGAAACTTTGCACCATGTCATGATGTGTCCCTCAACTCTTTCTGGCTCACTGTAAGTTAAAACACACTGCTGAATAATTCACCAGTAGTAAGGAGTCAGACAGTCAGACAAGGAATATGATAAAGAGATCAGTTTGACCAGTCATGTGGAACAAAAATCCAAGTGATTGCTCAAACACACACACACACACACACACACACACACATGAAGATATAATAAGTCAAGTAACGCAGCACAGTTCACTTAGAATGATGCCTTTAATAACACAGACTCATTTTTCTCATATTACAAGTCAACGTGACGGGCATCAACTCCCACAAAGACGTATTCATTCATCAGCACAGCAGCACCCAATTAAAGTGTCTCTTTGAAGTTGATTACAAGAGAGCCATGCAGAAAATATGTGACTGCAAATGTGTCTTTTTAATCACAGGACCAATAATTGAGGAAATCATGAAAGGAATTCTTTACCTTATGACGCATTGCTAAGAGGTTGACTGTCCAAAGGTGAGAAATCTATCCAAAACCACCTCTAAAGCTCACAAATGTGTACAAACGTTCAACAAACGGTTTTACAGGAAGTTATGTGTCAGGCTCATTTCTTGACTGGTCGCAGTCACTTCTTAAATCTAAGCAAACCGGCTACAGCTTTCATTTAATTGATCAAAATCTGTGGTATTAATATAAATCTTGGCAAGAAAACAAATATAGATTTTTCTGTCAAAATATTCCATACTTAAAAGACTCCTCGTGTCTAATTTGAGTTACTTAAAGACAATAATATTTTTTGATGATGTGGCAATTAATCAATTTAATAATAATAACAATAACAATAATTGATGCTTTATTGATCCCCTTGGGGAAATTGTTGCTAGGACAGCTGCTGGACCTGTGTCAGCGCTACTACGGGGTATCAGTGTCTTGTCCAAGGACACCTCGACACGTAGCCTCCTGGGACTGGGAATCAAACCGCTCACCCTCAGGTTTGAAGACGACAGCTCCACCCACTGAGCTTTCATGCCGCCCCATGTGAGTATTGTATGTCCCAGACTGTGCAGTACAGCACAGAGTGAGCGAGCGCTGATCGGCTATAATGACAGTTAATAAGTGGAACATACCGGATGCCTACAAATGTACAACTGGGGCTATTGCTGATGTGTTTTTCAAAGGATACAACATAGTATTTTAAGTTAAACTAAAAACATGTGCTGTGATAGCATTTCTGTGGCTATTCTGTCTGACTCTGTCTCCTGCACCCACAGGGGTCACGCAGAAGTAAAGGATATCACAGTGTGTGGGCTGCACTGCTGGAACTAATTTATTACTCTCAACACTGGTGTGTAGATTGTCAGAGAGTCTTCCATTTCCTTTGTGTTTGCTTCCTGAATGGCTTAATGAGTGTAAAACGAGCGTCTGATTGGCATTGAACCAGAGTTATCGCAGTACGACAGTATGACTTTCAAATGAAGATTACATTTAAACATAAATAAAAGGAATTATCTCAAACAACACTTCACATCCAACCTGCATTCAGCAGCCAGAACATGACCCCAGGTCTGTTCTCACTTTGAAGATATTAGCTGGACAAGCTCAGAGAGGATCGGGTGACCTATGTTATCTTATTTCACCCCCACTTGTCTATGGGTTTACAGCCCTGTGAGGGTATGCCGAATTGGGATGGAAGTCTGAAGCCTGAGTTCTTTTCATCATCTATCATCAGCTTCATCACAAGGGCAAAGCCATCATATCAAATAGCAGGCTGGTGTTCACTCTGGCTGTTAGAGAGGATTTGTGCCGGACCAATAAAACGGCTACCTCTATTACATTTGGATATTTACCAATGCAGTAAATATACATTACATATATACATTCAAAGTTTAGTCTGTTTCATGGCACCAATCACCACTCTACAGAGTCATCACCTTCAGGTACCACACGTCAAACGTTCTTCATGACACAATGAATAGTTAACAAATTTAAAGGTATAGTGCTGCTCATCCACTTTCACTATGGTTTCAGATCATGTGCTTCAATGCTGCTTAAAAATACTGCATTGCTCATGTAGTTCATCAGCAAAATGCTTTAACCTGGAATGTCACTTACCAGTCACAGGACACTGTGACTCACTGCTCAGTGCTATTCAAATGACACATTATTAATCTATTACTTATACTAAGTAATGTAAAAACCACTAATTTAATGTGTAATAAATAAACAGAATTAGAAGGAAATAACAAAACCGAACTGCATCACAATGACCAATAATCATTTTGCATTCACCTAAAAAAGTGTTTATCTCAGTGTTTAAGTGTTTAACATTTGTATCTACCACACCATTTGTATCTATCATATCTGTGAGAGCAATGAGTAATGGTTAAGGTGAGAAAAGCAAAACAAAGTACCCGTCACCGGAGGGAGATCAAAACTAACGTGCTATTTCTATTTACGGCAATGTGTCAATCAAGGAGAAGTCTGTCCTCAGAGAAAAGTGCGGTGCCTCCTCAGCCTAATCCTGTTTGTCACACAGCCAACAGCAGATGCCAAAGCTGGAGCAGGAGGGTCGAGGGAGGGTGTTCAGAAAGGACAAAAAAATGTGGAAGCAAAATTAAATGTTTTATCCAAGCAGGAGAATAAAAAGTTATCAGTGTTTCATTTTTTTCTTTTTCTAAAAAGCATCTTTGTAACAATCAGGAAGTGAGAATCTGGTGCATGTACACCAAAATAACACTTTATATGATCTTTGTTCAGTGGTGCTGTAAAATCCCCCTTGGGGAGTAAGTTATCGTATAATGTTGACAAACCTAATTGTACAGCAACAGTTCAAACTGAAGGCTACCAAAGCAGTTACAGTACGAGCTGATGAAGCAATAATAATAACAATAACAACTGGCGCAGTAGCTTATTATAAGATACTTTCTAATGTTTCCTCTAAATCATTATGTCATCTTGCACGTTGCTGTCGGCTAACGGAGTCGTGATTAGCTCACTGCCTTCAGCAAGGTGGAGTTCAGTATTGCTTTAGACGCAAATTACCACATCTAACCTAATGAATGTTGGGATTGCCTGACCTGCAGGATACAAAGCAATTCAGATGGACATTAGTTATGCAAATCAATTGTAGATCACATTAGATTGATTTTAAATAGCCACAATTTCTCAACGAAGCCTCCCACCAGGCTCTCTGGATAGATTTTAGAGTTTTGGCCTCTGCTAAAACCATCCATCCACCACTACTACTGCATCTGAACTTGCAAATAACTTCTTGTATGTTTTTTTCTTTAAAATAATGCTTATTTTAATACTGTGCACCTGCCTGTGTGTGCAGCGTCAGTCTGGTTAATGTGATGAAGATGTACCCCGATTGTTTATGCATCAGCATTCTTCTCCGTGACAACAAAGGACACTGAAGATGACACTGAGTGTTGCTTACAGAGCATATATCAAATTGAAGTGAGGGGACAACACCAGCAGAGCTGTTAGTTTAATGGTGACTGCTGCAGAGAAGTTAGCCTGAGATAAATACTGACTCTCTAATTCTTGAGAGTGGAGACTTAATGCAGATTTAGAAAGTAGCACTCGACTGGCATGAGAAATACAGACTGATTGAGTTGAGAAGAAAACAGACAGCTGACACAGACAAGTCCCACCAGACTGCATTGAATGAAATTTTAATATCCACAGTCACACCAAAACCCATGTAAAACACAATCTACATGAACAACTAACAGCAAATAGACTAAATAAACTAGCAAACATGAGGCATAGTCGGCATTTGTTCAGGAGGACGTGTTGTATTGTTTACTGACAGTATTGTACCTTAACACTGCTGAAATGTCTGTCACATCAGAGATAAAGGTAAAAAGGAAACATGCGAGATGACGGGAAAAGTCAGCGCTCAACAGAGAGATCAACAAACGAAAGAGACATGCACAAAATAAGGAGTGCTGCTACACAGTCATTACAGCTTCAGACTATGTCTGTAAAGAGAGATGTAGGTCAGGACTCAAAAAAAAAAGTGAGAAGAATCTATTCTATTGCTTTGACACACAAGTGTTTCTCAGGGCTACAGAAAACGTGAAGCTATAGGAAAATTAAGGTGGGGGCGTGTACATAGCTGCTGTTAACTACATAAACACTAAAAGACAACCTCTTTTACACAGGAGTCTTCCATTTCCTATGGATTATGTATAACTTATTTATAACAGCTTTAAATATTTTGATTGATATTTATTTTCATAGGTAGTTTTGGTAAATGAAATAATTAATGAATTTACATTTCATAGTTGAGGTCAACTCGATTGACTCAATTTTCTCCACTGATTTATTTACTTATACCTTTCCTGTCTGAATATTACTATTTGAATTGCTTGTCAATGGTTAATTATATGTAAATATGTAGTCACACATCTAATTTCTTTCTTGTGATTTATATTGACCTCTCTGTGCAAAGATTTGTTATTTAAGTGATCATATATATATATATATATATATATATATATATATATATATATATGATATTTGTGTTTTGAATTAAAGCTGCATGCATATTTTTTCTCTGCTTGCAGGTACCTGCTTCTTGCATCCTCCTTCATGCAGAAGGTGGTACAAAACCTAACGCCTTGCTGCAAACCTCTGTAATTAGGCAAACTGAAGCTGGTGTGTGGTCTATTTTTTTTCGGTTTTGCCTGCTTTCTTCCTCTACAGCAGCCCTCCTGTGTGCCCTAAGCGGTAGTGCCTGACCGGCAGCTGCTGACCTACTGCTAAAAACTATTTCCCCTGGGATCTCAAAAAAATGTCTTGGTCTTGTTTTGTTCTCTTAGTTTGGGTCTTCAGCTGCTAAATGCTCCACTGTTTTCACTGGTAGCTAACAGCTCACATTCTCTACCTGCATTTTTGTGTGGACCACATAATACTTTTATCTGAGTTTTTGCGATGCAGACAACTGTGATTGGTTCACTCTGTAGAACCACAGAGGTGATTCTGTCATTTTCTGTGCTGCAATAGTTTGAGTAAAAGTAACAGATTGTAAACATCTATTATCTTTAACATTGTCATAGAAATCCTACCACCATACAGTAATTACAGAGCAAGACAAACCAGCGCACACGTATAAAGGCTCACATTGGTATGGACCACTTGAATAGCCCATAGTGTATGCTCTGCATAGATTCAACAAAAAAGCATACATCAAGCTTTACAGATACATAATTTAATTAACTGTCATAAAAACTTTAATTAATGCAGCTTTAAAAACGTAGCATCTTGGAAGTTACAGTTACAGGCACCAGCATTTCACAAGAAAACGTCTACGCCTCTGCTGAGCAGGGAAACCAACAGGGGTGGAAGACAAATCTGAAGCCTCCAAGAATACCTGCACTGCTTCTCTGAGAACAGCAGACCCTGTGTGCTCAGTGTCAGTGATAAGCATTTTATATGTCAGTCACTAAGGTAAGCTCACACTTTGTATTTTACATTAGTGACACTTTCGCATGAATGTAAAGTACAAAGCTCTGATGTAATACATATTCAAAAACACCCTCACATCTATCTTATCCAATTCCTGCGAGACCGAGATATGCTGTACTGTAATGAATTATTCATAACTCGATAAAGATGCATCACAAAGGTTCCCATGTTAATCTAGAGCCTGCTCCTCTGAATCCCTTTAAAAGATTATTTCTGGAATTGAGCTGACATTATTGCCCACCGTAATTAAGTTGCTTTTTGAGGGGGCAGAACTGGGCCACCAGTCTGTGACTTACTGTGATTAGAGATTAATTCTGTCTGCCCTCATAGCTGCACATTAAATTAGTCTCGGGCCTCATGAAACACTACAACAAAGTAATTGAAGTAGTTAAGAGGGAAAATCCTAACACTGTTTTACCACAGTTTAATCTGTCATTTACAAGTACCAATATTTATGAATGCTTTTCAGTCATTAGAGAAAATAGTTGAATGAAATTCTGGTTTATTCAAAAAAGCAGATAACTGTAACATAACTTATAGCAGCTATGGCTAGATGGCCACTTACCTGACCCTGGAATAACCTTGAATGTATCTTTTGCATGGCAAGCACGAAGATACTGCAGGACTCAAACATTCACACCCTTTTTCCCCAGACAGAGAGCAGAGCTCCTTTGACAAATTCTCAAAGACACAAGGAGGAAAGGTGACATGTAACATCTCCATCAGTGAGTCCCAAGTGTGATAATGATGATGACAGTATCCTGAGAGAGAAATGTTTTCCTACATTTTAAAATTAATATAAGCTTTATTTAAATTTAGCTGATAATGCCTCTGAACTTTTAACCCTAAAAATGTCCTCATAAAAGAGGTTAATATATTTTTATTTTCTTGATGCCCAAGAGGAAATTGTTCTTGGGCAGCTGATTATACAGTATCTGACGGCGTTTCAGTGTCCACAGCCATCCTATATAACTAGGCTGCCTCATGTTTGTTGAATGTAATTATTTATTAGTTACACTGAATCAGTGTGCTATAGTTAGTTATAGCTGACCTAATGTGATATTTTTAGAACATACTTTTTTTAAATGACATTGATCAAATGTCATTTTCTGGTTCTTTAACTTAGAACATGACTATGTCTAGTTTATCAATTGTTTTTTTATCAAAACTTACTTGTATTTCTACACTGCAGTATTTCTACCTTCACTAATGTAAAAAAAATGTCAGTGTTAATTCTACCACTGCCTAAATCCAACTGAAAGCCTGGAAACATTTCAGCTGCTACAAAAGTGTGAAAACAGATGTGAAAAGCTAAAAGCACATTTTTACCTCATGCGCGTCCTGTATACGACAGCTGCACTATCCCCTGTCCTGTAAGTTCATATCTCCTCTCTGATAATCCCTCAGAAACAGTTGGATGATGTGACACAGCCATTTGAGAAAAGCTGGTTTTGGGCACATGCATTATTTCTACTAAAGAGCAGACAACCAGATGCTATAGCAAAGATTGTGGTCTGAATATAAGTCTGGATGCTTGTGCCATCAGTCAAGGACTGTAGGAGTATTGTGTCATTATATGGATAGTTTGTTGGATAAATCCAGGACTATAGTTGTTGAGGTTTAACCTAAAATTAAAGGACTAACAACTTTCTTTGGACAAGTAGAAAAACTAGCAAGACTAGTAAGAAACACTACTAATGCCTTCACCCAACTCTGTCGGTCGTGTTAACTTTGTCTTACAGGTCTTTGAGGTCCACCAAATCTCCCCTGTTTCCTGTCTTAATGCTAAGTACTTTGCTACATTGATTTCAATTTCCTCAAACTCACTATGTGAAAAGGAAGCATATTTTTACAATGATGAACTACTTCTTTGTTTTAAATGCTCCACTGATGTCTGCCTGCTCAGAAATGATTCACCTTGTTCTTTTTTTCTGGTGTAAAGATTCCATTGTAATTTCAATTTGAATAAAAATGAAATGAATGCAAAATTAAAAAGTAAATAAATGAAGCTTTTATTTTTGCCTGAAACTGTATGGTTCTTATGACTAAAGAACCTAACAGAGCCTGAATATCTCCTCTTCTCTGGAGCTCTGTATCAGCTTGTCCACAGGAGACAGAGGGCTATTTAGTCAGTGAACCACCGCAGCGTGTCAGGAGAGTATCAGCAGAGGTATAATGAATATAGAATTATGTGTTCATGCGCGACATGCACAGTGCTTTGACATGTTGAAGGTTGCGATGGTGAAAAGCCACTTAAAGATTCATTATAGAACACAGTACAGTGAGTGTAATGCTACTATAATTGCATCTCTGGGGGGACACAGCAGCAAGCAGAAGCCAGTGTGTATGCAAACAGTTTCGCTAAAGGGTAAAGGTACATACTGTATGTTTGGAGGCTGGCTTCAGGACTCCACTCATGTAGATCATATTATGCTTATTGTCTCATTGTTAAGCTGAGAGCCAAATACAATTGGAGGAGAGAGAAAAAGAGAGATTGACAGATAGAAAGACTGAGAGAATTGCCTTGATTGGAAGCTTGACCCAGTTGCAGAAACCAAAGATACAAAGATCTCTTAGAAAACCTCTTATCATGTCAGCAGCAAAAAAGCTATAGAATTAAGTTAGAGTAAAGGAATATTGACCCATCCACAGAACATACTAGACCTTGATTTTAAAGATCTCTTGTCAGTGAAGGCTGTTTATTATCTGCTATTTTTTTTCTGGAGAATATTGCAATGCCATTGACCTATTTATTAATTGGATTTCACTGTTATATTGTGTTTCCGGTATGAGCAATACATCTGTGGATCACTGGTGATGCTACCAGCGTCACAACACAATTACACTGCTGCTCTGCTGCAGCAATCTTTGCACAGAGTGGTCAATATAAATCATAAGAAAGAAATTAGATGTGTGACTACATATTTCAGGAAAATTAACCATTGACCTCAGCAATTCAGTTTCAAAATGCCCCAGCTTGTAAAAAGTAGAACAGGATTTATAACAAAGCTATATTACAGCTTAAATCATTGCAATTACATATTTAAGATTGGGAAAAAGTTAAGTTGGGATATCAACATATATGTATAAAGTTTCATCCATATACTTTGAATGAAATATAGGCCTATTCAAGCTATGAATGAACAACACATGAGTCAGTGAATGATCTGCAGCATGTAATTCAACATGCTGGTCCTCCCTTTCTGTCCTAGAGTCTCTCCGTGCCGAGCACATCCCTCATCTCTTGTGTTGTTCGAGAGAGATCTGCTATTTTGAATCAAGCTGTAGGCACAGAGAAATGAGGTCAGAGATGAACGTCACTACAAGAATCCAACATTTCAACGCGGTGACATTTCTCTGTGGACAAAACAAGACGACTTGTGAAAGCTCGATATGTCACAGGAGGTGCAGACACTCAACGAAGTCTGGAGAGTTGCTGCGTTTTCATAATTTGGTTTCTGCTATACAAGAAGCTGTGGGTCAGAGAAATTAGGATTGGGAATTCACTGGACTTTTGCCAGGCCTAGGCTCAACATATGTAATCTGAAGCACGTTTATGCTTCTGGTTCTCCCTTTGTGTATTTCATACATTGTTATGAGGGTAAAAAACATAGACAAGAGCCAGAGCTTGTGTTGTTTTTTTATGTTTTTACAAATCTGCATGTTGGTTGGTCATTTTATTGATTCCATAATTGACTGATGAATGTACTAATTTACATATTTAAAAGACGTTAACATTAAAAACTTTTCTTTGTAAAAAAAAGGAGTAGGTATGTATGTAAATATATCTTAACATATGTAGACTTGGTGTAGAGGTATGAATAAATTATTTCAGTACAACTTGACTGTCTCAGTTATTGAATTGAAGGCTGCCTACATCCCTCCACACTTACAATACGACGTGAGATTGTTTTGGTTATTTTGGAGACTTTGGTTTCAAAATAAAAGTGTAAGATTGTCTGAAACATAAATTAGTAATAGAATAGTGTATAATCTGTTATTGTTATTGTTATTATGTTCATTTTTGAAACGTTGTTCTTAAATGTTTCTTATATGTCTTTTACAAACAGCCTGTAATGCGTCGTGTGTTTGTTGCCAAACATGTAGGTCAAAACAATTTTATTTTGAAAGTGCGACCGGAAAGGACACGTGCATAATGTGTGACGTTTGACAGTGGTACATTGACCCAGTTTCATCAAACGAGCGTCTCGAGTCGGTTTGAATGAGCGTGGCGGGGAGCGCGTGAACGACGTGCAGCCGACAGACTGTCTCTCGCGTGCGGCACGCGCGCTCTCACACCTGGCGAAGCACAATGCTGGAAACGAACTTTTTATCCGCGAAATGAATCCTGCCAACGAAACCAGAGCCGAGAGAAGCGCGGAACATTACGTCTTCACAGTGGGAACCTACAAACTTCTCGCGTTTACCATCGGCACCATCGGTGCGTTCGGCTTCTGCAACAACGTCGTTGTCATCATACTCTTTTGTAAATTCAGGCGACTCCGCACGCCCACCAACCTCTTACTGGTCAACATAAGTCTGAGTGATCTTCTGGTTTCCGTCGTGGGAATAAACTTTACGTTTGTCTCGTGCGTCAAACGCGGATGGATTTGGAGCGAAGCAACATGCGTCTGGGACGGATTCAGCAACAGCTTATTTGGTGAGAGAAATTAAACAACACCAGAATCTGTTTTACATATATTAACATCCAAACCATTTAAACTTTACTTCAGCAGTAATTACATTTTTTATTATTATTTTTTACCAGATTGATTCTATTAACCAATCCTGCATCTCTCTGATATAATTGCATGTCAAATGGAAAAAACTTTTTTAGAGCTACTGAACATGAAGCTGCTTAAAAATTCAGAGTAGGTCAAAGCTGCAGAGAGGAGGTCAGTACACTGAAGCCTCCAGTCTCCCTTCATGCGGTAAAATCTAACGACCTTGAAAGGCTTTCACTTCACCTCAGTTTTGTTTTTTTCTGTTGCGATCAGACTGTGCAGTGTGTTTTTGTGTAATGTGAATATATTCTGCGGCTAACTACCTTCATTCACATAAATGCTCCTGTGCGCACAGTTTCAGTTTTACTGGACAATTAGCCAGTTGTTACCAGCATTAACTGTGTTCACAGTATGGAGTCATACTGAGGGTCGTTCTTCAGGTCCCACCCCTGTAGGAATTACAGCTCAAGAGGCTGGATGTGTGATAATGAGCTCATTAGAGCAAATCAGCAAACTCAACACAGATGCGCTGGATAATTGCCCTTTTCTTCTGTCATCTTATTATTGTCCTTTAACTCACACTGGCTCTGTCTCAACATATCTACAACACCGACTTATTGAGCCGATTAGCATCACAAATATGTCACAAGGATGCGAATTTTGAACCAAAAGCGAGCAAAGTTTGTTGTTTACATGCAGATTTTGACTGACATTTTTCTCCCAGGTGTGATTCAAGAACAATTCAGTGATATAATGACACTGAATTTGATGTGCTTTGGCTGACACTCTGATGAGCAGCGCAAACCAGGCAGATAATGGAGATTTTAATTAAAGTGACAACACATCCAGACAACTCACCTGCCCCCTCCCCTGACATTCACAGTACAAGAGCGCAGTTAAAAATCTCCACGTATTCTGTGTGAGCTGTTTACATGTGAAAACCCAAGGTCAGGCGCGTAGCCGTGGGATGATTTTGTGTGAGCGTCACAAATCTGGCTCCCAGCACCTGCTGATAAAATCAGTACAATATATGGCTCCCTGCTGACACAGGTTGAAATATAGAAATGGAAGTGTACAAAATAAATCCCCCATCTCTACCTGTGTCCTCTACTCCTCTGTACCCGAACGTGCCAACGTCTTTACACCAATAAAGTTTTTCTACTCTATTCTTATCATGTGGGTTACTGACATACACACACACACACACACACACGTCACAGAAGCTGCAGCTATAATCCCCGGCAGATCTGTCAATGTATATCGTCCCTGACTGGGAAGCTGTGCCTCGTGCTCGGTGCAGTGTGTTTGTAAGTTGTGTGCGTGTTCACTGACACTGTTCCTGTCTTGTTCTTATACATATAAAGGAATGAATTGCAGGGTTGAAAGGAGTACGGTACTGGAGTATGTGATTGGATAGATCCACAATCAGTTGGCTTGTTCTTTGTTTTACATACTGTACCGTAAGAAATGTGAGGAAGATGATGCACAAAATGTAAAATCTGCAGAAACGTCAATCCAGTGTGTGTGTGTGTGTGTGTGTGTGTGTGTGAGTGAAGAGTCTCGTTCTCTGAGCTTTTCACTGAATCGTAACAAAATGTTTTGTTCAACACCAAGATGCTCTGAATTCTGTTTACACGGAGTATGATGAAATAGTCCAAAGAGACGCTGAGTACTTACTAACCCAGATCCTGCAGCATTACTCAGTGTCTCTCTCACTCCTTTGCCAGGCATCGTTTCCATCATGACTTTGGCAGCTCTGGCCTATGAGCGATACATCCGGGTGGTCCATGCCCAGGTGGTGGACTTCCCCTGGGCATGGCGGGCCATCGCCCACATCTGGCTGTACTCACTGGCCTGGACGGGGGCTCCTCTGCTGGGATGGAACCGCTACACTCTGGAGATCCACCAGCTGGGATGCTCTCTGGACTGGACCTCCAAGGACCCAAATGATGCTTCCTTCATCCTCTTGTTCCTCCTGGCCTGTTTCTTTGTGCCTGTGGGTATCATGATCTACTGCTACGGGAACATCCTTTATACAGTGCAAATGGTAAGACATTCAGATGCTCGTGTTGCTTTTGTTAACATATTTCATATATTAGGAATAAGTTAGAATAATAAAAACAAAATCTGTTTATCATAGCAAGAAAAATATGTTTATCTTTCAAAAAAATAAAGAAGGCTGCTGAATGGTTTTATTACAGCTACAATTTATTGATTATTTCCATCTTGGTTAGTTTTTTGAAAATGAGATCATGGATTATGGAATCAGAAAAAAACTGAATTTAACTTAACTAATTGTTTGTTTTACTTTAATGTAAGACAAGGAAAATCTTCAGATGCTCTTGAGAAACTAAAATGCACCACACATATGGCACTTGGCAAAAGCTATTTATCAATTCTAATTACAATAATTGCTGATTCATTTTCTCTCAATTAGCTAAGCAATTAATGAGGCAATCAGCTATTTATTTATTTACTACAACATCTGAGTTTTTTTAAGACTACACTAATGACATAAACATTCATCTCAACTTAAATCTTAGCAGAATTTTTTCATTGACCATTTAGTTAGGTTTCTGTTGCTTCTGACGATCGTGTTCATGCTTTTTGGAGAACTGGCAGTGAGAGCTGCTATAACTGGGGACAAATGTAAACACTGTGACCACCAAACCATTATATTTAAGATGTGCTTCGAACTCTTGCAGGACTCTGGTTTTCTCCCATGAACAACAACAAAAATTACAAATGCTTTAAATTTAACTGCCGCTCACACTTCTTTCAGTATTTGCATTTTAATTGTCTCTTTAATAGAAACTTCAGCTGACTATAGAGGTACTGTCTATACATAAATATTTATAGGATAGAATTACTCTTGAGACAGATTCTGCTGATTCTTTTTTAAGTTTTCATTTTAATGAAAAGAAACTCCTTGACCTTCACTTCATGTATCTTCAGTCCTCTTTCTTCATGGGCTCTATTATCATAACATTCACCTGTGCCTGTAGGCCTGTACAGTTCCTTGTGCCTGCACTCAGCCTTTACGTGTCACTGACGTCATCAGTTGGAGGAGCAGGAGTGAGCAGGCTGCGAGGACGAGGGTCAAACATTTGTGTGCGTGTTTCTGCTAAAACACCTTGTGTGTGTGTGTGATAGAAACGAGAGAATCTGTTTTTGTCTCTATCATCTTCATCTGTTTGCACCATGGAGCAGATGGCCACTGAAGTATTTGAAACAGGATAGCATGTAAGCAAACGTGTGAATGAGAAAAACACTCTGAAATTCTAATTAAATGACCCAGATGTCTGTCTGCCTCAATGTTTGGTGCAGCTGCCATCTTCCCTTCCTTAAGTATTCACAACCTTGTAGGAAGTGTGAGCTGCTACTTCCTCCCACCACCACAAAACTCCCTGAATACCTCAGAAGCCTGGGAGGACCTATCACATGTCACAGCATTTGGGGAGATGCAGTGAAAATCTTCAAAGAGACGTACTCTGAACTCTACAGAGTATTTCTGGCTTGATAGGAAAGAAAATAAAACAAGTTGACCTGCTTTGAGACTGATCTTGTTGTAGACACCCTGAACAGGGAAATGTAGCAATGGCATCACAAGAAATGTAGAACAAATATACACAAGTCTTGTGAATTCATGAATAATAAAGTCAGCTGGCAGTGATTCAATCAGCTGCTGTAGACTGTCCTGAGGGAATCATATCCATATGTTTTATCATCTTATTGCTTTAGCTGCAGGGAATAATGTCAGCTACGTTGTTAGTTACCTAATCTGTCATTCGGGTGTTACAACATTGCTTCAGATTGCTATCATTAACAACACACTGTCAGTGTCTCTCCATTTTAAGTGAGATTAATTGATGCTATGCAGATTTTGAAAGAAAAACTTTCTTCTTCTTACAAATTCAATAGCAATAAAATGCTCCAAATTACAAAAATGCTTCATTGGAAAAACTGCAGCTTTCTCCACATTGCAGTTACATAGTGTGTGTTCACAAGTGGATTCAAGGTCATTAAACTCATTTGGATGTCTGTGGCTCTGGAGGGAAAACCGGTCGTCCCCCTATTGCAAAGCCGGTCATTTGTGTATGACTTATTCAACTGTTATAAACTATGCATGTTTATATCAGTTTATCCATGTTATAAACACGCATAGTTTAGCTCATAACATTAAACTAATACAACAAACAATTGATTAGCTTGTAGCATACAACAGCTTGTGAATATGGTGATACTAGACATGAATATTTCAACAAATTTGATTGCAGGGATCTTGTGGCTAACACATTTTTATTTGCACTATTACTTCATAGTATTTTGTCTTTAATGTCATTATTTTATTTTTGTAAGAAATTAGTGCCGGGGCAAAGATAATATACATATACAGTAGCAGTTAAATATTTCTAGTAAATCTCAACTTAAACAGTAATGTAATCAGAAAAACAAAACTTTGTCAGGACATTAACATTCATCTAGTTTATTATTTAAAAAAACTAGTTTCAGAGAGTAGAATAACCTGTGTGTAACCACAGATAGATGGCTAGATATAGATTGATTGATATAAAATATGCTTTTCAATAAAAACATGTTAATTTATATGTGTGCCCAAACGTTTGACTGATTTTGTGGATTTAAATACTCAAACCTGCCAAGTTAAACCACAAACTCTGATGTAACCCAGCAACCATCATCACAAAGCTGCCTGTTTAATTGTCCTCATGATAGCGTCTTACTCCTATCTGCTCCTGTAGCTACGCTCCATCCAGGACCTGCAGACAGTTCAGATCATCAAGATCTTGCGGTATGAGAAGAAAGTGGCTGTGATGTTTCTCCTGATGATCACCTGTTTCCTGGTGTGCTGGACGCCCTACGCTGTTGTGTCCATGCTGGAGGCCTTCGGCAGGAAGAGCATGGTCTCTCCCACAGTGGCCATCATCCCCTCGTTCTTTGCCAAGTCAAGCACAGCCTACAACCCTCTCATCTATGTCTTCATGAGCAGAAAGGTTTGTTCAGCAATAACATTTAGCAATTTTTGATTTTTACAAGAGGAAACGTTCATTTTTGGGTGAAGTTTAAGACAAGCAATCAAAATGCCATTGGTAAGATGTGTACCTCTGGCGTCAGTGAAAAGGTTAAATCATCATTGCTGAGCCTAAGTTTTGATGGAATGTGCAATACATTATGTATTTCACTGGAGAGTTCTGATTGGTCACCTACTGTGTGCTTTCACCTCTAGTGACCACAGCTGAACTCAGAATTTAACATGGACAAATAGGGCAAATCAATGGAATCTCAATTAGGGTGATGGTTCGTTTACTCATCTTGCTGTTTCCTTTGGGGTTTGACTAGTTCAAACAGACATTTTAATCATGCATTCATATTTTAATCTGTTGTATTTCTATGACCAAAGTTCAACTGGACAAGGAAAATTCTTCAAAAACGTGTAAATGAGAATAAAATCTGCATCGGAGTAGGGTTTTATCTATGGTTACATTTCAGATTCATTCATTTGTGTGTGGGAGGGAAACTGTCACTTGCTGGCATCTTTAGGAACTGATCATGTGTGTCTGACAGACAAACGAGTGTGTTACATGCGATCCTTTTTACGTCTTCACTCTGCTTCTCCTCCTAATCATCTCCTCACAGTTCCGGCGCTGCTTGCTGCAGCTGCTGTGCTCGCGGCTCTCTTGGCTGCAGCGCAACCTCAAAGAGCACCCCCTGCCTCGCGTTGAGCGCCCTATCCGACCGATCGTTGTATCCAGCAAGTGCAGCAGCAGCAAAGGGCGACCCAAAAAGAGGGTGACCTTCAGCTCCTCCTCCATCGTCTTCATCATCACCGGTGATGACTTCCACCAACTGGACGTCAAGACCTCCAAGGCTGGAAAGTCCTCTGAGGTTAATGTCATTAAAGTGAGGCCATTGTGATAAACAGGGACTCCTCAGCCACCACTCAGTATGCCTTAGGGATCTATCCTGCAATTTCAAGCCAAAACACTCCTGTCTGACCTCTCTGGACATTTCTGTGTCTGTTACAAATTTGTTTTAACTAATTGTAAATATCCAACTGTCAGCCCAGGATCTTAGCTAAACCCAGTTCTCGACAGTGTTTTGTCTTCCCAGGTAGTATGAAAGTGTAACATCCTCATCTAACATCAGCTGTGGTGACACAAGTACATAATAATGTAGTTAATTATGTTTCTATAGATTAAAAACCACACTGATTTATCAAATATGCCATAAATGACCAGTGTAGGACTGTTCCTGAGTTTGGAACAGCGTGTGATGTAAAAGCCTCAGCTCTATAGGTATGGCTATGGCCGTAGTACACTAACTGACATTACTGTGTGTGGATTCAATAAACAGATCTTATTTTAAGCTACCTGTCTTGTGTACCTTATCACACTTCAATCCAAACCTGCACTGTGACGAGAACAGTCACCGTGAAATGACATTTGGTGGAATTATCTGTGTGAGGACAGCAGGAGTGTAATTAGATGAGAGGAGATGAGACTGGGACTTTAGTATGCTCCAGAATGCTCCACCTTTCATAACCTCCTGGGCTGTCAGATATGAATAGACTTGATAAATGGATTTCCATAACTGATAATTTAGTGAGGGGCAGCACAGTGGTGCAGTGGACTAAAATAAAACTGAGCAAACATATTTTCGCAGAAATGACAGATGTTGTAGTTAATAAAACAGGTTAAATTAGGAGAAATAGAGTTTCCAAAAAAAACCTCCAGCACTCCCTAAACCCTTGAGAGGACAAGCAGTTGGGATAATAGATGGATGATGGTATAGAATTTGTGGTTATGTTTTTTATGGTATACCAACCTTCCTTGATAAATAATAAACCTATACATGTCACATAAAAATGTTTAAAACTCCATATTAAAAAGATTTTTATAGACTTAAAATAAAAATAAAACAATATTCTGTCTCCCAAAAAGTGTAATTAAACAAAATAATAATTTGTAATGATAATAAACAGTCTAGGTGAAGGGTCTTGCTCAAGAGGCACACTGATGAGGGAGTGGCAAGTTCCAGGATTGAACCAGTAACCTTCAAATGATAACGTTGTTGCAGACACATATGTATAACTGTTGACCGGTCATACTAGGCCAAGAGACAAGCAAAAAAACCCTCCTTTAAATCAGAACTGGAATAAATGGATTTTTATAAGTACTGGAGTATGTTATGTTTCTACCTTTGGATAGAACCAGGTTAGCTTATTTCTTCTTACACTTAACATATAATATTGCCCCAAAAGGGCCTTGTTAAGCAAACATTAAATGATAGGAGGAATAAAGCCAAAGCAAATTAAAGCTATGACAGTATCTGTGAGCTGAGGGAACATTTATTTTCTATTCTTTTAAAAACATAAAAGCAAGTTTGTAGTGTTTAGAGAATCAAATCAAACAAGATGGTTCCGCTCCTTCAGTTAAACCATTATCAGTTAACACTGATGAAAAGTTAGAAAATCATATGATCAATCATTATGATTGGTAGAAGTTTCGACACTGCTGTGCATTATTTCGCCTATCAGGCCGTCGCTATGAATTAGAGGATTCAATCAAACTCGAATTAAAATTCGGAACCCCTCAGTTCATTCTGAGATTCAACTCTCAAGTCTTTGTCAGTCGCATCAGAGATTCTGCCAGTGCTCAGGAGGTCATGAGCTCCGCAAGCCTGTTCCAGATTTTCTCAGTGGGGAGGAGGAACTTGGTGATATTGGGAGGATTTTTAATGAGCACATAGGAACCTCCCACAAAAGCTCCTGTTACACTCACCAGCAAGCTGCGGTTTATCACCTGTGAAAATACATAAGCAAATATTCAGAATTTAAATTAGTTTTGTCTAATATTAAATAAACACCTTAACCCGTCATCATGAGGACTTAGAAGGGAATTACATTTTGAGGTAATTCACTCTCTCTCAAAATCAAATGTGGACATGCCGTACATATCTCTGATAATACTATATGAGCACACGAGTTTTGAAAAATAAACTGTAAATTCATGGTAAAGTTCATGATCTCTCTCATATAGCAATCAGTCCGGCTGCCATAATCCCACAACAACAATAATAATAATAATAAACCATTAGTGCATATGCCATCAGTACTGTTCACGTTTTCAGCAAATGGCCAAGCAGGCTCGTACAACAAAGCATTAGATATCAGAGACATTTATATTTCTTTGTGCAGCAAAGCAAAAGCAAAGTGTTTGTGTCAGAATAAGTCAGATGATTCTAAAAAGGGGATGTATTTATCCGCCTCTCATGCTCACTGCTGATTATACTGCGACTTCAAAAGAGCCCCGATTTACAATACTAAGATGTTCAAAGGTACGAAAGTTTCCCAAGATAGCAAACTGAATGCAGCAGAAAAAAAGAGTCTCGAGAAACATACATTTTCTCAAAGGATCTTACTTTGTTTTGCCAGTGCCAGTGCTGCACAGCTTCATGGTATCGAGTTCTAGTGAAAGTGACCTGCAGACAGTGGAGGGCAACAAGTGAAACAGATTTGTGTGGCAGGTCGAGCTATGTGACAGTGATCCTTCTGTTTATCGTGGCGCTCACCATTGTGTACAGTGGTACTATTGTCTTTGGCATGAGGAAGTGGAGGATGTTATCAACATGTTTTCTGAAAAGGAACCATTTGGAGTTGACATGTGCTCGCATCTGCAGAACAACACAAAGACAGGTAGTTAGTTCATGTCAGAAATGTCACACGACATTCTCTACTCGCTTGAATGACAGGAGTGGAGAAATAAAGTGAAAATAAAGTGCTGAGAGCAATCAAAGCTTCTCAAGCTCAGGACTCAAGATCAATCTGCTCTGTTCCAACCAGCTCTATCAACTGCTACACCCGGACACTCTCTGTCCAATGCCTCTAGTAGTCATTATGAAATTGTAATACTGCAAAATGAAATAACAGGTGTTCTCTGATTGGCGCTCAAATACTGCAATGCTGCTAGTGCTTTTCAATGAGCCTGAATCACAGGAGACTTCAACAGCATCTCTCTGCTGAAGTTTTAAAGCACACTTCTACTAAAAACATCTGAAAAAAGTCGTAGCTAATCTGTCTTTCTATGCTGTCCACCCCACTCTTGTGTAGACCCTACTTTAGTTGGAATGTTTTTAAGAAAGCCAAGAGTCAACTTTAATAGTCGTTGCAAAAAAAAAATGCATTGCATGTAAGAGTTTAAATTGATTGTACTGAATAACTGTGCGTTACTTCAACATAGTTGTACATGGCCAGGTCTGCAATCGCGTGGTCGTCTGGAACTCGCACTCGGCTATACTCAGAAAGCACAGCACCTGCACAAATATGCAAAGGAAATGAAATAGTGAGTTGTTTTTTCTGAAGAAGGTTGTTCTCTTTCCTCTATTTTAGATTTTGTTCATTTGGTATACTTACTGAAATCCTCATTGAACTGATCCATCATTTCATCAAAGACAACGCAGTCCTCAAAGCCCTACAACAAAGCACACAACTGGAGGAATGAGTGTCTCTTTCATTCTTTTCTGCTATTTATTCTGCTCCATGTAGTGTTACTTACAGCATTCATCCCCTGCCCATAGAAAGGCACCACAGCATGAGCTGCATCGCCCATAAGGACACATTTGTCATCAATGTGGTATGGGGAGCACTTGACAGACACCATGGCCTGTGCAGGCATTCGGAAATAATCCCTCTTGAGAGCATCCCTGCAGGAAACAAATTGAAATAAAGAATAACAAACTCATTTCAAGCAATTCATTTTGACGCTGCAATTTTTCAAACTTAAGCATGTGTTAAGTTGAGTACTTAGAATAACTCAACCCAGGGAAAAGCTGAACGGAGTGAGTGAAAAGCCTGGAGCATTTTTACAGCTCACGCTTCCCCTCTTTCTGTCACCTGCAACATACAGTTCACCTCAAATTAAAAGCTCTGAGCACAAAGCCGTGTAACTGTAGGTCTTCAATTTCACACTTCACAGATTACAGCTCTGGATGTAGCTGGAGTCCACAGGATGATGGGAAATCAAAGTGTTTTTTAGGATGGCTTAGCAGAGTGGATGAAGAGGAAAAGGGTGAGAGAGGTGAGAGAGATGAGAGGGGAGAGAGGGGAGAGAGGGGAGAGAGGGGAGAGAGGGGAAAGAGGGGAGAGAGGGGAAAGAGGGGAGAGAGGCGCGAGGGCGCAGGTGAGAAAGTCACTTACGCTCCTATTAGTGGTATGGTGTCAGGGAAGTATTTCTGGAAAAACTTGATGACTTCGTCCCCCGTGGTGATCTTCTCAAAGTCCTCAAAGGGCATGAAGAGGGTGCACGTAAATGTCTTGTCCTAAAATCGAAAAAACAAAACTAGTGAACAGTGTGAGCGTTCAAATCTATCATGACACACCGTCTTCATCGACACAAAGCTGTAAACACAAAAAGTTAGGCTTTTTACTACAGAGTGTTCGAAGATGGTAACACTGAGTCGAATTTTGACAGACTGCATTTGTGTTGATAGATTTGGCAGTTTGTGGTCATTTTATAAAAAAGAGTCTGAGCATACTAATGTGGCAGATCGTTGTAGAGCGCAGCAGAGCACGGACAGACTGCTTTTGATTTTAGCACCAACATAAGCTGCATACTGTAGCTTGTAATTTATTTTGCCTTCAGCTGTTGATCTCAGTGATGGTTTCATCTTTTGTTAAGATGTTCAGCATGTTAACATTTTAGTTTTGCAGGTGGTTTCTCATAAACCAATATCAAACAAACTTTTAACAAACTTTGACCTCATTAGTTACTGATGATCTCACCAAAGTTATTACATTCGTCCTGTTGTGACCATGCATGTCCATACATAAATCTTTGTTGTAGATCTAAATCAAGTCAAGGGACTTGCGGCAATTACAGCTGTTGATTATTGGACACTTGAAATGAATGTGTGTTATTCTTTTCTTCGTCTTTTTTATGGTACAATAGTAATTCGTTTTAGGATAGTCTAGGAGACTCCTGTCTACATGTATGTATAAGGGAGATGTGTATTTGTATTTGGGTGTCTGTGTGAAACTACAGCTACCAGCTTATTAGGCACACAAAAAAAACTAATGCAGTTAAACTCAGAAGAAACATAGAAATACATATTGCTGAGAGAACTTATACAAAGAAAGTTCTCTCAGCTCATCTCATTACAGAGTTTTCCATCCTAATGCAAATGCAATAACCAGACTCGATGCGAAGTGAACTGAGCCTGTGGACATGTCATTATCTGCCCATCAGAGCAGGAACTATCTATCAACATCACATCTCCCAGTGGACCTTTTAGCGCTGTCTCTGTTACCATGGTATCCACTGCAGCGGGGATGTTTTTCTCTTACTCTCAGCTCTAATGTGTTCCTGGGAAGTGGGACAGTGAGTGACAATGCAAATCCAATGTCAGGTGCCTTAATCCGGCCCCACTGTTGGACTGAGTCATGCAGAAAAATCAATCATTGCGGGATTAAGACGTACAGGAGGGGCAGAAAGACCTCAGACAGAGACGCAGATGAGAAGGAGGACATGGGTGCTGTGTGAAAAGTACGTTGATCCAGGCTAATATTTCTGATGACTAAGCCTCTACTGGTTATGATTCTGTATGTGTAACTGATATGCCAGAGGTTAATCATGCCCTGATATGTTCTTAATTCATTATGATTCAGTCTAGTCTATAGCAGCTAGTATTATATAAATTATTATTATTTGCTTATTATTTACAGCTACAGCTGTAGTAGTGTAGTGTAGAAGTAAAAAAAGAAGAAAGTTCACACTCACCAAGTTAGGCAGGGCGATCATCATGAACGTGTTACGTGGCCAGATGTGCAGATAATTAGGCTTCATGGCAAACTGAAGGTGGTGATGGAAGTGAGACAAACGTAAGCGAGACAAAAAGCTAACTACAGCGGCAGTTCTGGGTGAAATATTTAACGGCACGTCATCATCTCCAGTAAATGGAGGTATGTACACACTGACCTCGCCATTGATGGGTGGCATGCTGAGCTCCATGTAGCCGTGAGGGATGTAAGTCTGGCTGTAGTTGAAGCGGCTGCGACGAAGGAATTGCTTGCGGGTGGCAGAGAAAGCTCCATCACAGCCCACAATTAGGTCTGCCTCAACCTGCACCTTAGAGCCATCTGGCCTGAAAACATAACAGCATCTTCAGTGTACTGTACACTGATATCCATACGTACATGCACACTAAACTCAGATTTTAAATAAAAATACATTTTCAAAGTTGTGTTTAGGAGCTTCTTCAGGTGGCTGGAGGCTGTAGTCTCAACATCCCCCAGCACAGTCACAAGGCAGGGAGCACCTCAAGTTACCTCATAAGAATAAGAATAATGATAACTAGACAGTTTCAGAAATTGTAATTGTGTTCCTCTGCTCTGGAAGTGTCCAGTATTGGCTTAACCACAATTTCATTAGTTGTAAAGTAGTTAATTACCTTTGGCCAGGTTTAGTTTTAGTTTGTTTGACTACTGATTTTGGTTAGCACAGGCTTATGTCCCAAGAGTATTTCAGGAAACTCGATTGTCAATTTGATCATTTTTATTAAACCAAACTAGATTTACTCCTGGCATAGCTTTGCTACAATCTGGTTAAGATTATGAATATTCAAATTAATGACCATTTCTACAGAGAGAAATGACTAATTGGATGATATGGATGGAGCAGGTCAAAGCATAAAGCATTACATAAAGTTCATTGCAATTCTGGGTGGTAAACTATAGACACCTGGAAGTATTCAATATTAGATCAATAAAAAGACACTGAATAATGAGATTATCATAAATCTAAATTAGATCAATGAAGCAAATTGTACACTCATAGACCAAAAGAGGTAATGTTCATCTACAGTATTTGAGGCTGATGGATATCTATGAAATTTTCCTGGCAAATAAGGAAAGAAACAGGCAATCTTAGTACTGTCAGTCTTTCCATGCATTCATTATATAAGCTGGAGAGAGCAAATATGAACTGTTTCAGTTCAACTACAGGGGGGGAGGGATGTGTCCTGGCTGGGTAATGCTGTGCGCACCAGGGTGACTCTTGGATTCGAGGCATGCTCACGGCCTTTACGTAGAACTAACCTGATTAAATTAAAGTGCACTGTGACTCATTTCTAATCTGCATCTGGTACCAGCAGGCTTTCAAAAATAAATAAATAAATAAATAAGAGTGACAATACAGACATCAAATGTTTGTTTTTTTGTACACATTTAGATAAAGCTGAATTCAATTTCAGAAAACGCTGTGAATTAAACAGAATGCGTGTTCCTGCGGACTGCCTTAATAATTCCATGCACGCTAACGTTAATTCACACAACTAGAAAGACCTGGAGGTGCTTCAGAGTTAATTAGGTTGTAAAGCTGTGTCATGTCCCCCCCCCAGGGCAACCAATCACAAAGCTACTAAAAAGTCACACAAACAGACACTTTAAAGGCGACATGTTTATCACATTCCAGACCTCCGACAGCTGATATGTAGAAGGACACACGTGTCCATATGCAGGAACATCAGGAACAGTAAAACACAGCCCTGCTCCTTGATGACCCTCCATATATTATGTGTGCATGTGTGTCTGTGTGTGAGATCGGTTACTATTTACCTGACAAAGGTCATTAGCCCTGTTTCTGCACTCCAGTCTTGCAGTTTGTGGTCGAAGTTCAACTGAGTGTTTGGATATGTGTCTGCTTCTGTGGAGTAAAATGTTACACAAAGAGCTTATATCACAAGCACAGAGTACATTAAACTGACCGGTACAAGAAACCGTACAGGAAACGTTCACAGTTCTAATAATATATAGTGTCAGGACACAGACTATCAGTGACTATCAATCTTCTACTCCAGTGGAATGACCTCACACTGATAAGCATTAATCTCATGAACAGCATACAGTGCAGTAACACAGCAGTGGGAACATCTGATTTTGTGAAAACCAACATTAAGGCTGTCACACTTCTCTTGATCTCAGCGTTCGTTCCAGAAGTCTGGATCAGCCCTCATAAGAATGATGACTTTGCAGTTAGCAGCTTTTTTTTCTGCCTCCTAATTAAAGACTCCAAGTACACACTGAGACACTTCATTAAATATTGGGCAAACCCCTGTAATGCAAAAAGACAAATGCGTTCCCTGATGCTTTCATGTAGTTTAAAGACTTGGATACGACTTAGCTGGCTAGTCACCAGCCTAATTTAGGACAACTGGTGAGGAGAAAGAGCACAGCATGTCCTTTAACTTGATAGAGCTCATGAATTAAGAATAGATTGAGAAGGCAGACCTGAAAGTTAGACTAAGAAGTTTGTAAAAGAAATACATTAGTGATCCAATGTAAAAATTAAAGGAGCAATTAGATTATTTCTATCAGAAATAAAGAGTTTATTTATTTATTTATTAGCAATAAAAGACATGTTCGTTCAGTTTTATACTTTAAGGAGTTTACAGTACGTTCACTCGCTCAGTGTACTGTACACTGATATTGAAGAGCCTATAACTGACCCTTTACTACGATTACACTATGTTTGAGCATTTAGCATTACCCCATAAAGGTTCCTTGTAGTAGTAGTACTAAAGTCCAGCAAACGTTAATCTAAAAAAGCTAGTAAAGGTAAAACACAACTACATTTCTGCACCTATTTCATCGTCTAACAGTACTAGAGAGCAAATTCTATTGAAAGAATGAAAATGAGAAATACAGCACAAGGTTGTTGGTTAGATTATCACAGTTTTTTTTTACCTCTCTTATCCCAATGAGAAGAGAAATAGTTTCATAGGCTGATCAAAAATGAGAAGAACTGTCTAAGTAACATACTAATTGCTCTTTTACTATATTTTAGGAGGGGAAGACCTCCTTTGTGTTACCCTTTATAATGACATTTTACTCATATTAGTACTGTGTGAGGCAAATCTTACTAAATTGTTAAACCTTTATTTAGCTTTTAAGATGAATGTAAACTTTTGCATGTCCAAAAGGGACTGAAAATCTATACTGTCAGTATTTATAGTGCATTAAAATAATTAGAAGGTAAAGTTGTCATTTTATTTTGGTTAATTTAACACACATTGTATTTTGGCTCAATTACCAGAAAGATGTTGTTCTTACCTGTTAGCAGCTGTTTGTTCAAATTGGCTCGGTCTACGGACAGGATGTACTGAAATGAGAACAATCTCTATTACAGAGCAATTCTGCAGGTATACAGCTTCCCAAAAAGACCAGTAATGCTGTGCATTTAAAACGAGAACAGGAAGCCTCTTGGGTTTAGACAGCGTCTCTCCTCATTCATATCTCCATGTGTGTTCACTGTCCTTGTTTTGGACGTTTCCTGTTTTATTTAACACAAGCCTCCACGAGATTAAACAAGTGTAAATAAAGACGACTACTTTCAGATGAACCATACATGTATGTAACAGAATTTTATTTTAGTCGTCTGCTGCATCTTTAAGTCTAACATCAGTTTCTATCGCAGTTTCTTTGTATTTTTTTTTTTGTATGTACACACATAAACAGCGTGTTGGTGCATTTGAGGTACGAGAAGCTGCAAAATCAATATTTAATCTGCAGGCTGGATCTGTGCACATGAGGCAATTCTTACAGCATGTTTACACTTGTTTACACAGCTACTTGTTCAGCAACACTGAGCACAGTAGGAAATGGTGGCAATGTTGTAAATCTACAGGCCCTCTAGAAAGAAGTAGATTACCTGAGTAAGTCATTACGGTGTTATTTAGTTAATCAAAACTTGAATCAGTTTGTTGCTTGTTTAAATGTGAGAGTACTTTTACAGAGTACCAAATGATTAGCATATCCTACATCTCAGAAATATAACTGCACAACATCACGGCCCTTGCAATCTTTGCATTTTCACATTAAACCAACAGTAAGCTCACCTGGCCTTTCTTGCCATAAGGGATTGGGGACTGTTTCCCACTGAGTGAATGGATCATCCTAGCATTCATGGGGATTCCCTGGGAGACGATCTGAGGGAAAAAAATACATATTATTGCTGCAGGTCAAACAAATCAGGGCTGTGCATAACAAACTGTATGTAGAAAGAGAAGGTGACATACAACGGTCAGTCAGATAGATAGATAGATAGATAGATAGATAGATAGATAGATAGATAGATAGATAGATAGATAGATAGATAGAT
>JAUYWH010000007.1:4333643-4461021 GCA_034779795.1 Ctenopoma multispine | reverse complement strand
GATAGATAGATAGATAGATAGATAGATAGATAGATAGATAGATAGATAGATAGATAGATAGATAGATAGATAGAGATGCACCTGCATCGTTATCGTTTATTCTTTTATGTTTTATAATAAATCTTTACATAAAGTCCAGTCTTCTAGTGGTTTAGTATAATGTTGTCAGATTCACCTCAAGGCAGTAAATAAATAACTAAATAAATAGTGTTACAAAGGTGGGAAAGGGGGTCTGATGCAGGTTTATCAGGCTTTTTTTTTCTCACCTTGATCTATGATGTGTAGTTTAAGAGGACATATTGCAACATGGGTACAAATAATGCATGACGTAGACATGTGTACACATGTACCCGTTTGCTATCTTATTTTTAGACCAGTTTTGGACAAATAATAAGCAACATATCATAACCTCCTCAGTCCTGAGATAAACTCATTTTTCCCACTAGTTACAGGCTGTGAACAGTGAATATGTCCAACCACCTTACCTTATCCTCGATTCCAACATGTTTCAGTGCTTGCCGGCCTCGGTGAGACAAAGCCAGGTTAATGCTTCTTCCCCTCACATTTTTGGCTTTCCGGATATCTGACCAATGATTTACAGAAAATGTTTTACTGTATCAGGTAAACAATAAAGCAACAATGTTTACATTAATCTGGCCAGTGAAATGAGATTAGAAAAGTGTAGGCATACTAGGATAATAATATAACTAGGAATAGTACCTTCCCTAGCTTCAAAGACTTCCACATCAAATCCCCTTTTGGCAAAGAAGCAGGCATTTAGTGCCCCAACCTAAAGCATGACCCAGAATAAAGAGAATATTTTAAAAATCAAGCCGAAATCTCTGCTTTACACTGTCATACATGAAAGAATATAAGGTCTATCTAATAAATTACAATATTAACACTGCAAATCCTTACCTAATCACTTTTTTACACACTTTTTATATTCAAATAAACAATGCAGTAATAAATGACCTCCGTGTTTGTCTTACCAAACCACCGCCCACCACTGCTACGACTTTTTTCTTGCTTGCTCTGCTTGTTGATTCCTCCATCGCAGCTAGGGCTCTCTGATGGTCTCACTGTCCAGTTCAAACAGATTTTTACAGAAGTTGTGGGTAGAGGAGGGGCATGATGAATCCCATGAGTGTCACTCTCGAAATCACTTCCCCTTTCAAAGCAATCACACGGGGGAAAGCTAACAGGACTTTCCAGAGAGCGTCTGACACCCAGCTGGGATGTCCAAAAAATGCCTAAGCGCTATTAAACCTTGTCCAAATCATTTGGGTGAATGTACTGTTATAGTCTCATAGAAAATCACTGATAACCTGTCCGATATTAAGCCTGTAGGTGTTAGAAACGACCTGCTAAATGTTTGTAAAGCTCCTGAAATAAGAAATACAATTATATTGAATTATTATATTTAGTAAAATGAAAAAAATCATTATAGTAAAGTTGTTTTTCAGGAGTCATCACTAACTGTAAAGTAACTACAGTAAGATCTAATGTAACGGATCAAACTACTGCTCCTGATATGTCCACTGACAGGTAAAGAAAGTCATTGCAACGCACCAGTAAGGACCTTTGTCGCCATCTAGTGGCGATGTGTCGACAGGACTTCCACCCGCTACACCACACACACCCATAAGGGAGACTGCACGGTCAGTTACAGATGCGTCGAGTTCATTCTGGTTAAATAAAGGGAACAATCAACAGAGCCGCGAGTGTGCGTCCTGCACGTTTACATCATTGAATTTCTGAGTTTGTCTTTATGTAATTAGTTGCATCATTGTCTCACTTTATCTTCTCTTTTTTTAGAACTCTTCCAGCATCCATAAAGTATATTTGATTTGAACGCAATGAGACAACAAATGGCAACTTGTTTCTAATTTATAGAAATTACAACCATATTCAATATCCAAACTCTCACCAATTTATAGGGATTTTAAGCAGGCCTACATAAAAACTGGGATCTCTGACTTTACGATTAATTAGGTATTTTCCTATGCAGTTATTTTTGTGAGTGTCATTTTTCACAATGGAAGTGGTTGCATAGTGTACATTATGCGTAATAGATTTGTTTTTTCATCAAATGTGTTTCTCACCAGTGCTTCCACAGGTGAAGGCGCATGACAAAGCTAGAAACCTGATCGCATACGCCGAACGTCAATGGAAATCTACGCGCAGGTTACGTAATCGATATCAGAAACAAAAGCAGAACACGATTGTCTGAAATAGGCGAGACAGTTTCACTCGTGTAGGGCTTTTTAATTAAACTATCATCCTAATTGACATCTGTTGCCGTAGTCACATGATTTACTTTATAAATCTAACACAGGATAAATTATGTACCATTTTGAATAACTCTCTGTTCTGTGTTCGATTACTTGTGTCTTTTCAAAGATGGCGTCTTGAAAGCCAAGGTTTGTTTTCTATGGGTGTAAACTATGTTTAAATGCATTAATCGAACAGCCCAGTTTACGAGTTCCCTTCAGTTACCAAGCAAAGGCTTCCGTCTTAACCAATATTTTAGGTAAGTGTTGTTGGTCAAATGTTAAAACTGTTATAGTTATATTCACACGAAACGTGACGCTAGCTAGCAACCGAACTAATGTAGCTGCTTGAGCCGTTAAAGCCGGTTGTTGTCAGGTAGGCTGATTCTGTTAGCATTGCTGCTACATAAGGTAGTAGCTAGCTAAACGGTTAATGGTCTAGCTATATGGTTTACAAGCAGGATATTATAATTTGTAATATAAAGCAGCGGGGAATCAAATGTTACAACAGACCTACAGAAGACGACCCGACTGCCACTTTCTGACCCTTTATGTCGCTTTTATTTCTCATTTAGCCAGCTAACGCTAACCTTAATGTCGCTGCTGTTAGTGGGATTATTCTTGTCGTCCAGCTAATGTTATCGGGTTACGATACCACATCTAAGTAACGATGGCTAACGTAACTTAAGATAGTGCATGTTTTCAGTTAAAGTAACAATTGTGAATTGTACAGGTAATTTTCTTTCTTTGGTAATACACTTTTCTACCTTTTGTTTTAAAAATCGTATAGTAAAATCACATACACATAAGCGCCTAATTAGTTAATTGGTTGTTTTCAGTACTGGTCAAAATGTCGTGTTTCCTGAGCGAGATAAATAATTTAATGTCATGCCTGCAAAGTTGGGCTCCATAAACCATGAGTTTGCAGACAGCAGGTGCTCCCATAGTAATATTACAATGTTGAGTTCTGCTTTAGAGTCTGAGAGAAGGTCACCGTGAACCTCACTCAGGGCTGTTCCATGTGCGCTGGTCGGACCTTACATCTTCCTTAACAATATATCTAGGTACTGTTTGTCACTTTTGTCCATAAAATGATTTCTACGTAATCTTTACAAATGATGCTAAATTTTTTTGGTTCCTAAAGCATTAAGTTTCTTGCCAACAAGAGACATTGCACACACATTTTCAATGCTAAAATCTCCCCTAGGTGTTAAATCCGAATATGAACATGATACGGACTCCTTTTCTGGCTGCACTGATCTTTCACTTTACATCCGTTTACTGCAGGCTGGTGTCATCCGTGCCACTCAGAATGACCGACCAGGCTGTGGAGAGGGTGGTTAGTGACATAATACGCTCTCCTGAGGACAAACGGGTTTACAGGGGCTTGGAGTTTACAAATGGCCTGAAGGCCATACTTATCAGTGACCCAACAACAGACAAATCATCTGCTGCTTTGGATGTCCACATAGGTAAGGGTATTTTATTATCATCATGCTACTGGATAGAGATGTGGGTTTTTGTGTAACTTTTTTGTATCTTTTACAGGGACATTTACTTATTGGAAAGCATTAGGGAAATATATGCAAAATATGTCATTCGTTTTGACTTGTAGGCTATGGAAATAGCTCTTCAGATCAAGCAATAGTAGGTTAAGTTTACTCTAAAAAGGGAATGATGTCAACGTACTTTATGTGAATAATGCAGTTTAATCTATGTTTCTTAAAGAGGCAGAGTTGCAGAGAATATGTATGTGACATTAATAGCAGACTACAGCATACTGTTAATAACTTAAATCAAATTATTGTACTCCTTTTTTAGTGTGTTGATTAAAATGAAATAACTCAAACGTTATTTTTTGCCATTTACACTTTCACTTTTCTGTGCTCAACTCTCATCTGGAAAGGTCTGAAGAATCCAGATGTTGAATATATGAAGTCCAGTGTGTAGAGACATGCATATTAATCAAATGCCTTCTGTGACCATTTATCCTAAATTCACAGGTTCCTTATCAGATCCTTCAAACATCTCGGGCCTGGCTCACTTTTGTGAGCACATGCTGTTCCTGGGAACAAAGAAATATCCTAAGGAGAACGAATACAGCCAGTTCCTCAGCGAGCATGCAGGCAGCTCCAATGCCTTTACAAGTGGAGAGCATACCAACTATTACTTTGATGTATCCCATGAGCACTTGCAAGGAGCACTAGATAGGTAATTATCTTCTCATTGAATAAGATTGACTGTTCCATGTAATAAAAGTCATTTGTCTTATAGGTATATCTTACATGTATTTTAGGTGGATCCTGTGTTCATTTGTGTCTCCTCAGCTGTGGACTTTGGCACCCTAATATGACTCGGTCTCTTCAAATGTTAGCCATAATTAGCCAGTCCTGACATTAACAATATGAAAACCAGTGAGACTCATCTAGTATATTTTGTCCACTGCATTTACTGTAGTTTTTGTCTTTTTGCATTAAATGCATTAAAGCATTACTGTTTGCCTAAGTATTTCAGATATCAGAACAAAGTTCTTTCTATGCTACTCTAGGTATTAAGAGCGTTTGAGAGCTGCCTAGTTGTTATCTCTTTGTTCGTTACCAGAACCACCTCAGAACAATTCCTACCCCCCACAGGCTAGAAACCCCAGACACAGGGTGACACTGATGTCCTCATCCTTGCAGGGGGCTCTGCTCACATGTCAGCTGCAGTGGTTTGGAGAGGGCAGTCAGGCAGTGTCAGAATTTAACCTATGGGGATACGGTTACTTACTTATAAATGAATTATAGTCCAGCAAGCACAGGTCTCTGTGGCATAGGCTAATTCTGCTCCTATATCAGTGAATTGTTAAGGCCATCTGGAGTTCTGGAGCACTAGGAAAGGACAGTGCAGAGCATGTTGAAATATTGATGATGTTGCCTGTTTGAAAATGAAGAGCATTGCATCTGAAAGGATCATATGTGTCATCTGCTGGCAGCGTTATTTTAGCAGTTTCCATGCTTTAGTAATAATAAGGAAGGATGACTGTATGACCCCCACTGCTTTGTGAGTTACCCACTTGGTAAACACTGAGTTTTGAAGGATGCCTTTTGCTAAGAATAACAACAGGGAACACCTCAGGATATAATTCTATATCTGTGCCAAGGGTCATGGTGGGATATCTTTTTTATTAATCTAAACAACCAGCCGCTGTCACAGATACACATTTTTCCTCTGGTCAAAAAATGACTTTAGGCATGACTTTCTGTTCTATAAAGCTTCAAACCTACAGCAGTAACTAACCTGGGGCCATATCTTTAAAAACATTCAAATTTTGTTGGCTCATCATTTTCTTATTTGCATGGCAGTTGCTCTCACTTTGTACTTTGTATGCAAATGCAAATGAATATTCCTCCGTTTCTTTTGTGTCTTGAAGTAGTCCCATACACCAATAAGCATTAAATTACCAATAAGAGCAAATCTTAAAATGTTAAACAGTACACATCCTTATGTAGTTTCATCATATGTAGCTAAACATATTCTGCATAGTCAACTGTACACTGTAATGTTTATTTGCTTGTCATTTTGCCCTCTATGTAGGTTTGCCCAGTTTTTCCTGTGCCCACTGTTTGATGAGAGCTGTAAGGACCGGGAGGTGAATGCGGTGGACTCGGAGCATGAGAAGAACCTAATGAATGATGCCTGGAGGCTGTTTCAGCTGGAGAAGGCCACTGGCAACAAAGAACATCCCTTCAGTAAATTTGGAACAGGTAGAATTTCTCCAGAGTTTTCACCACACCTCACTTTAACAATATATCATCATATCATACATTTTGACTTTATGTTCATTTGTACCAGTGTTGACATACAGCACTTGTTTAATTGTGTAAACACATATAAGATATTGTAATATTAAATGTTCACTTTATTTGTAATTGCAAAAGGATACTTTTCTAAAACAACAGGGGTAATATTTGGGTCTGTTTGGATTCAGTCAATTGACATTGAACAGTTGAGGAAGAGCATCTCTTAACATGAAAGGAGCTTACTGTGTGTTCCAGTGAATTAGAGAAGACAGCTCCAAGCTCAAAATAGCCACCCGATGGCAGTCTTGAATTATATAATCTTTTTTCCAGTTAGAAGAAGATCAGACAGGCCTGAAAGTCATGCACACTTGGCAGACATTAACTTCTCTGCACTGTTGCTTTGTTTTTGTGTCTCTTTCAAAGATAAAAACTCATCCACTGGCACTTGACTTCCCTCAGAACTGTTACATGTAGGCAGCAGCTGTATTTGACTAAGAATTATTCAGATAGCAGAAAAGCACCTTCTTCATGTGCTTCACAGGTTGTTTTCACTCTGACTCAGCCTAACATTTTCTCCCCTCATGAGTGAGAACAACTTACAGGGCTTCTTACTGAGTAGATAATGCTGTTCTCAGCAAAATCACGGTGATGTTTTCTGTGACACTTGTGTTGGCTTCACACACCTATATATATTCATTGGGCTGATTAATCATTTAATCATAGGTAACAAATTGACCCTTGAAACCAGACCTTCTGAAGATGGGATTGATGTCCGCCAGGAACTCTTGAAATTTCACTCTACATATTACTCCTCTAACCTCATGGGACTCTGTGTGTTAGGAAGAGGTAAGAGTTCATCTCTGACAAATTGTGGTGGGTTGAAATGTTGCTAAATTCTCTCTGTCTTAACAGTACTGAAGTTACCAAAAGATACATGTTTAAAGAGTGCAAGTCATGTATGAGTTGGCTATATATTATATTATACAATAATATGTATTAGTAACAATAATCCATATAACCAAATGAGATCATTGTCAAAGCAGAGCAAAGCATTGCTTACTCATACTTCCACTAGCATTTCACAGCTTGCATTCTTTGTAATCCTCTTACTGTGTGAAACTCTAAAAAGCTCAGCTTCCTGTGGTAAATAAACGTCACATTCTTCCTTTTTTACCATCTACAACAGACTTTGAGTTGAACTCTTTTCTGGTAAAATGTACAAACATCTCAAAAAAGCATTATGACTTACAGATATTACCATGCCATGCTTGTATTATCTTATTATTATCTTATCCTAACATTTATATATAATGCGTTTGTTAATCTTCTTGTATATAGTGTTGATTAAAAAAATTTTTCATTTAAAGTGGATACGTGTCATCTTCAGCTGAAAAGTCACCGTTTTGTCTGAGTTTTTCATCTGGATTGTAGGATACACATTACTCTGATTAATGACTCAAAGTGGTTTTTAGTTACTCAGCTGCTGAGTGTCGTGAAAGCTCTCTTGTGCCTTATTGGTAAAAAAAATCATGACAGCGAAACAATTGTGATTGTTCTTTGTACTAAAATGAGCAATGTTTTGTCTGTAAATCTAAGCTAAACTGTAAATGTGTTTGGATTTTTCCCCCATTAACCACAGAATCATTAGATGAGTTGAGCTCCATGGTGGTTAAGCTATTTGGAGAAGTGGAGAACAAGAATGTGCCTGTGCCAGAGTTCCCTGTGCACCCCTTCCAGGAAGAACACCTCAGAGTGAGCCTCTTACTTGTCTTCTCATAATTTATCACACTTTATTTTACAGTGTAAAGTTGTTGCTTGTCTTATATGAACTGTCAAATTCTACAATTTTTAAACAATTAGAATACCTTTTCCTAAATAACTTTGTTCTGATGTTCGTATTCTATTACAGCAATTCTACAAAGTGGTGCCTGTCAAAGACATCAGGAACCTGTATGTGACTTTCCCCATCCCAGATCTACAGAAGTACTACAAGTCTAACCCAGGACATTATCTGGGCCATCTGATTGGCCATGAAGGACCAGGAAGTTTGTTATCTGAGCTAAAATCCAAAGGTAGGACATAAAGTAGAGCTGGAAAACTATGACAAACAGGTTTGTGGAAATTAGGCTGATGAAAGTGTGAAACACATGCTGAAAACGCAGTATGTATGGTTGACCTACTGTTTCAGTTTTCATTTGACAATAAATAGATGCATGTTTACATATCCAGAATACAGAACATATTTAAATATTCTCACTTTTAAAAAGGTAACCTTTTTTTTCCTCCATCATAAAATAACTATAAATCTAATCACGACTGGTGAAAATAAAAATCATGCTAATTAAGAGTCATTGTCATGATAATTATTTTAGGCTGGGTGAATACTCTTGTTGGAGGGCAAAAAGAAGGAGCCAGAGGGTTCATGTTCTTTATCATCAATGTGGACTTGACTGAGGAGGGCCTCTGTAAGTACTACAGCCATCCGTAGTTCAGTCACCTTCTGCATGTGGTTATGATTATTCACGAGTGCGGTGAGATTTGTGTAAATTAGTTGTAAATGATATTCAGTGAGGCATGATTCGTGTGTCACCGCAGTGCACGTTGAGGACATCATCTTCCACATGTTCCAGTACATCCAGAAACTGCGTACTGAGGGGCCTCAGGAGTGGGTGTTTAAAGAGTGCAAGGTAATTAATGTGTATTCTGCGACAACATTTCAGTCAGCAGGGCACAACAAACGTCACCTACTTATTGCTGGCTAGTGGATAAACTAATAGACAGCAGAGCAGAATGTAGCCATGTTTAAACAGGCTGGAAGGTACATTTTAGTATTAATCTTAATAATCAGATAATTAATAATTGGATTA
The DNA here is from genome assembly GCA_034779795.1 of Ctenopoma multispine. Lineage (NCBI taxonomy): Eukaryota > Metazoa > Chordata > Actinopteri > Anabantiformes > Anabantidae > Ctenopoma > Ctenopoma multispine. The sequence continues at coordinate 4,452,099 of JAUYWH010000007.1, read as the reverse complement.
CTGCTTTTTGAATTTCTTTGCTAGAATCAAATTTTTATTTTAACTGTGTCACTTTTGACGCGTGTAAAATCTTCCATCTGTTTCACTTTCTGCAGGATTTGAACAAAGTGGCTTTCAGGTTCAAGGACAAGGAACGACCCCGTGGCTACACTTCCAAAGTGGCTGGTTTACTACACGTAGGTCCCCTCTCTGCCTGCAAAGGTTGTTTCCAGGGAAACACAATGCAGCTCATTGCGTCTGTACTTACTGTCGTCATCAGTCTGCCTGGTGCTGCTGTTGACTCTGCATTGAGAGACTGGAGATTTTGCAGAGCCACAGTTAGAAATGCGCTCGGCTTTTCTATTTAACACAGTTTCAGAATAATTTAAATGGTCCTTAATTGCAGGAATTTGTCAGTGCAAATTATCTTTTCCACCCTCAGTTATATAGCAAGTGACAGGATAGTTTTCCATTAACTTTATTATGCAAGATATAAGAAAATTACAGTTAACTGTAATGAACATTACACACATTATTCTAACAGAATTTTCTTTTCACTAAAAAAAATATATAAAATTGAGATCTAAGTACCAAAGAGATTTTCACTTCCTTCTGGTAAATAATTGAATAATTTGGCCTTTAAAAGTTGACGGTTCTCAGATGTTTTACAGCTAATCCTTCCACCTCAAACAGCACAATGCTAACAGATTTCTGCTCTTGGTTTTACAGTATTACCCTATTGAAGAAGTTCTAGCTGCAGAGTATCTTTTGGAAGACTTCAGACCAGATCTGATTGAGATGGTGCTCGACAAACTGAGACCAGAACATGTCAGGTCAGTATGAAGACAACGGCCTCCAGTTTGTTTGTTCTGATGTACAAACATGTTTAAATTAGGTTTGATTGATGATTAGATGATTGTCTTTATTTCTGAAATATGAGCTAAAACATGATCGCATTTTCACATCAAGTCCTAAAACTAGATAAAGGAAACAAAATGAGAACCAAATATTTATGTATTTGCTTATTGTGGAAAATTATCGAATCTCATTTTTGTGTAGCAAAGTTATGTGAACTTTTAGGATTATCAATTAATTTTAAAGTAAGTGTTTTAGTTAGTGTAAGTCTGAGAGGCCCTGCATTATTAAAATAGAGAAATATGGATCTTCACTTCCAAAGTCTTGACAAGACGGGCATCTGTGTCATTGGTCAAACAAAGCTGCAAGAAAAAATGAAAAGTGAGAGAAATGTCATATTTTGGAGTTACAGAGTCAAAGTCCTGATCATAGTCTTATAGAAATGCTGTGGAAGGACCGAGGGTTCAAATACATTTCCCACACACCAGTATTTAACACTAGAAGATTTTCTGCTCTAAATACATTTAAGTATATCTTATTTATTTAATTTAGTTCCTCTTGTCTAGTTTTAGAATTTGTGTGAAAATTGAACACACTATGGAACTGCTTCAGGACATCTGCTGTAACTTCATAACCCATACCTGTTCTTATAGATACTAAATAACTGGGTTGCTTTTCATTTTCTTTGATATTTGTATGAAACAGCTTTTAAATGTTTGCCTTTGAAATGGGACGCCAGACAGCTCTACAGATTTCATTATCTCAGCAGTCTCCAAAAGGGTTAGTTTGTTAGAGCAGGAGATGGATATGTGTGAGCAGGAATACATTATCAGGTTTCACTGTGAATAGGAAAGGCTGGTATCATCGTGGGATTCTCTATAAACAGTCTAGCCACCAAAAAAAATGTTATTTAACTTGTGAATGACTTGTTGCATACACTGACAGGTTTTGTGGTGTAGTGTAATTCATTTTATGGGATGCTGCTGTTGTGTCAAAACAAAGTGCAGACATGTGACTTGTTCGTTCCTTAATGCTTACCAAGTAGGAGATTGTATGCACTCACTGGCTGACCCTCACGGTTTGCATGCCAGTCACTTCACTTATTGAAGTGGCTATTTAACCTTGGAGGTTTTGTCAGCATCTGTAAGTTATAGCATATTAGGCTGCGTCATAAAATTCATTGGCTCACTTGTTGATAAAATACTGACAATGTTTCCAGTTTGTGATTGAATAAAAGTTTAGGCTGCAGTGAAGCCCACATTTTAAATGCAGCACACTCCACTCCAGCCTTGCTAGTGCACATGAATGTTAAATGTGGCTCCTCAGTTAGAGGCAGACAACATGTCAAACGTGATTTCAGACAGAACACTTAAAATCACTTACATCTTGCATTATGTCGCAGTCGCAAACAGGCTAATTTACTCATTTTCCTTTCTCCAGAGTTGCAGTGGTGTCAAAGTCATTTGAAGGGCAGACGGACAAGACAGAGGAGTGGTATGGCACTCAGTACAAACAGGAGGCCATCTCTGAAGAAACCATCAAGGTGAATCACTGTCTTCTGATTGAATCACATACAACACTGGAAGTCTGTTGTTGAGTGTATGACTACTATTTGCTGGTTTTGTGTGTGTGTGTGCGCTTCAGAAATGGGCAAGTGCGGATCTCAATGGCAAGTTCAAACTACCTATGAAAAACGAGTTCATCCCTACCAACTTTGAGATTTACCCTCTTGAGAAAGACTCCTCATCAGTCCCCGCTTTAATCAAGGCAAGTGTTTTTTCTCAGCTGCTCTGTCATCCAAGTGCTGTCACTCTTTATTACCTGATGGCACAGTCCATGCTTTACTACATATTTTTACAAATCTCTGTTTCGCTTTCATATGTTAATAAGCTATTGTTGCTTTGTGATTGCGACATAAAACCTTTAATACTGTTGTTACATACATGTCAAGATGAGAGAAACTAAGCTATCAACAACAGCGTGCATATTCTGTTCTCTAAAGAAGGCCTGAATAATACTCACTTTTTCTTTACTGAAATACCTGTGCCTTTGCTGGCATTTCCAGGGACTCGCAAAAATGAATAACTTTGCACAGAATTTACTTTTAATGAATATGAAATGAGAAGTGTGTGTTTGTATGTGTCTGTGTTCATTTCTTCCAGGACACTGCCATGAGCAAGGTGTGGTTCAAGCAGGATGACAAGTTCTTCCTGCCCAAGGCGTGCCTGAACTTCGAGTTCTTCAGGTCAGTACATAACAATGAACCTCTGACAGTATGGGCACAAAGCTCTACCAAATGAAATTTTAGCACTGTTAGTTTCACCATATAGAAGAATCCCTGCTCATTCATTGTTTATATATTTGTTTATTTATTAGAAACCCCATTAGCTTCCACAGTAGTGGTCACTAATCTTCCTGGAGCCCAATGTTTTTACATGCTACAACAAAGAGACTACTGCATTACCTGGGATAGGTTGGATTAGTCGAACTGCAAAATTGCTAAACTGTGGGATTATAATGAGACAGTATTAGTCTATTAAGACTAGTTGCATGCTATAACAAATCTCATACCAGACAATCAAATGTATATTGCAACATTTGTGATGCATAGCTGAACCATTACACCCTCATGAACACAGTTAATTATGTGGTAACGTGTAGAGTCACGTACTGTACGGTACTCATATTGTGAAGAAATGTAGAGAGCAATATCTCTACCCTTGCTTTTACCACTGCCATTTTCTCTACAGCCCGTTTGCGTATGTGGACCCATTGCATTGTAACATGGCATATTTATACCTGGAGCTCCTCAAGGACTCCCTCAACGAGTATGCATATGCAGCCGAGCTAGCTGGCTTGAACTATGACCTCCAAAATACCGTCTATGGGATGTATGTAAGTATTCAAAATCCCTACCCATCGACCTCATGCTGCATCCCAGGCCATATGACCCCCCCCACACACACACACCTATTATCATCCTCAGAATACGCTACTACAGCTCAGCCAGGCCTGGGTTGACAGGTCATTAAGTTTCTGTGTTTGACCACCTGAAAAGGTTTTATCATAAAACACAATGATTATAACAGAAAACTGCTTTATATCATAGTCCTCTTGTCTGTTATTATCAAAATACTTGACAATACCACCATTCATGCAGTTTCAAACTTTGCTGATTATCTGTTGAGATCTTCAGACCCAGACCTGACTGCTCTAGTCTGTGTTCTACCCACATTTCCCTCTTCACCCTTCTTCAGTTCTTTTTTTCTCGTTTTCTCATGAAACGCAGAGGTGTTTATTTTCTTACGTTTTTAGGCACACCATCTCGTTATCGTCTTTCCCGTGTCTGGTCAAGTGGTGTTCGACCAGCAACACAAAATTATAGGTTGAGCTTAAAACAGAGGCAGCTTGAGTCTTTGGTGGAATAGTTTTTGCCAGTCATGGCGGGACATTAAGTTGGTCACAAGGCTGCATATACATACTCTTTTATATATATTGTTCTTCTCATCATTATATCTTATCTTTAGTTTTGTTTTGTTTGTTTGTTTGCTTTGGTTTTGTGACAACCCTTCCCAACAAATATGCATTTTGTTTTTTGTTCTTTTTTCCTTCTTTTGTCCTTCCATTAGTCGCTATCTATACGCAGATCCCCTGCACTGCAACATGACCTACTTGTTACTGAGGTTACTAAAGGACGATTTAAAAGAGTATACATATGCAGCCCGTCTGGCCGGGCTGGTGTATGGCGTAGCCTCAGGGATGAATGCCATCCTCGTAAGTAAGCCGTTTGAAGTCTGAAGGGAAGTGGGGGCATCAGGGAAGGGTCCACTCTGAGGCTTTGGCACTGTGTGGAAATGACTTGGTTTTTATGGCTTTCTGGCTTCTTCTGAGTTTGATTATGTGAAGTGCTGTGTGTACCGTTTGGCTAATCTGAAGGTTCTACAGGAATCTTTGCTTGCAACTGCAAACACCAATAACACTTAGGAACTTAATTTAGCTTAATATTAGACGTGCAGCAAAAACCAAAATGAGAAATAATACATGGCCCCATGTTACCTGCCGCACGTGCAGGTAACATGGTCACATAATGTTGTGCAGCAAAGTAAGAACCTTCCTACACATGAAACTGATTTGCAGTTGTATTTTGCTCTGTTCTTTAAAGCTGTCTGACTTCCACACTAACACTCTACACACTGTCATGTGACCCAATAACCTGCATTCATTAGCTACCTCTCACGAGCAAATTCATGACTGTGTCGTCCTCAGAGACGGCTATCCGACACACCATCTGTGTAGCTGTGTGTAATTGATTTGAGTCAGCAGTGTTGGTGTGGCTCTGGCTGGCCGTTTGTCAAGGTTAATGATGCTAGGAGAGAGATAACTTTTAAACAGGTGTCACTGCAGGGACTTGGCGACAGGGAGTGGCAGGGAATGGGATGAGCAGCCATGAGAGCATAGCCATGTAGCTGGAGGTTTTGCTGAATCATGAAGGGCCATAAGGTGTGGATGACATTGGAAAGTGGAGTCTTTAAATAACCTCGACTCTTCTTTTCCGTTTATTAAAACGCTCATTAGTGTAAAGGAACCTCATCACCAACCATCTTACATCAGCTCTATAATCCTGAGACACTACGGAAGTAATGAAAGTGCAAAAAATAATTGCACTGCACATGAACTAATATAATAAAATATAATATATGAAGATGGTTTCATACCAGATTTTATAGTGTTTATGGCCAAATACATCATAATAAAAAGAAAGTAAGAAGGATGATTGACTTATACATTGTCACTGTATTGAACTGGACTATTAGGATTCACTGATACTACCAGTGTACTGGTAGTTGGACTGTTTTTTTTTGTATTTACTATGTTCCTCCACATAGTTACTTGAAGTTTATTGCATCGTTTTAGGCAAATATTTCTTGTTTTACTGTAGAGGTGGTGACTCATCTTAAGCTGGAGAGGGTTCCTTAACACTTATTTAGTCAACCAGCAATTACTGTCGTGTTTGTCGTGTTATTAAAAAACAAAAATAGGTCAAAACCATCAAACCAGCTGACTAAACTCCAGTACTACTTTAGGACCACCACTGTTCATGCTGGACTCATGTCATCGATCTGTTTGTTAACGTAGCACCTGTCCTTTATCACTGTCTGCTGCAGCTGTCTGTTAAAGGTTACAGTGACAAACAACACATCCTGCTGAAGAAGATCATTGAGAAGATGGCCACCTTTGAGATAGATGAGAAGCGTTTTGACATCATTAAGGAAGCGGTAAGCTCTGACTGCATCTCCTTCATCACTATGATTTTCTGAGTTATCAATCAAACAGATGAGTTTTTGCTGTTCGTGTAATGGCTGACTTTAATCTCTGGGCAACGAGATGCTTTTTTTATTCTGACTTCTACCGCACAACAGCAGTGTAGCAGTAGTTTGGATTCTAGATCTGAGTTTTGACTCACTCTTATAGTTCATGAAGTGATTTCTGGCTTCTGTCTCTCCTTGCAGTACATGAGGTCTTTGAATAACTTCAGAGCTGAGCAGCCTCACCAGCACGCCATGTACTACCTCCGTCTACTAATGACAGAGGTTGCTTGGACCAAAGATGAACTCAGAGAGGCTCTGGATGGTGAGACACTGCTCTTTGCCTATAACTTCATTCTCACACTCGAAACCCTGCTGTGGTCCTGACAGAGTTAACTGAAATAGATAATAAATGCAGCCATTCTTCAAACTAGAACTGAGCAGGTTTGTGACAAGCAAAAGGCGATTATTTGTTAATTGATTCACATTTTTATAGGCTTGAGTTTCTGGTCTAAACTTAATTTGCTTGCAGTTGATAACTCCCCTCACCTTAGCACTTGTGTTCCCCTCTCTTTTTCCATCCTTTAATCCTCATTTGAATGCTGAGACCGTTCTCCAGCAGATGCCTCCCGAGCTGCAGTCTTTCCTCTCTGCAGTGCCAGTCTGGAACCTGAAGGACAGATGTTATATATTTTTACCACTGCATCCGTCCTCAGATTCACAGGAGGCTCAATTAACCTGCTGGCTCGAGCCCTGCAGCCCAGTCACCAGGGCCTCCAATTACCACCACTTGTTCACTCATCAGTGCCTTGAACCTCTTGCTGTCCCCTGTCTCCAGTCTCTGAGACACTCATTTTTTTTATGTGTGTATTGCGCTTTTGGACAAACAATCATTTAGATAGTGTCTGTGTCTGTGTGTCCCTGTAGTAGCTTGTCCTTGAATCTGGGTCAGACGTTGCTTGAATTCAGATTGACCAGCCCGCATCGAGACAGTCTTGTTTTCTATGCACGTGTAACTAAATGTTAAAGTGTGACTTCTTACCATGATTGTCTGACGTGTGACCATTGTTGTCATGACACGTATCTTGTGTTGTGTAATAATGACACAGACACACAGTAGACACTTTTTTTTTCTTTTTCTTTTACTTATTCATAGCAGCTTGTGAAATTGCTCTCTGATTGATTGTTGTTGTCTGCGATCTGTATTCCAGATGTAACTCTCCCACGCCTCAAGGCCTTCATACCTCAGCTATTGTCACGGCTACACATTGAAGCCCTTCTCCATGGCAACATCACCAAGGAGGTTTGTTTGTTGAAGTCTCTCTTCATTTACGGATTCCTAAATAATGCAGCTTCCTCTTCATATCAGTGCTCTGTTTTATTAATGTCAGTAGAATCTCAAACATCCCAGTCACAGTTTTGTGAAGTCACAGCATCTGCCTGATGCCTTGTAATGATGTCAGTGTCACCATCAGATGGAGACAGAGAATGACTGGGAACAATGATCTATTTCTTCATCATCAAGCTACTGTGTAGACATGTCCGTGTAGTGTCAGAGCAACAACTGACAAAGTAGTTTGACGAAGAAACCTTGCAGTGTGACGGTGTACGATAGATGAGTGATAAGGAAGTCATGTTTCGATAAGAAAGCTGATTTGTTCCACAGCTCAAACTTATTCCGTTGACTGTGCTGAAAACGCCTTTGTTAGCTCAAGTCAAACTCATGTATACACCGTCCAAAGTCCTTCTACTACCTGGTTCTTACATTGCAAGTCCACTCTCATCTCCAAATGTGCAATTTGCCCTGATATGAACTATTTAGAGTCTGAGTTGAGGAAATGTTGCATCTCTCAGATGAACTTACAGCTTGATGTAGCCTGGTTAAACGAAAGAAATGTAGACGGAACTTAATGGTTCATATAATATTTTTATGTAGGATTTTCATATTCTTGTAACCAACTTTTTGGGGACTTACGTGTTTTTGTTTTTGTTTTTCTCTCCCCTGTCCAGTCTGCCCTCGGCATGATACAAATGCTAGAGGACACCCTCATTGAACACGCTCACACAAAGCCCCTCCTTCCCAGCCAGCTGATTCGCTACAGAGAGGTGCAGGTTCCAGACGGTAGGTCTTCGGCTTCCCCCCCGACACACCACACACACTGTCTGCCAGTCATGCCTGTCTCCATGGTGACCACAAAGAAGGGCTCTTGTGGTCTTCTCCTCGTCATCTGTGACGCTGTCTTGTAAAGACTTAAATTAAATTTCAGCATTCGTCAATTTCCTTTGGTGGAACATTAGGGACACTGAATGGAAATGGACGTCACAGTGCGCAAAGTCCATACACACACCCTCCACTCAGCAGCTCGCAGATGAAAACACATACAAAGCAAAGCACCTGTGCCGCCGTTTCTGATTACATTAGGGAAGTTGATTGACGTAGAGAGGAAAACCAGAGCTGCGCAGGGCCACCTGGAGACATCCTGTGTCTCACTGAGGGATTTTCCAGGCTCGGCTCCAGACTGCCAGTCGGACACAGAGCAGGAGCACAGGAAGACGTAAAGGATGTAAACACAAAATTTGCTTATGAAAAGGCTGACTGGCTGACAGTTTGTCCAAGAAACACGTTACTACTCTCAAAGCTGGAAGTTTCAGAAGGGAAAGTTCACAGAAATCGGACCAGTCATCCAAATGTAGCAATGTCCATGTCACAGTAAAATTATTCATTATCTCTGTTAATGCAGCAAATAATGTTACATCTTTCATTGTCTGTTCCTATTTGACATAAATGATTCAAGAGACATAATAAGGTTCATTCTTATCTTTTCTAAGCAAACCTAAGTAAAAGTTTGGACATGTTGAGAGGAATGCAAGGGAAGATGTTGTGGACTGTGGACACTCCCCAAGCACAGAGCCAGAGTGCTCAGTCAGCATGTGCATAAATGTACCTGCATTATCCAGCCTCAACCCGTCGTCCTCCATTCAAAGTAAACTTAATCACAATGGGCTCCAACAAGCCGAAGCTGAGCGTAAAAGGAGCCAGGTTTTTTCCTGTGTTCCAATAGATGGCTCCTCCAAAGACATTTTATAGATGAAAGGCTGGAGGAGACCACTTTGGAGCCGCTCAGCAAAAAAAAAAACACACAATGTTGGCATTCAACCTTTCAGGAGAGTGTCACCACTGTCCTCTGCCTGAACTTTCCTATTTAACTCTGTTACACTTGTGCCTCAAGCACTGTGCTCAGGCTTAACTGCATATCTACACCTGAAACTACTCATTTGTTTTTTCATGCATCAGTTGTGCAAGTTACTTCATGCAGCAGTCATCGTGTTTTTGACATACAGGAACTGATTGATCGTATCAGTAATAAAAATGAGAGGAAAGAAAATTACAAAAATGTTTAGATAAAAAAATTATTTGACTGTCACTGTTGATTTCATATACATATAGAAATAAAATGCACAATGTGCCTTTAATATTCATATTCATCAAAATGTGAGTTGTTTTGTTGCATACCCAGCTCCCTGCCTTTTTCCTCTTTAACAAGAAATCTCCTCCTCTCAGGTGGCTGGTACATTTACCAGCAGAGGAACGAGGTGCACAACAATTGTGGTATCGAGATCTACTACCAGACAGACATGCAGACCACCCACGACAACATGCTGCTGGAGCTGTTCTGTCAGATCATCTCTGAGCCCTGCTTCAACACACTGAGAACCAAAGAACAGCTGGGTGAGTCTGTAGAACACAGCATGATGTTGAAATGTGTAAGTAACTTTGGAAACGGCTTGGTTGTCCTTCTGAACGCTGCAGAGCTGATATTGATCTCAAGTTAAATACAGAGACCGTGGTAAGAATGAAAATCCGTCCTGTAACGTAGAAGTTAACGTGAAGTTAATAGTTTGGAACGTTTTTATTTCTTCATAAGATGGTACCCTGCCTGTTTCTTCTGCTGAGCTCATATATCTTCTCTTCACACCCAAGGCTACATTGTGTTCAGTGGGCCCCGGCGAGCTAATGGAGTTCAAGGCCTGCGCTTCATCATCCAGTCAGAGAAGGCGCCCCACTACCTGGAGAGCCGCGTGGAGGCTTTCCTCTGCACCATGGAGAAGGCTGTGGAAGAGATGAGTGACGAAGCCTTCCAGAAACACATCCAGGCCTTGGCCATCCGCCGACTGGACAAGCCTAAGAAGCTGTCTGCTGAGTGTGCCAAGTACTGGGGAGAGATCATATCTCAGCAGTATAATTTTGACAGAGGTGAGGCCTTGCAGTTGTCCTCTTCACCATGCTGCTAACTCTTAATTATGTTCAGGTTTGACAAACACACCTTTTTTTTTTTAAGCAAATATATTATAAACGCTCTCTGGTGTAACAGTAATTGTGAAGCGCTTGTGTTACATTGGAATTCAAATATAAGTTCATGAGAGTGATCAACACTTTGCTCAGTCCCAGAGGTGAGCGGGATGTTGCTTAGAGCTGCACATATCAGGATCGATTAAACCCCGAAATAATCTGCAGCCGTAGCACACTTCTCTCTTGCAGCACTCTCCTGAGTGCCATAATGGATTGTAATGGGTCTGGTTCACTGGTAATCTGCCTAAAGCCCCGAGTGATGGCAACACTGAAAGGCCGCAGAGGGAGTGGTGGTGATTACAGATACTAGCAGTGAAGGCTGCTAACACGGCCAACGCCAAGGGCACAGAAAAGCATGTAGCATGAGTGATTAGTCAGAGCTGTGACTGTGGGATTAAGCTGCAGTTAGCAAAATGTTTTCATGTGCTTGATTCAGTAAAAATGTTTTGCATTTTGTGCAAAACTAGGTTTATCATCATCATGTGACAGACTCCTGAAAGGAAAGGTTTTCGTAGTGATATATCAAAACCATGGGACAACTAGAAAGCAAATGAATATAACGAGAGCTAATGTTTAACTATATTTTAGGTGCTTACGGTTTCATTATTGTGCAATTATGGAATAATAATAATAACAAAGCTTTGACTTATTAACATTTATTTATTTTATGTGCAGTTCGTGTTTCTTCTTCTTTTCTATTAAGTTCACTGTGCTAGTGACTGGTGAGTTTAACGCTTCTGTTTTCCCTGTTGTGTTGCAGATAACATTGAAGTGGCGTATCTGAAGACTTTGACGAAGGAAAACATAATGCAGTTCTACAGAGTAAGTAGCCAGTGATGAGCTGGAATCTCTGAACTTCTGCTCACACCTTGGTTCAAAGCGAGTTTTCAGCTTATTTGTAGGTTTTATTACAGAAATGTTCTCTGCAGCAGCTCAGTATTTGGTGGTTAAACCATAATATTATACTGCAATTCTATTAGCACAGAGAATTAATTGACAACGGAATTCCTAAATTTAGCTCTTTATAGACATCAAAAGTAAAGGGAAATCTGAGGGTGCTGTGGTTTACTCTCGAGTCATGTTTACCTTCTTACTGTAGATAACCAGAGTTGTATTGACTGTTCCTGGATTCAGTCTGCCCTCCCAGCTTTCATCTCCTCCTGCTGCTATTCATGGCCCGTGGAGGTGACACTGACACAGGATGCTCACAGTATATCAGCTGCCGTAATGACAGCCAGCCAGCCCGCTTCAAGGGGGATAAAGGGCCAGAGCACAGCCGCTGAAAGAATTGGCATTATCTCAGCCTGGCAGAAACCATTACAGACCCCATGTAGAATAATGCATTTCTAATGTCATAGCAGCAGCAATCGCAGAAGCTCTGGTGGGTTTTTTTTCCTCCATTTGAGGTCGCTAGGGTTGACGCTGTCTGACTGCAGATGAGCCAAATCTTCAGTCTAATATAATCCTCCATCCAGAGACGGTGATGAGGCCCGACTGTGTAGCTAAATCTCCACAGTGCTGTCACAACCGATCCCAGACTCAGTGGGAAAATTACACAGTGATCCCAGCCACACTGAACCTTTAAATGCAGTGATGAGTCGTCCCAGTAACCGTTTCAGACGGATTCATTTCACCTAAACCATTTGTGAGCATTTAGATGGTTGAAAAGTTGAAACTGTTGGTTAGTGACATACGTGACGTGTCCCACCTGTCTGTCTTCACCTGTGCAGGATCGTCTGAGAGTCGAAGCCCCGAAGAGACACAAAGTGTCCGTGCATGTCCTGTCCAGAGAGATGGACTCCTGTGAGTACCTGTAGACAGACACGTGTCGGTTGCACAAGCGTCACATCAGTGGGTCACTCAGCAACATTGAGCGCTGTGTGTGTGTCTTTGTTTCACCAGGTCCAATAGTAGGAGAGTTCCCTGCTCAGAATGATGTCAATCTGGCCCCGGCTCCTTCCCTGCCACAGGTAGTTCATGTTCGTTATATGGTTAACCTGCAAACATGCGTTCATTAGGGTTATTTTGACCAAATACACTTTTCTCCTGTTGTAAACTCACTAGAGCACAAATTTGTATTAATCCACAGCTGAAAACAGTCCCTACAGATGCACTGTTTAATACCAAGTATTGTGTGAAGGCTTTTTTCAATTCAGGTTATGTCCAGATGCTTTGTGTCTTCAGTAGATGACTTGTTTTAGAGCTTCAGACACTTTTTTCATAAATGGAGAAATGTCCAGATTTACCAGAGTTTTGCAGGAGCTGTTGTTACACTTGTGATAAGTTCCTCCTAACGGTACAGGCCAGCTCAAATAGCTGCAGTGGAAACAAAGTGTGTGTAGGTGTTTTTGCCATTAGTACCAAGTGCACTCTACCTCCAAGGAACAGACAAAGCAGTGCAGTGTGGTGACATGCGTCAGTGGGAGAGCCTCTCTGACCTGCTGACTCTTGGTTTCCACAGCCCTCATTGATCCAGGACATGACGGAGTTCAAGAGGAGCCTGCCTCTGTTCCCCCTGGCCAAGCCTCACATCAACTTCATGGCTGCCAAACTGTGAGCGAGGCCGGCAGGTCAAGCAAGAAGGGGGTGGGGTGCTGGGGAGGGTGATCGCAAAGCTCTTTCGGTTGGGAAGACTGACTGAGATGACTGGTTGTCATCTGAATGTGCCTGCATGAGCGCATGTGTGTGTTTGTCTGTGTGTTTGTCTGTGTGTTTGTCTGTGTGTTTGTCTGTGTGTTTGTCTGTGCTTGTGTGTGCGTGCGTGTGTGTGCGTGCGTGTGTGTGTGTGTGTGTGTGTGTGTGTGTGTGCACGTGTGGCAGGCTGAAGCCACTAGAAGAGATGTTTGGAAACAAATGCGTGTATTCGAATCACAAAGTTAGCCGTGGTAGTCGACATAGCCGTGATAACGATAGAGGTCGCACCAGACTCACCTCATGTTTAAGTCTCTAAAAAAAAAAGAGATAAAACACTCACGCATCACGATACTGTGTAGGCTGTTGTAGAGGACATAGAGACAAGAAAAAAAAAATTTAATAAGACAAGGGTCAGATCCCTTTAAATGAGTTTAAGTATACTGCAGAAGCTTCATGGTAGGAGGTGTTTCCTTTGAATTATTCAGATGTGCTGCTTTGAAAATGATAGCGGGTTTATTGTGATGAAGTGGAGGCAGTAGAGGCTAAAGGTCGTAGCTCCTTGAAGGTCTTCTCTTTTATGTGTTATACCGGTATGTTTGCCATGTAACTGCTGAAGGCACCACGACTCTCCAGAAAACTCTCGGTCCGACAGACATAGAACATTTTATTCAAATTTATGCATTTCTGGAGAAAATCTGCCTTATAATTATGATTTTAATCCTCACAAGTTTTTGAAATGTTTTTGCTTTGTAAACTGGTAAAATGTTGGGACCCTTTTGAGGAGCTGTTTTAAATTGTTCATCATAAAGAACCATGCCCATGAAGTGTTTTTATTTTTTATTGCATTTTACAGTAGTATGTAATTTAGACATCTCAGGGGTTACCTCCATGCTGTTCTTTTTTTTTTTTTTAACATTAAATCTTATTAGTGATTGATTAAAATAAACACTTTTATCAGTGTCATCTACATTAGTACTTTATTCACTTACCGTGGTTTATTCCTTATCCATCTTTAGCAAGCTTTTTGTTTTGTAAAACTCAAAGGAAACAGTGGCTGTAGAACACAATCGTTTTTCATGTTCTTTCACTCTGGGGTGATTGTCATTAATTTAAAACTTCATGTTTGCATGTGAGACTTTCTGCAGCTTGTGCCTTTCCAGGGGGACATCAGTTAGTTTGTATCTGGCTGCTCCTGGTCTGATCCAGGACTCTGTCCTGGACGATCTGACCCCCTCTCCCTCCTAAAATTGCTGGACTGTGCATTGGCTCTTACAGCATAGATGTCAAAAATGCAGCTAGCCTTTTTCTCTGAAAAGAAACTTTTCATGTTGATGTCAGAAAGGGGGGTTGGAGTAGAGCTCCAGTCTGGACGTTTTTTGTTTTGTTTTGAATATATGCACTTCTCTCACTAAGCAATAAACATAATGATGTGGACAGGGGGGAAACGTGTGAGGTAGAATGAGACGTGACTCTGGATCCATGCTGATCCCAGGCTCAGGCAGCCACTTCGTGTTCTCAGAGGCTGGTGGTGCGTGGATGGTGATGCCAGTGCAAGCGTGACCTGCTTTCTCAGGTGCTACCAAGCTTTGCTGTGTTTAAAAAAAAAAATGACAAAAAAAAAACACTGTTGGTGGAGTTGCCAACCACTCCTAAAAATCTGAGTTAGGATTTAATCCTCTCCCTGCCCGGACATACCTGCTCTCAGGTCTAGCTCATCACTCATTCACACAATGCTGCTTAGATTTAAAGAATGATTTAAGGTGAGGAAGCTGTAGAAGAGAACCTGTTTGATTGTGCTACACATAAAGCTTCTCCAATGTATTCCAGCATTTTACTATGTCAGATCAAAACCATTTCTGTTTTTTCATTTACACACAAGGCCCTCGTGCATTACCAACTACTTTGGTAAAAGGTGCCATTTCATTATGGTTAAAACCCAAAGAACCACCAGCAGCAGCTGCAGCAGTAGCTTGACATCGTGTGGCAGTGGTGAAGAAGCCCTTTTCACGCTGCGTACAGCAGGTTTTAACATTACATATCAGGCTTGTGTGGGCCGTGCTCTGCTTATCTTAGCAAGTATCGAGTCATTGATGTAGAAAATCAGACGCTTTTATTTCTGGACGTCTTTTAAGGCAGATTTGCTTGGTTGGGTTTGTTCATGGGCCGGTAATGCAGGAGTGCTGATGTTCTGAGTGTGTTCTTTTTATTGTCTCCTGCGTGTTTCTAATTAATAAACAACTGATTGGAACCACGTGTGTGTGTGTGTTTCCTTTCCTAACAATCTCAAACCATGTAAACCATTTGGAAAAATACATTTATTCACAGAACTGATACCAGAGGTCTGAAGTCAGAAGCAACATCTGTACAACACAGATCAGTCTCTTTTGGCAGAGTGGAGATTTTACAATGAATGTATTTGGGAACTTGTGTAAAGCAGGCACAGTTAACATGTGCAGGTTAAATATTCAAAGTGATCAGGTACATGTCACTCTTTTCCACAGGAAGTCACATTATAGGTTCTCAGGTTTCCTTTGAGCAGGATTTACAATTTAACCACACATTTTCAGATTTGCCACATCTTGTAAAAGGTTTACTATGATATAGAACTATGAAGAGACAGCTTATACAGATAAGGTTCACATTCACTTCCCACACAGATTCAGTCTAGCATTCAACCAGATTTGAACAGTCCCATTGTTATTTTAATGTGCTCTCCTTTATATATGTATTGAAATTATAGAAATGTACATTAGAAAAATATTCCATAAAGATTCTTTGATGCAATCAAGCAGAAATCAAAACCATGACCATCTGCATAGTTACATACCATTAGTACCATGCAGAGAAACCGGTGTCATCAACTGGGTGAACTGACCCTTTAGTGTCAACACATCAGCTGATTCTGGCTCATTTCAGTTGCTACTCTCCCAAATATCTGAACCAGCCCCAGTGTGAGCAACACAGTCCAATCGTCACATGTTGGGGGAGGGGATAAGATAGATTTGTACCTTCAGTGAAACCCTGAACACAACTGTTTATCTGCTTTTAGTAACATGTCATCTCAGGGGGAAAAGGTTCTGCATCAAATGCCACATACAAATCATTTGAAGCTTTAAATTTCCTGTCCAACACGTCACTGCAGAAAGCACTGAAACATATTATCCACGCATGGTAGAGACTGTCTCCTGTCAACAAGCTGCAGGAGCGCAACCAAACTTGACCCGCCGTGATCACACCACAGAAGAACATTAGTAAAATGAAGCTGTAGCACTGCAAAAAAAAGAAAAGAATGGCAGACAAGAATCTGTGGTGGTTTACATTAAAGGTCAGTAAAAACCAAATCTTTGTTTTGCTGTATCATGACAAGCAACTGTTAAACACATTTTATTGTTTAATTATTAATACATTCAATAAACTGAACATAATCACTCAATAGAAACCCAACATTGGCAAAGGGGACTTTTTCAAATCTGCAAAATAATTATAAAACAGTCATTTATTATTATAAAACTTTCTAATTACACATGCCCTGCATTTTTTCTTAAAATACAATACATTTACAATAAGTATTAGTTAAGTGATTGTTGAACACATCCACTCTGCAGAGTTCTTAGGAAAGATGGCGTGTTAATGTGAGTGTGTAACTGCAAACATGCTCCCATCTGTGTCCACAAGTCCGATCAATCGTCAATAAACGAAAGCGCTGGAGTTTAAAAACAATGTGTGGTGGTGGTCGGGATTGCTTGCGCAGGATTTCAGCTTCAAAGAGGGTGGGAGGGGTGAGGAGTTTGTAAATGAGGGTGATGCTGATCTCAAGTCTGTTTCATCAGTCTGACACATCCATCTCCTCCCTTTTCACCACTCCTGCAGAGGTGTGTATGTAGTTCATCTGGCCTCCTCACGCCTCCTCCTGCTCAGGGAAGTTGAGGATCTTGCGGTGGGCTTGTCTCAGGTACTGTTGCTGTTTGAAGTAAACCTTAAACGCTCCCTTGATGGCCACGAAGGCAATACCTCCCTGTGACGGAGAGAAAAATGAAGAAAATAAAATTAAAATAAGGACAAACCGCTCAAAACAAACCTTTTACCAACTCATGGTTTCAAGCTGACACATAACCCAGTAAAATCCAGCTACATTTCCACTCCCTCATGGTTGCTTAATTCAACAGTCACTAGAAACAGACAGCGCTGCAGAGGACGGGTCAGAGAAAAGGACATCTTATGTCTTCTCCTTGCATTCATTCATGCATCTCTGGTGAGAATAATGCAAGTGAGGGAAGTAACCGTGCTTTTAAGACTTGAGATGCAGCCCATCTGTGGTGATTCCTACTGAAGAGAAGTCTTCAGCAGCTGGGCTCTGGTGTTAGCTAAAGGTCAGTCAAACAGCAGTAAATAATGAATGTGTTGGGAACCATTTTCAGCAGTGAATCGATAAATATTTAGTGAGTATTCACAGCGAGAGACCTGTGTGTATATGTAGGATTGACTTAAACTGACCAATCGAGTCATTCATGCATTTGTAATGCAGCAGAATGATCCTCAGTGTTTCTTCACCACGTTACTGGATTGAAACTTTTTAAAGTTGGAGTCGGTCGATGTTCAACCACTTTTAACTGCTTAATGTACAGTAGCTTCACCTACATGTTATCATGTTGAGATGATATTGTTTCAATATACAAAGCTGGTACATTTAGTGGAGTAAAATACATATCTGTGAGCTGCAGCAGCAGGAAGCTGAATACGAGGGGATTGTTACACCTCTACATTCCAAACATACATGTCTGTACATTTTATGTCTTGGATATTTAAGCAGTTTCTGGTTGTACTCACCAGGATGGTCCTCTGCAGGTTTGAGTTGACGCTGCTGAACATGAGCTTCCCCACAATGGTGGCAATGGTGGGAAACACCAGGGCACCACAAAGGATCCGTGTGGCTGACACGTGGTCTGCCAGGGGGCTGGCCTCTGCAGGGATACGAGGAACTGGGCAGCCAATCCCTGAAGAAACCGAGACAGACGAGGCACATGCAATGTTATATATAATATCTATGTAGTATTGTCTCTTATTTTACTGGGTGTAGGCCCTGACCTGGAAAGATGCTGTTGAGAATCTGCAGTTTGTTCGAGTACTTCCTCCACAGACGCAGGACATAGTCCTCCCAGCGGATCATCTTGCCGAGGATTAGCATGACTGGGATTGTGGGCAGACCGATGAGCAGAAACAGGGGGTCGGCCCGCTCCATAACATCCAGTCCCTCCTTATGGCCCACCACCTGAACAGCAGAAGGGTTTGTCAGTAGGAAACTACAGCAGAGGACTAAACTGGTTCATTTAAAATTCAACATATTTCGATTTGACCAGTGCTTTCATGACATTTCTGTTTTAAAAGACTAAGAGCTATTTCGGAACCAAACCTCTGAGAAAGAAGATCACTTGTACCTGCATCACAGTGACCGCTCCGTACGTCACAGCAGTCCAGTAGATGGAGCCCACCATGATGCCAGCTGCAGCGAATGGTCCAGCCTTAGAGATGAGTCGGTCGGCCAGGTCCAGCACATAGACCACCGGACCTGAGGAAGAAATACTATCAGTGCATCTTCATCTGATCATAATCTTTGTAAACTGCACAGTTTTAAACACAATGATATGAAACATAATGTGACAGACACCGTTTTTGGAATGACTTGTTTTTGAGTAAATACTTCAGACCCTCTTCAGGCCTATAATAAAGCCAACTATAAAGTATTTTTTTGAGAAATGCAGACTAAATAATCAGCCAATAAACTCAGTTTGTACAGTGAGGGCCATGAGACTCCTACCGGTAAAACAAGAAACACAACCAACCAAGCTGATGGGTGAAGTGACAGGAACAAAACTTGCTCAGCTGTGACAAAGTTTCTTTTGTTCCAAGGCCAGACCATTACCTGTATTAAAATAGCCATAAATTAACTAAACACAAGGAAGCTCGCATTATATAAATGTCTTATGGTCCGGCATTTTCCAGTGTGACAGGAAAAGTGACAGCAGTCACTTCAAAGTTAAGTTTCCTCCTATAACAAAGCTTGCAGCAGCCCAGTTATGGAGCACACCTTGTGTTGTATTGACAGACAGGGAGGAGGCCTCTCAGGCATGTTCCACCAAGATTAAAAACAACTGGGCTGGTTCTCGACAAGCATGTAATGAGGCTTAATTTAAAGTCCAAACTTGTCTATGGAGCAGTTACCTCCCAGTCTGAACTCAAAAAAAAAAATTTCTCTGGTGCATCCTCTAGCATTCCTGGCTGACTCGAGGGAAATCATGCAATATTTACAGGGAGGCAACCTGATTTCATCACTCAGAGCCATCCACATTCTATTAATAACTAGCCCAGGAGTCAGTGGGAGGGGAGCGGGGAGGGGACGCTACCAGAGGGACAGAGCACAGAACACAGCACCGGGCATTGATGTGTTGCAGTGAACTCTAGCTGCTAAATGAGATCTGCAGCAGGCAGCAATCTGGATTTAAGAGCCCAGAAAACCTCCCCCCTCTCAGAGTGTCTTACTTTAATCAATGTTGCCCTACATGGACAATTTTCTTTCAAAGCAACAGTTTTTCACCTGAGATTTGTCTAATCAGTAAACTCCAGTCACCTAAGTTACCATCACCTCACACGGCAAATATGTAGTTGACGGTGACAAAGTAGCACAAGATCAATCCGCTGTATATTTTTAACACACCGAGTCTTTGATATGAGATACAAAAAGCACACTAAATTCTAGCAGACAGCAGCCGATTGAGTCAACTTAAGAGATAGTCTCTGGTTTACCTTCAGTTAATTAAGCCCATCTCCGGCTGACTTTCCATATTTCCAGCTCGGACTGTGCTCATATTACAATGTAGAGGTGGTTAATTGTAGTACTGCAGGTATAACAAGAGGAAAACATTGATTTATTATTCTTCGTTTCAAAATGAAGACTTAAGACTAACGTTGATGCTCAATATAACAGCAGACTGTAAAACTGGTGTGGCTGCAGTATCAACTTTCTTAAATCAAGTCAAGAGTGGTACAGAGTTTCTAATGTTTGAACATCATAGCACGAGAAATCTGACGGTGTGTAGTTTGAGCTGCTAAACTGATCATCCACAGGTGTGACTCACATACTTCATATTCCCTGCTGCATATTAAAAAAAGTGGTTCAAAAGTCATTTCAACAGGCTTTCTGAGAGACAAGCTTGTCTCTTGAGAACAGGGACTAGTTTTTTTTTTTTTTTTTAATGGTGATGTCGACACGTGGGTTGAGAAACAACAGTGCTGAGTCATCATTGTGAAAGAGACTTCATTCAATTAACACTTTCCCCTCTGGCCACATCAGCAACAGACTGATACATTTATTATCTTACTTATACAAAGCCAGCGGTGTAGCCTGCATAGAAGCTGCCATCACTTAGAACTGTGCTGCAGTATGTTAAGACAGAGATGCTAAGTCATCATGCAAGAGGAAGACATATTTAACGCAAACACCTGAGCCAATACATTTTTAGAAGCCGGGAAGGGAGACCACAGTGCTGGTTACACTGCTTAAATTAGCCTGCACATCAAGTGTAAAAAAAAATTGCTTTCTAAAATTAATTCTGAGGCTACCTGGTTATTTTGGAGGTTATGGGTTTTACAGTTTGTACATAAGACTTTATGAAGCCGTTTGTACAGCCAGGCCACAGTGGGGCTGTCGAGTAGTACGAGCTGTACACCAACAGCTGACAACATTTATTCTACACAAGCTTTGAGTTTAGAGTATCCCGTGCTAAAGGTCTTTCTGTTTAGACAGCAGAGCACTTTAAGGAACCAAAGTGAGAAACATTTGGCCCTTTATAGTGCTACTAAACACTCAGGGGAAATATCACTCACTTTTATTTCTAAAGTAATTCTGAACAGTCTCATCTACTGCCAGCCTTTTGATGCTTTCCAGGGCTCCTTTTACTGCACCTGTGTTTGATGACCAGATTGATCTTGCAACCGTCGAGCACATTAATATGGCATATTTTGATGACGGCATTGGAATCTCTTCCGTTTTCACCCTGCCCAAGCATTACAGCACTGCAGCCAAACGGAGCTGGGCTGCCCTTAATGGCAACTGGCGGGACGAGAGATGAGCAATTCATTTCAGCCACTGGCAGCAGATTCCACAATTAAGATAATTAAAAGAGGGGGGTTAAAGGAGAGAGGGGAAAAGTACAAGAGCAATTCCTCAGTCCTAGGCTTGTATGCTGGCATATTCCAGATGTCTTGTTTACTCTTTGTAGACCGTCAGTCAAGGAGGAGAAGCAAGGACATGCTGTCCTCCGAGTTATACTGGCAGCCAAATTAGCATGATAGGTGGGCTTTGGCTCTGCAGCTAGTGGGAATATGGCCAGAACAGCATATAGTTACACAGCTCTATGAGGGCATGTGTTTACTTCTTTTTTCCACCCTTTGCTACAGTATAAGTGAATAAAAATAATCCAATCCTAGGCTAGGTTAACAGAATCCCACCAAACATGAGTAATACTTGCCAAGCCTGCAGAATGAGCTGGTCTCAGCCAGAAACCTCTGAAAACTACTGTGGCAACTGTCCAACAGCTCTCCCTGTCCACACCATTGTCCCCATCACCCAAATCCAAGGCTGTTAGTGTCACCAAGAAGTAAAATTACTATTTTTTCTGAGGACTAATTAAAGCTGCTGCAGATACCACAGCTTGTAAAGCTAAGCAAATGGAATTACATTCAAAAGAGAAATCCATATTTGTGCTTAAGTTAGGTAGATGACACAGCACCTGGCTGCATGTATAATGCACGAGTGCCTGTACAAACCATAGGAAAGCAGGTTTGGACTAAAATGTGAAAGGACACTGCAGCAGTGATGCAGCAAGACAAAAGGATTGCTGTTAAGGATCATGCCTAAGGTATGATCAGGTCTCTGGTGTTGGTACATTATGTGTTCTTCATAATGTACCAACACCAGAGACCTGAGCTCTGATGGTGTTGTGAACGTGATGCTTAAGCCACAGGAAAACGCTGGTGGTCAGTGCAATTTCATGGACTCATCAGAATGGGAGCGTCACTACATCTGTCTCCTCTCTGCTCCGTCAGGGCTTGAGCTGCTCATTGGCTCCTCCTGTGACCTAGTTTCCCCCTTTCCAATTCTCTCTCCCAGACACATCCCGCATCATTGTACGACTGCCTCGCCACCTACGGCTGATGCGATGGGGGGGAGGAATAAAATCTATCAAAATAAAGTGACTACTACAACTCATTTCTGTACAGTTGTAAAGGGAACAAATTAGACCTGAGGGTTGGTTACCTGCCACAGCAAATAGTCGATGAGCTGACTTAACCAGACACAACAAAGGCTGTATGAAAATTACTTTACGTTTTTCAACAGAATGAGCACCACTACATCAGACAGTGAAAAATTGAAGCTTATTACTTTACTTTCAATCACTGTACTTTCAACACTCTTCAAGTTGGTCTGAAAGTTAATTTAGTAAAAAATCATCAATTACAATGAATAAATAAAGCTGATGTCAAAGCAACCCATGGTTTCTGGATAAATCTCAGCTAAATAGAAGACCTCAAAATAATTTGTTTGGTTAACTACACAAAACCTTACATTCATTTTTGTAGCCATCTATATGCATCATTTTTTGTTCGTTACAGTAGTGAGGACTGAGTTTGGCATTTAACTGTTCAGACATTGTGTATTCATATTAACCAAAGGACAAATTGCCAAAACACAGGCTGAACATAAACCAAAGTCCGCACCTCAGACTGCTCTGCGTACATTGTCACAAGGCTTCTCTGTGACCTTGCTCACGTCACACACACACACCAACCCTGTAACCAAAAAAAGATTGTTTTGGTTACACACTTTCACAAACTACAGCTCTGTGCTCACGCCTTAAATTCTCTTGAAAATTGTTTCCACCGAAACTCAGTTTGTGTTTGGAAAGACATAAGTATGCCAGTCTTTTTTCAGTTGGGGAGGAAAATAACATTTCTATTACTTCAAAAAAACAAAAAACAAAGACAACAGTGGATAGAGATTGTTTTGTGGGACAGAAACTGCCTCAACTCTTCACAGCACAGACATCATTTTCATAATCTGCCCAGTATTAAGTTTTCACCTCAGCTTTGGACACAGAGGGTCAGAGAGATACTACATAAAGGTCAATTATGACAAAAATAGGTAGTTTCGGGAATTTTAAATCACCCATAACTATAGTATAATCTCAGAATAAAAAGATGAACCCAAAATTATGTATAATATGGCCTCTATAAAAATGTAAAACTGAGTTCTAATATGCATCCACTTAGACACGCAGCTTCCTCCCACACATCCTCACAGTCTGTCATCTAAACCAAAGGGAAACCAAAGAAAGCTACATGGGGCTAAATTAAAGGTAACAAGCCTCTGGTTGCTTATATAAAGGCCTCAATAAATGAAGAGTGATTGTGGCAGAAGGCTGCTGCATCATTCTCTAGGGGCACCATCACTCAGCAGCTCAGCCACAGTAAAGAGGAAGTCCACGTTCAAAATAAACCCTTTGCCCATCCATCACAATGCTATATTGCTGTTGGCCAAACCACTTGAGCACTGAGACACATGACAGAAATGAACAAACTTTGGTGTGGGCATCAAAAGCCAATATGATTGAGAGTAAACATTTTACCTTCTGGGCTGTACGTTATTTT
This sequence comes from Ctenopoma multispine, assembly GCA_034779795.1. NCBI lineage: Eukaryota > Metazoa > Chordata > Actinopteri > Anabantiformes > Anabantidae > Ctenopoma > Ctenopoma multispine. Next base: position 4,428,270 of record JAUYWH010000007.1, on the reverse strand, counting down.
TATAACTGGCTGTTTTAAAAAGGAGAGCTAGCCAAGAATAACTAACCACAAAGACATCCTAATGATGCAGCACACTGAGAAAACACTGAGGCAATGTGTCTAAATCTTGACTTCAACCAGGTACTGGGAGTAACAGACTCACAACAACACATGAATTAGATAAATGTCTGCTTAGAGGAAATAGGGAAGTCCTTCTGGTTTGAAATAGAATACATTTTCATTTAATTCTGCTGGAATATTTAAGTAGGACAACAAAATAAGTACAATAAATGTGTTCAGTTTTTCTGGTATCATATTTTACAATTTATCTGAGCAAAAATGTGTCCAATACATTCCTGAGAGAAACTTGTTCCAATGTAGCCTATAATACAGACTGGCAACCAGTCAGACACCGCTTCACCTCAACTCCAAATAATCATTTTTCTTGATCAATGAATTTTTTACTTTAACTGAATGAATTTTTACAGGTACTGTAAGGTTTGCTAAAGCACCGGACATACACAGGGTTATTTTGCAAAGAGGCAGTGGAAGTCTCTGAGGAAGGTGAGCTGAGACCTTCAGCTTATATCACCAAACTGAGTGACAGCACAGCCTTGGTCACTATAAATATACATGAACCTGTGTACAAACCAGGCCAGGCCTGCAGACCAACATTGTCTTCAAGCCAGCTCCTGTCTCAGATTGCAACTTCTGAGTTTGAAATGGCAGGTGCCCAGTGCCTGATGGGTAACCTAGTGACATCGGTGAACTATTAACCTTAAATATGGTCAAGTCTTCATATTTGGCAATAAAAATGTAACCAAGGGATTAAAACAACATTCTTTCTGTAGTATCTTGTTTTCTTCTATCACTGCAAAGTGCTAAATAAGAAAAAAGAAAACAAGACAGTCACAGAGACATGAGGATATCTTGACACAAGTATACTGAAAACTGAACAGTAGCTGGCCAAAAAAACATGGCAGTGTATTCTCACTCTGCTGAGTCATTGCTGGTGTTTGGGAACAATTGAAGCCCTCGTCACTCTGACGTGTGAGAATAATTGAAGCAGCTGCTTCTCTAAACTGCTGCTGGTCAGTGAGCCTGGAGCAAGGCTGTATAACAAGTGAGCACCACTGTTCCTCGTCAGGCTGAAAGGAAATATTTACCCAGATCACCACAGAACCTACGCCGCCTCTGAAGTAAATAAACGTGAACTCAGGCAAGACAAGCTGAACAGCTCTCAGAGCTTTGGATACAGTTACAAGCAGTAGCTATTAAGAGTGTTCTCAAAGAGCAGCTTCAGGAGTCTGTTTACATGGAAATTTGCTCTATAATGCTGCCACAGTGTTAGCAGCTGGTAGAAAATTGGCTGTCATGACATTTTGAGAGTGCACCAAATGAAAATCAGATGTTGAGGTAGGTTTTTGGCATTTTTCTCAAAACCTTTATCTCTTTCCACCCCTATAGTACTATACTGTATATGATGATGACACTGTATCATCATAGCGCTTATCACACATCACAATAATGGAAGCTTTGTGCAGACACACGTTACCATATAGAAATTAAGAATATTTCTCTGCATAATATTCAATTGTTGAAAAGCGCAAGAACCGTAATCTTGCTAATATTTCGAGGCTATACTTTGAGTTCTAACCCACCAAGCTTAGGGAAGACGATGAGGTATTCTGCATTGCACTGTGGGCAGGCGACACGCGCTGTGCTGTTGCCCCGCTGCTTTTCATCAACCCAGCGCTGCAGACAGGCCTGGTGGACCCACTTGGTGGAGCCGCGGCAGCGACATGGACGTACCCACTCTGCTGTGCGGTCATCCTCATCTGTGGCAAAGCACACCCAGCAGCTCCTGAAAACAAACAAACAATGGATAACAGGGCTATGTGGACAAATATTTTCATAGATCAACATTTCAATACATACATTTAATACCATTGAATTAGAAAGCAACTTAACTGAACATCTTTGTTAGACCCTGACATGTTAGTCAAGGCACTGAAGATATCCAATTCTGCATGAGTAAATCTTTTCAGTCTGACATATTACAGAATCTCACATACCCAAAGGTGCAGTCAGTAACTTCTAGAACAAGCCTATTTTTTCCATATTGTACAGAGGTGCTCTCAACCAACAATAGTACTGGCAGCAGGCAAAGGAGTGGCAAGACGTCTAGGCAGGCTGGCAATGCTGCACCTCCTCAGTGAAGTATGTGAAAATTCACTATTAGGGACCTATGAAATCTGAATTCACCAGGACATCCCAGTGAGTGTGAATGCAAGGACTTGATAAACCACAGAAGTGAAAGCAGAGGGAGGCAGGATGAGGACACACCGTGTCCCTCGACAGCAACATCTAAACAAATGTCTTGTTCTGGCCTTAAGCGAAACCATGTTTTAACACCCTCCTCTTCCCACAAGTATCCCAGCATATCTTCCATCCTCTCCTCCCACATGTTCCCCACACAGTGTAGTTCTCAGTAAACTCCTCTTCCACTTGACAAAAAAGAAAAGGAATAAAAAAAAATTAGAAACAAGATTTTAGTCAAACTCACACCCCCTTCCTCACAAGAAATGAGCAGTGTGTGTTTGGCCTGTATGCAGCACCACTTCCCAAATTAACTGGACTCCTGTGAACAATAAACCCCATCCAAACATTTGAGAGGTAATTTGATAACCAAGTTCCCTGATCTTACATTATATTTCTTTTCCATAATTAATCAGAGTGAGTTTGACTAAAAGGTTCACCATCATTCTTGTTTTTCTGTTGTAGTAGAATAAGAACACTAACAATATTAGCAGTTATGAATATAGGTTTAAATAAAAGCTAGACACAAATGCATTATTACACAAGTCTCATAATTGTGGTAATGAAAATTTGTAAAATACAAAATATAGAGACTGCCCTAAATCACCTTAGAGAATGAGATCCCCTGGGTCAGGGGCTGACTGCTGCTTTCAACCCAGTTTTAGGCTGATGGTTTGGGGCATTTGTGTTGTTACTTTCCTAATTACATTGAATCGCTAACAGCTGGATGAATAAAACAATGATTAGGCTACACACACCTGCTATAAACAACTGGAACATAGTCAATGATGAGAGACTATAAAAGACTGTTTCCCCCCTCAGACAGATTATGTTCCCCTATCTGGGGAAACAACCTGGGATATTAATATTCAGTCCAAGTTATAGTAACATGCAATAACAGCCTCCAACAACACACAATGCATTGGAAGATTTTGTTCTACCAGAGTAAAATATTGGTTTCAAACCAATCCAATACAGGATGAGAGTTCCCTGTGAGACCCTTCTTGGTCTCACAGGGTTTCTGGCCAGATAACACTTATCTACAGTTTGAAGCTCCAACTCCTGTTTGCAACCAGGTAACAGGTACAGTATAACTGGAATGGAGGAACCCTACAGCTTCACCCCGACCCCCTAAATTTCCAAAACAAAATCCACTGTATTGGTGCACTAATCACCTCCTGAAATATATAGAGGAATCAACATGTCAGAATGCCACTAATATCACAGATGAGTCTGAAAATGCTTTAGCCATCTCTTAAAGAGGGGGAAAACAATTACCAAAAGTGCTTTGTAACATTTGGCCACAATACTTGACTCGGTAAATCCCCCACAGTACACCACGTATATTCTAACCCTACTGCTCCTTCTACTACAATTAAATAATAAATACCCAATCTGTGGCCAATCATCATGCTGAGGTCTTGATTTGCTCTGCTACTTGGGCCTGTGGGGAGTAGTGGAGGGTCCTCTGTGAAAGACTGGATGACCAACTTAGATTATTTGCTAAGGTCACTGGCTGTCTGAAAAGGATGACTTTCCACTACTGTCCTTGTGCTGAATAAAACATGACGAGGCAGGAGTAGAGCATTCAGTTCAAGGTGCTCAGGTGACATCTTTGGCTAAATGGCCAGAAACATTAAGCCTCCATTCACACTTCCCTCTGTCCTTAAGAACTCATCACAAACATTGCTTCTGATAAACCTATCCACCTGCACCAGAGTCATAGCCATCTGACACTATATCCAATACAATTATGGCATTTTTCAAACAGTTAAGCTGGAAAAGTAATAAAAATGAACATCCTGTGGCCACATCTGTCCTGTACTAGGGGGCTTAATATCTCAAAATCTAGTACAGCCTGAATTTGAGGCAGCAATGATGCGTGACAATGAGAAGTTGAGTAGAACAGTGGACAGATGTCTCCACAGAAGCACGACAGCCAGGAACAAAACCCAGCACTCCCTTAGTTTTGCTGGCTCCTATTCCTGTAACCCAGTCCCACAGCATGACAGGACCTAATTCAACAGCACCGAAATGCTATCCTCTGTGTGAAACTTTAATCTCCAGCTCACTATCGCTTCAACACCGTTTAACAGAACACACAGATAAGCCTGTGCTGCAAATGTACAAAATGGACTCCTGCATACAAAGAATTCTTATACAAACCGACATAAAAACTAGCTTAGAAACAAATACACTAAAACATTTTGCTGGCGATTCTATGATATTCTATGTGGTTTCCATTAAAATGTCCTTCCAGAAATAAGATTTTATGAAGGGGATATGCCTGAACTTCACTGAAGCGAGGTGACATGATGTCTCAACTACTATTTACATGTTAAACAGGTAAACTCAAGTAGGTCTTTGCAGTTTCCACAGTGAGCTTTAATCCACCTAATGCTAACACACTGCTTTCAAGGTCAGGCAGCATATACATTTATTGCATGCTCAAAGGGAATGTGCAGCAGTGAAGGACTTTGGACAAATCCTGTAAAGCTACATCACACATATCATTTCAGCTGTGGATGTGCTCGTGTCATTCTAGGAAAATGCAGAACTGCCTCATGAAGTCACAAGCATAGCCAACTACGGTCTGCTGGTGGGTTGGCTGGATGACAGAAAATTGTGGATGAGGAAAAGCGTGAAAGCATAGCTAGTTTCTCATCGTCTCACAAGTCAGGTCTATGTTCTTTAAGAAGCACTAAAGCCACACGACAAAGGTTCCTTTCATTCAACAGCAGTCACATGACTCTGGGAAAAACTGGAGGTTCCTCAGCACAAAGGCAGGGTACAGGAGAACCTAATTCTGCCCCATGTGTCACTGCCTTAACTCAATCACAAACTAGTTTTGTCTTTGTAGAACCCCAGGTGTTTGAGCAACTGGAATCAGTTCCAGGGGACAGTAATATAGTCTCTTCATTAGTTATTGGTAGATAAATTCAGTGTCTGCTTCCACACGGACTCTAAAAAACATGTCAGTAAAACAGGGTGTGCTTACTATAGGGTCCAATTAAAATTTTATTTAGCAACATACACACAAGCATCTGAGAAAAGGATAAATGTATGCATCATGGCCACGTAGTTTCACATTTGCTTACTCATTTCCCTTCTGCACAAACACGCACTCACAGCACATATTTATATATCATTCATACCAAAGGCAAGGGGGTCAGTGTTATGGCTAATAAACGCAGACAAGAAAATGATAAAAACAAGTTGTATGAGAATAGAAGGTTAGGCTAGATGGAAATGTGTCTCCCACATCCATTTGCGAAACACTGCATTGCAGGGACAGCTGGCTGCTTGTGGTAGACCCAGATAAGAGCCTGTGGAGCCCTATGTTTGTCAGTGATAGAGGCTGAGTACACAACTGTCCAGAAGCAAGGGGACATGACAAATCTTCCTGCCATCACCTCCTCAAGAAGCATCACCGTTATTGTCTCTGCCACATACCCATTATGCTGCTGAAGCACATTTTACTTTCTTTTTGCTACTGTACCATGTGCTAAAGAAATGGTTCCAAAGCCCTATATTAACATAGAGTACATACAAATGCCTATTCGTACTCACTATAGAAGTATCAAACACTGATGAGTGTTTTGAGGCAAACCGCACACCAATGAGCTTAGACCTAATGTTACAGCATCCTCTCACCACTACTCAGAAGATGGAAAATTCTGGTCACACAGCTAGCATGATAATGACTGCAGGACAATCAACCACTAATTCTTTAAGTGACCCTAACATAACCAAGAAGCCTTGTTTTTATCATTACACCATTGTGTAATTTCTGAAACTTATGTTAAATGTTAAACAAGACTACTAGATTCTATTGCATCTAATCTGATTCTGCAGTACAAACATGCACTTAAATTTTGTTTATTCCCCAGGTATATGAAAACATCAGCATGTCAAGCACTAAATCAGGGGCAGGAAACCATGGTCCTCGAGAGGCGCAGCCCTGCTTGTTTTCCAACCGTCCCTGCACTTACAGCTTCTACATCCATCACAAACCGAGGACTCCAACATCATGTTTTGAATTTCGGTGGAACAGTAACAGACAGTATCTATAAAAGTTATAAAAACATATACACGTTTTCACAAGAAGATATTCAATTTAATACTAAACACACTGTTCCCTCCAAACCTGTATGTTTAGAGCTATGAAACACCCCACCCACCACCGTGGTTGTGGCCATATAATTGTTCGACATTGGGTGCCACATACTGCCCATCAAAGCTTAATTGCAGAGTGGCAAAACCTGGTCCACTGGAGCCCTGCTCGTTTTCCCTACAACCCCTGCACTTAAAGCTGTCGATTGGCTGAACACACCCGATCGAGCAGCGGGCCGGATACTGGCCCGAGGACCCTGCTTCATTGTATCCAGAGCGAACCCATATTAGCTGTAAAACTTGCCACTAATGGTTTAATTCACAGACTTCGGTATACAGGATTCAGACAGCAGCTTTGTTGTATTGTTTTTTTGAAAAGATGTTTCACTTCTACATTGGTTCCAACTATGTCTTTTTTTAAATCAGGTTTGAGGTATGGAAGTTTCCAACACTAGTTTTGCCACTCACACTGGACAGTTAGCGTTCTGTTGCTTTGACAATATGACCTTTAGTAGATCTACAGATTAGAGAAGTAAAACTAACTTTATAACATCCAGGAACGTACTGTATGAACGCTACTGAAATATATGAATTATTAATATACATAAAGCCAGCAGACCATTTAAAATAACAGGTACATATAAAGAGTCGACGAGTTTATGAATATTTTACAGCTACAGAGTTGATAACCAAACGTAGCTAACTACGTAGCTACTATTAGCATGTTAGCTTTAAACTTGAACTCACCTGTCCAAACTTTGCTGCATGACCACTGCACTCTGTTCCGCCATTATCGTAGAGAAACACGAAAGTACTCGAATGCTGACTTGACGGTGTCGTAGTGGATATTAGCTGCGTTACAAATAAAACGATAAAATGGCACGCCTGTTAATTTGCTGCAGCTGAGGTTGGCGTTTAATCACTTGCAAGCTAGCCGAGCAACTAGCGCTACCTAGCTACAGAGGCCTTTGTGTTGTTACGGCGTGTCAGCTGCAAACAGGACAAATATTCAACATAAAACTATTCCTTAGCGGTCATTACACTCTAAATAATACTTATCTGCGACCGATATACTGCTTTAAATAAAAATCCCCTTTGCATCAGCTACGGCCTCGTTTGTCACTAATTACATCGCATTGGCGTGACCGCTCGACTCCATTGACTGGCCGTCTCTGACGTGACGCTAAATAGCACGGCGGTGCGTGACTGCGTCATCAAAATGAGGACGACGCCACAAGCGGCACCATTCCTCCGACATGGGAAGTGTAGTTTCATGTACCCTCCCTCCCTCACATGGCTCATAACTATCTAAATAATCTTCTGAATCCACTCCCGACAGAGACAACCACGGCTTCTTGCAGACACAACCATCATGAAGATGCACATATGGCTACAAAATATTTCTAGTAGCGGTAAGACGTTTTAATGAGACTACATTGTACTTGACAAATGTGTAGCCTACGACACTATCTGCTTGTCTTTAATAGATTTTTTTAGTATTTTTATTACACCATATAATATAAAGTTTTTCAGCTAAATAATGCAAGTCATTTATATAGAATTAATATTTATTGCTATATTGTATATAAAATGTGCGCATGCCTGTGTGTGAAGAGACATATGTGTTGACCAGCTACTGCATATTGAAAAACTACAACTCCCACTACAGCCTCCTCGGTATCATCCATGCGCCGCAGTCAATCAGCTGTTGAGGCAACTGCTGACTATCTCGGCACAAGGGTAGCTGGTTTGTCATATCTAAACCCAGTCGAGGCAAACAGAAATATCGTTATTTACAGAGTCCGTAAAGGTGAACGATAAAGGTAATTCAAACTTCACGTTAGGAAGAGATGCGACCACGTTGTGTCTGCATGCTGTTTTGTCGTTTGTGTGGAGGGGGACGCGTATGGATTAAAGGGGGATTTCAATGGAAGACAGCTTCATGAAATGTATCCGATGGCTTGATCAGCGCGATAAATAGGAATTTGAAGGGTCAGGTTTTGGCTGTGTCTGTGGCAGTGGGCCGGTGAGGTGAGACACTGTACACTGCTGATTATGCTGCTTTGATGACCTTGGAAGCGCAGCTCTTGGAGGAGAAAACAAGGATTAACTGGTGGGATGCGTGCAATGCAGTCTATTGCGATTATCTTGAAAGGCGAACTTGTACCACTGCCATCACGCTGTTGAAATTATCCACTATGTCATCTGGAGTGTCATTTTCAGTGTCCGCAGACATTTGCATCCATGTTACTAAAAGGCCTCGGTGTAGGTTGCATGTTAGCTCTCCTGCAGCCAAGCAAAGTCCAGAAGAGCATTATCAGTGTTATCGTGGGTTTTAATTCAGCATACTTTTATCCTTGGATGATTTGATGTTGGGCCATATGGACTGTGGTTGTGTCTTTATGTGCACCAGCTGACACAATAGCCGATACTCAGTTGCTCAGTGTATAGTCTTGCAATAATCGAACATATTGTGGTCTATTTCCATCTACTCGCTATTATTTCATGTTAATAATGTGGCAACTTTATGGCTTTCTGAAAGCAAAATTACCGCCATGACATTATTCTAAAATGTGCTGTTAATGTTTATTTTGCAAGGCGTTGTCTCAGAAATGGAAAAGGATGATTTTGCATGAAAGGTTCAATATGACTACCTAATCTCTTAAGTCAAGCATAGAGAGCACCGAGCAGAGCTTCAGTCATCTTCCAGCCTGAGCTTTAAGTTAGTGTATTATTGCTTCGAAATGCGAGTACGTGTTGTACCCTGTCAGTGCAAACCGGCTGTGTCAATGCGGATCTCTTTGCACTATAAATTCTTACTAGTATTAATCCTGTCGGGACCTCTGCATTGTGGACTCATTTATCCAGTCATACTTATTTATTAAATTGTCTGCTTTTAAAATATAACTTGATATATTATTTCTTATGTAGGAAAGTGAAAGTGGTACATTAAATTGGTTCAGGTGCGCCCCGTTCAATTGCATTAAGAGATCGAAGGTGCCTTTTTTTGGAAATTATTTTAATAATAAAAAACTCTTTGTGTGTGTGTAGAAAATGTGTGGGTTAAGGTAGAAGTGTCTTGTAACCTTGTTGAAGGACAGTTATATTTACTGACGTATGTAAATGAATATAGGGGAGGTCCTTCGGCAAAAAAAAAAAAAAACACGCACACACTGAATCAGTTTCACATTGCAGCGCCGGAGTTCCTGCGTGGAAGGAAAAAACGAGACGTGGCGAAATCTGGTGAATATTTTCAGCCATATGGTTCGTGTATAATTAGTTTGATTTGTGAATCATTCTGGTATAGTCCTGGGAGCTGTGTTTTTTCCTCTTCTTCTTTTCGGCTAAATGGGTGATCACGCATTCGTTTTGCAGTTGCCTGGTGCTTCTAACCTCATATCCTTGTCGGAGTTGTCCCAGTTCATCAGATACCACAGCAACCCGGCGTGCGAGCTCCTAAATTACAACTATAATAATAACTCATCGTCTCTGTTTTCCCTCGTTGCAGCTCAGCAAACCATGCAGGATGATTTACTGATGGACAAAAACAAAGCCCAGCCTCATCATCAGCAAGATCCGACGCAAGTAGACCCTCCTCCCTCCACCCCGACCCCGTCATCGGAGCCCACTTCTTCTTCATCGGAGTCAGAGAGCCCGTCGACCGGGAGCAACCAAGCGACTTCAGCGCTGAGCAGCACCAGCAAGGACCAAGTGCCGATGGAGTCGCCGATCCTGCCCGGGTTGAGCTTCCACCACCAGCCACAGGAGACCGGCGGACCCCTTTCTTCCCCTTCCTCCTCCTTTGGAAGCACTTGGTCCACGGGAACCACAAACGCCGTGGACGACAGCTTTTTCCAGGGTATACCCTCGGTGAACGGGACGATGCTGTTCCAGAACTTCCCCCACCACGTCAACCCAGTCTTCGGGGCCAATTTCTCCCCGCAGATCGGTCTGGCCTCCCAGACCCAACAGCATCAACAGCAAGCCCAGCAGCAGCAGCAGCAGCAGCCGCCGCCGCCCCAGCAGAGGAGATCTCCTGTCAGCCCCAGCCAAGGCCCCTTCCCCCAGAGAAACGCTTATCAGACCGTCATTAATAACAGCAAGGGGTCGTCGTCTTCTTCTTCTTGTGGCTCCTCGTCGGCTTGGAATAATCACCAAAACGCCGCGTGGAGCACAGCCTCCAACCCCTGGAGCGGGCTGCAGGCAGGCAGGGACCCGCGCAGAGCTGTGGGCGTTGGGGTAGGGGTCGGGGTCGGAGTCGGCGTCGGGGTGCCGTCTCCCCTGAACCCAATCTCCCCTATGAAAAAGCCCTATACCAGCAATGTTATAGCACCCCCAAAATTCCCAAGACCTGGACCTCTCACCCCTAAGCCCTGGATGGAGGACAGCGCTTTCAGGACTGACAACAGCAACAACATACTGCCTTTCCAGGTAAAATAATAATAATGATAATAATAATAAATCCAAATGAGAGCAGGTCAAGGCTGGCTTTAATGCTCCAGTCTGTGTTTAAACAAGTTGATCACCCTGAAATCTGACCTGCCCGTGACCAAAGTTATTGGACCACATGTTTATGAAAACCATAAGCTAAAAACACGACAAAGTGGACTGTACTATAATGAGATCAACACAACAATACCAGGGGGTCAGTGCTTATGTTTAGTCAGTTGGACAAAGGTGCAAATAGGAAAACTTATTTACCCTTACTTACACTACAATGTCTGTCACAGTCATTATGCTTTGGGTCACCAAAGGGACGCAATCACAGAGGCGTTCATATAAATAGATTTATGTAATTCGTCACAAAAGACCTCTGTTTTAAATGTGCGATGTAGCCTACCGGTGCCGTGAATGTGCCCTGACAAATAATAATCGGGTTTTGCCAGTTGCTGTCAACATTTCTGTGGGCTGGTAGATTGTGTTGTAGATGTCAAATAAATGGAATGAGGCGGTGTGACTTTTAGATGTACTGTCAAAGACTAACACACGTTGTCAATACAAAAAAGTCGCTACGCTCCCTTTATTGCACTTAAAACCTCAATTTCCTCTGCCTGCTCATTTTCCATGGGGTTTAAAGGGCACGCGACGCATTCAGGTGATTCTCGTAGCTTTATAAATCCAAATTGACAAGCCCTATCAGCACGCTGCAGTCCACGCCTAATGATCAGACTGTTTTTTAATGTTAGTGATATATATTCAGAAAAACTTAAGTGTAAATCAGAGTAAGCTACCGAAAGGTGTACTGTAGAAGAAACCATTAGTTTGTCATTAATGGTTTCTTCTGTCATTAGTTGATCAGCTATTTCTTGTTAAGTGTAAGCTTTTGTGTGAGTCTGCGACGTGACAACTAAGACAGAACACTGGGGATTATCGTGTTGAAAATTATTTGGTTTTGTGTCCCATTTTTTAACATTGCCGGTAGTATTTCCACCTTAAATTGTAAACTTCCCGATAGTACTTGAAGGTAACATCCATACTCGCATTTGATTGGCTTGTAAGGTGCTAGTGGGCGGTGTTGGACCTGAGACGTAAATTGGACGCAGGTCAAATCCGGAAGGTAAATGGAGGATTTTTTTCACCTCTCATAATTACAGACAGTTTAAAGCTATTGTGAATTTTCTGCAAACTATTTTACATTATACAAGTGCAGACGTTGATATATGCATCCATATTTCTGGTGTGAGAAAGCTGCATGACTATAAAAACGAAAAGTATTCGGGGTCGAAACATGCTAATATGTCAAAAATGAGCATGTTGTTTTATTATAAAAACAAACCGACAGCTAACAAACAAAGGAAGAAATATTTGTGCTGTGTACATTTCTGCAGCACAACAATGCAATTGTGTGTAGATTTATACCACAATATGTGGCAACAAAAATGTTTTCACTGGCGGAGGATGTCCTGTTTATTGTCTGAATATAGAATCTGTTATGACACAAAAATCTCCACACTGATATTTAGTCTTAATGACTTTTAGCTCTGTCCAAATATACAATAATATATGAAACATTTCTGATCATTAATACATTCTACAAGACTGATCTGTCTTTACTAGCACTGAAGTGGGTAGTGTTTGGCGATTACTGACTGACAGTCCTGATTGCAGAGTAGACTAAGATAAACAGTCCCAGTACTGTAAGGCTTTTTCACATGGCTGGTGATTTCCCTATGTTTAGCTATGCAGCCTGACAAACGGGGCAACAAAATAAGCCAGCTGAATTCCCCCTTTAGATTACCACTTTACTATAAAAGGAGTACTTGTTCACCTGATCAAAGCAAGTTCACTGGTTACTGCTGAGAGGGCTACGTGTGCAGACAAAACAGTCAGATGCAGGGTGAAATTCCAACCAGCTAGAAACATATAGCCATTTGAGGAGATAATGATTGTTTGTGTCAGTCAGGCCTCCCCAGGTTTTATTGCTCAGTTTCCTTTGCCGAGTGTCCCTATCTCTGTTCTCTTGACTCAGTCAACCCGCAGCTCCAGTTATCGCTAGGAAATAAAGCCAAGAGGCCACATGTCGTCTGTACAATTCAGACAAAAAGCAGAGTCAAAGATATACCAGTCAGAGACAGACATTAGCCAGCAGTTATTTTAATTTATTACCTTTATTTTATTATTTACCCCTTGTTTAGTCAAAAAGGCAATCTACTAATACTTTTTTGAGTATTTCTGTATTATTATTTATGAGCTTATCTTGTTATTACTGATACAACTAATGTTTCTCTCAACAAATTAAGACAACAACATTTTCATTTAAAAGGTCGAAATGTGCAAACAATTTACATTTATTATTATTTCTGTCAATATATGTATAAATTGCTTTAGCTTTAAGCAAAATATTTAAAATTTCAACTCAAATGAACCCTAATGACATCTAGTTTTCCTCAGTGATGCAATGCCCGCTCTAGCTCACACTTAGCTGCTAAACAATTACACCCATAATTGGAGAAGCGTTATCACCAGAATGCAAGGTCAGCGTACCACATGTCAGCTGGCCTGTTCACTGAAGTGAAACTCCAAGGCGAATCGCTGAGGCCAGCAGCAGGCGGGGAGCCCACACCGTCTGTCACGTGGACAGCTGGTGACAGGTGTACTTGTTGTCATTCTGCAGATCTCCCCCAGTATTCTTCACACACTGCAGATGAAACACAGGGTGAAATGTTGAGTCCCGTGTGTTCCGAAATGTGCTCATACTCACCTGCAGCGGCACAACATAACTGCTGCTCAAAGGCGGAGGAATGTGAGGAATTCAGCTTAACATGTCAGCGTGAGGCTCGGGATGATAAGTCACATGAGTTTCTCGGATGACACCCTGATTTGAAATGATGGCAGGGGCGATTGTTGTGTGGTCCTCTGTGATTGTAGTCTCTTCATATCAGGTCAAGAAGTTGGAAGTTAGTTGGCAGGCTGACAGAAAAGTCAAAAGCTTGTAACAAGTAATGTTAATATTACCCTAATGTGGTTTTGCTTGTGTCTTGTGTTTCTGCCTTAATTTTTCACCTAATTTACATCTTATTGTCACATTAGCTTTCAGTTAACTAAGATTGTTTACCCAGGCTAAAACATAGATTATGCAGTAGTTAATACTCTTAGGGAATAGATGCTGTAGTGCAGTAAATACAGTTGGCTAATTAATCCGTCCATCATTTGGCAGACAATTATCAACAATCTGAAACAATTTAAGTGATTCATCAAGAAAAAAAATACAAAACATTTCCTTTTTGCTGGTTTTTAGAAATGAGGATTTGCTGTTGTTTTTCACTGCAGTTTGCATATGTTTGGATTTTATCAGACAAGAAAACAATTTGAAGATGTCAGCTTCAGCTTGGTCACATTAGAATTTTTCACAGTTGTCTGATGATTGCTAGAATTGAATAGAATAAAACACTAGATGGTCAATTATCCAACTGCTTCTAAATCTGGGAGCTTCTATCCTTTATTGAGCAAAATGTATTCAATAAAAACAGATATTCAGCCATGTCTTAAATGCATATTATGATTCTCATTACAAGCGTCTGTCTTTTTTATGTCTTTATGGGGCATGAGGAAATATGAGCAGCAGTGTTGTCAGGAAAAGGCAACTTGAACCTACATTCCACCCTCTGGGAACTTATGTGATGTATTTAACACTGATGTCGTTTGGGACTTTTGCATTTGTCATCTCTTTATGTAATTTGACAACAGTCCATCACTTTGCTCATCCCATGTGTCAGAAAGTAGGGGAGGGGAAGGAAACTAAAAGCTCAGCATTTTAAGTGTTTACCTTTTGTACCAAGTGGGCAGATTTTTATCTATGTGACGCTGTCGGGTCCAGAGTGTGGGGGAATTACGCTTTTGAATGCTCAGCCAAACAAGCAACAATAGCTGCAGTGTGCAAACAATCGTGTCCCGGCTCGGGCAGCGGACACAGGACACAGCTGCCAGAGTTGAAGCCTCCAGCTACAGTTAGGCATCCTCTCAGGCTTTACCTTTGGCACACATGTCCTTCTCATAGACGCAGACACACACGGTCGTCCCCTAAGAGTGCCTTAACATCAAGGTGTTTGATGTATTGGTGACTGATTGGTCCGGTGTGTCCTTTTAAATTATTGTTAATTAAATTAAACAATTTATTCATTTATTTATACATCTAGACAGATAAGATTTGTAAAGGCAGAATTTAATATTTTCCTATATTGTAGCTTTAGGAAGGAAGACATACATTCATATTTAGTTTTCAATATCTTTATTCACCATCTTCTGGCCAAGACATGTTACATAATTTGCCCCTAGAGTAAGATAACCAGCCTTAATGTGCAGGTTGTTCAGTTTTTGAAGGGAAAAGCACAATCATGTCCTCAATATGGGATTATGACTACACATGATATAGATTTATTTTGGGCAAATTTATTTATCTTTATTGCTAACACGTTGTACCTGACCACACTTTAGAATTTCCTCAGCAAAGTGTCTGAATGTGTTCAAGTAGTTGCAGCTTTTGGTTTCTAATACATGTGCAAAAATGTCTAAAATGTTTTCATTTTTACTTTAAATAGCATAAAATGTCCTTTCTTTGTGTTTGTTCGTGTGTTTATTTGAGCCACTGTGGTGACTCTAATCCCAGTCCTTCTTCTTTTTTGCTGTATTTCAGGACCGGAATCGGCCCTTTGATGCTTTTAACTTGCACTCTTTGGAGAATTCCTTAATGGATATGATAAGGACTGACCATGACAAAGGTAAACCACACCCTGCCGGTGGCCCACCAATGACTATCGCTGATATTATATGGAGGAATCATTTTGCAGGTTAGGAATATTCATTCGTCCGTGCTTAACAGTATTTGGGTTGGTTTTAATTTTTTAAATTTTTGTTGTTGTTGTTTTGCTTCATGGGCATATATCATCTCTGAGTACATTTGTTTTTCTTTTGCTTTATTTGCTAATCTCTTAATCAGTCCAGTATAAATCATCTTGTTCTGTTTGAAATTTAAATGAATAATTTACATAATTAGCCTTACCTGCAAAATCGCAGTTTGTGTGTGAGTGCGTGCATGCGTGCGCTGCAGATGTGCAGCAATGTGGTCTTAAAAGCAAAAAGCATTTTCTTTTACCCTTTCTCCTTCCTTGCCAGATGGCTTTGTTGATTGGGATCAGTGGATCAAGCAATGACCTGTGTGGGGTGATTGAGCATATTTGTAGTTTATATTCCAGGTTGATGTTATTTTCCCTCAGTGATACGATTATCACAAAGAAGATATAAGAAATAATACTTTGCACTTGTATTTTGTGCCACCACTGAGTCATAGCATTAATATCAAATCTGTGTTTCTAAGCAACCTGGACAGAAGCAGTGAAATGCAGATTTAGACTAAAATAAAGTGCCTTTTATCTCCTGGAAAGTGTAGGGCATTTGCAATCATGAAAACAATGTTAAGAAGTCTGTGTTCACAACCTTTTAAAGCCATCCAATGTATGTCAGGCCTTCTAAGCTAATATTTTTGTAGCTGAGGTCACATGTCTATTGTGAAAACCCGTCTCCCCCTGGGCCCCTGTCGGATTGTGCTGTCTGGCTTTTATGCTCCTCCATCCTCCCATCTTAACAATGGAAAGATCGGTTGGAGGGGTACACAATGAGCAGAGCATGTTGCTTTTTCAAGCATAGAGTCTGCTTTCTTGTGCTGAGAGAGCATTGTTACAGCAAAGTGGTCGTCCTTGCCGAACCAAACTTTACTGGAAAGGTGTCGTAATGTCCTGCAGGGCTTCCCTTTTGATTGTTTATCAAAACACAGAGACAGACAGAGGGGATGCAAGGACAGACAGGGAGGGTGGTACAGTACATGGACATGGAGTGTGCATTCTTTTATCTGTCTTTGCTTGTTTATCCCTCTCGTCGTCATGTGGAAGCATAGTGCTGCAGTAAGCTACTGTGCCAAGTACAGAACAGCTCCACCCTGCTAGCATACCCGCTGCACCATCTATTGAATGATCAACAGCAAAAGACTACTTGTGCTTTTAAGTAAAGAACTTATTTAGATCAAATAGGTGGGAAACATCATCAGCCATCAGTGAGCTCAACACCAAACCAGCTTAATTCACAGAACAAACTGGAAATGCAGTTCACAATTTAGTCCCGTGGCACACCGAGCTGAATGTTGGTTGTTGGCATTAATTGAAACTTCGTCTGCTGCTTTTCGGCCTACTGATCATGTTGAATTAGCCAGAGTCAGTGAGAGAAACCACTCTGATTGGCCTTTCGGAGAATACCCAAGTGCCATTTACAACTTCTTCTTAGACATATTCTCTAATAAAAGTAGCTATAAACCGTCTGTGGTGAACAAGACTGGTGTGAAAATAGTGAGCAAACGCTGCTTTCTTTATGGTTCATATACATACAGTCCTAGATTGTCTTCTGCTTTTTGATTTGTTTGGCCCAAACGGAGGCGCCATCAAGTGATGCAACAGTCACCTCTAGTTCTTTGATGTTGACTTGGTGCGTCTGTAACCAGCCTAGGTTCAGCTGTTGTTTTAGCCTGGTACATCCACAATCTGCAGTGTGCTGTGGTTGTGAAGTTGTTGTCTTGTTTGTTGCTAATATGCAGTGAAAATGTCGACTGAAACTATTCCTTTTTTTGCCCAGATACTGGGCTTGATATAATGATAAATGTGTTGCTGAAGCCAGCCGCTGCTGTAGTAAGTGTGGCATTGCACTCTAGTGATACTACCCACAAGCTGAGAACCACCAGTCAAAACTGATTAACACAGTAGGCCTAGTTTTGCATTCCCAACTGAATGGGTCCCACCCACATCCATCCCATCACAGACATTGTTCGCATACTTCTCATTGTGACTGGAGTAGTTGTTTTTCCTTGACCGCTTTTATGAGTCTCTGTATGTGTGTGCTTTTTAAAGACGGGTGTACTGTGATGTGAATGAGAATCAGTAGGTCTACTAGAGAGAGTGTAAGGGGACCCCACCCACAACACCCTCTGTCTGTCAAGAC
The DNA here is from genome assembly GCA_034779795.1 of Ctenopoma multispine. Lineage (NCBI taxonomy): Eukaryota > Metazoa > Chordata > Actinopteri > Anabantiformes > Anabantidae > Ctenopoma > Ctenopoma multispine. The sequence goes on along the minus strand of JAUYWH010000007.1, from coordinate 4,410,378 downwards.
AGCGAGGAGGGCGAGGCCATCTCCATTCAATCCGTTTTTGTCTGAGCATTTGTTTGGAGTAGAATAAGTTTCAAAGGGTGTGTGTGTGTGTGTCGTCTGTTTAAGAGACAAACACTTTATTTTTGTGCCCCTCTGAAACTTTCTGAAAGCTCTCTGCCTCCTTGGTGAGGGGAACCAGCCCGCGAGGACTTCTGAACAATCAGGCCCTTTCTGTGGAGCTTCACGTATGCTGGATGGCATGTAGTTTTTGAACTGGGTCAACTGAGCTCATGTGTGGAGAGCTAGGCACTAACACAGACACACACACACTCACACACTTCTCCCCTGGGCCTGGAAAACCCACCACCACAACTGCTGCCAGCGGTATCATCACAGAAACACACACAGAATACTCATATACAAATTGTTTTTGACATGTAAATCAACTGTGACATTCCATGCAAAGTACTCTCTCACCTAACCCAGTGTCTCAGGCTGTCACTCATTGTTTTCCATTACAAAGACAACTCAACAACATTATACTGTTTCTGTAGCCACTCCTCACACACACACACACGAACACAATCTCTAGATGTTGTCACTGACCACTCGAGATACTCATAAGTGTTAATAAGAACCTAAAGAAGTTGTGTGTGTGAGTCCCATCCCACTCACAATGTCTCTCTCTATCTGTACACACACACACACACACACACACACACACACACACACACACACCTGATCTTGTGCTTCAGTGGCTGTTTGCTTGTCTCTTTATGAGTCAGACTGCAGCTTGAAGTTCAGTCAGTTTAATTCAAATTTAGGCCCCAAAGCAGTGCATCAACACAGTATTTTCTTCTAATTAATTAAATGAATACTTCAGCAGTTTGAGAATTATTCTTATTTGCTTTCTTGCTGAGATCTAGATGACAAAATGGATACCACAGTTTGTGTGCACAATAAAGAGGAAGCTAGCGACGTAGCATAGCCTAGTATAAAAGTGAAAATGGACAGAAACGCTGACCACCTAGCCAAAAAATAAAAATAAGCCTATTTACACTTCTAAAGGTCACAAATTAACATATTACATTGTGTTTGTTTAGTCTGTTTAAATAAATAACTAGTTTTATAAGAGTGCTGGGCTGCAGTATTTCTCAGACGGGCTACAGACAGCAGAGTGAGTGACAGGCCACATTATGGGTTAAAAAAACAGGATAAATGAATTGTTTTAATTAAATTAAATTAAAGCTCAGACTGCAGAGCCAGGAAACTACACGTTTGGAATTTTATTGAATTTTTGTCTATTAAACAATGGCTGCACTGACAGTTTAAATCATCAACTATTGCTACTGTAGCTGTACACCAGCAGTGTCTGTTTAGATGTCATCTGTCATGTGTTTCTAACAGTCTGTATGCGGTATAGTGTTGTCTTAAAAGATAGTAAGTGTCAGCTATAACAGAAGTTGAAGGAGAAATGACGGTGGTGCTGTTTGACTTTGTGCACTTGTTGACAAGAGCATGGGTCATTAGATAAGAGTTGACACACAAGGCTTTTTATTAGAGGGGAAAACGAGAATTAAACTTACGGTTTGGGTAAGATGAGGAACAGCGTTTTTAACCTTTGTTGAAACCATTGCAACAATAGAGCCAACATGCTACACTTCTTTATTCATGGTAAAGTTGTGGTGTAGAGCTCTACAAGACAGTTTAAGGTAAGAATAAAAGTTCAAAGATAAAGTTTTTAGTAAACAAAATTGTTTTGGCCAGTAAATTTAATGAATGAGGTCTAAATTTCACATTTGTTTGCATGTGAACTTTTGTGTCTTGTTTAGGTTTGTTTGGGTTCAGAAAAGGATCACCAGCTCATCTTGAGGTTAAAGTTCAATGTTTGACTGACAAGCTGGACTTGACCCCTTAACTTTTCAAGCCTTGTAATTGACAACACATGAGGTGATCTCAGCCCCACAGGGATGTCGCCTGCACTTTAAACAGTCAGTAATGACTGTACAGAGATAAGATAATGTGTTTGTTAAAGAGTTAAAGGTTAAATTGCAGCTTTCTTTCTTTTCTACACTGTCTGAGTGCTACAGTATGTTTTGTTATGGTGAAAAATTCATGACTCCTGCGAGCGTGACTGAGTTGATCCAGTCCAGGCAACAAGACAAGCCTGGACTTGTTTTGTCTATTAAAATCACTGTTTGTCCAGTTCTTTCAAACCACCATACCAGTGATAGCCTGTCTGTCACTGCCAAGTTGTGCATCAGGCTGAACTAGATTCTGGGAATTCTCTATTATTGGATGAAAGGATTTACATTTTTATGATTATTACTTTTATGAAAAGTAATAATCGTAACAATCCTGTCACCAGTCAGTTGGCATATTTGGGGATTTATTCTGGAAATATGCCCTAATCATTTGTGTTTTTCTGTATACATGATTTTACAAAGTTTTATAGGAAGTATGGTGTGAAATGGAAGAAGTAGGTCATTCTGACGGACGCACAAATGACTCTGATTAGGTTGCTCAATCTTTCCAGTTATCAGATTGACTGTGCACAGAACACAGTCCATCTGTGGGTATTTTCATGTTCTTTTTCCTCTTTCTGCTAATATTATGTTGGTAATTAAAGGTTTCTTTGACAGTAATCCACACAAGCAAGTTTGAGTCATCATGCTGCTGAGATGGATTTTCTCATCAGGGTTAACATTTTGACACCTTACCATTAAGCACATTAACTGCCCTCTTCTAAACTCTACTGGATCTTGCTCCTAAAGGTGTTATATTTGGGACTCAAAGATTTGCTATGATGTGGAACAGAGCAAAAGCAGTTTAAAAGGCCTCCAGGAGGGACAAAGTAGAGATCAGCCACACAGCCTCTAGTGAATTTAACCATTTAACTATTAGCAAAGCACTTGAATTGCTCTCAGCAGTTTTTGATGGTCAGTTATATTATAGTGTATTTATTATTGCATTTAGCCTACATCTTCACTGCTTGAGCTCAACATTAGCAGACACTTTGCTCAGTTGTTGATAGTAGTTGACATAAGATATTCATATTGTCACAGCCCTAAAGTTATACAGCTGGTGTTGGATTTCCAGCAGTCTCGAGCTTTGCTTAAACCTTTCCAGAAGCCTCACGCTTCCCCACCCTGTGAAAACTTTGAAGCGCCCCCTATTACAAGACCAAATTGCAAATAGATAGCCACAGGCTAGATCCAGTTAATCCATTCCCTACTCTTTGTCCCGATTCTACTAAAGTGGTCATGGCGAGGTCACTGTCCAGTTTGTTGATTTTTAGGCACATGAAGGGGAGTTGCCATTGGATCTATGCCTAAGGAAGAGAATGGCGTATCTCCCAAGTGGATATACTGCTGTGCAATCATCATGGGGAGGTTGAGAATAGCTCAGTCTCTCTGTGAGGAAATGTCACCAGAAGAGCAGCAGCAGCAACTCAGGGGCCCCTCAGGCCCTTCCACTCAACTCTGGAGGGAAGCAGATGGCACATGCCCAGAGCTATTTTAAGGATTTGGGAGGGCAACTGTCCCCCTCTGTCACCCCAAATTACAAACGTAGATGCGAAGGCAAGCACAGTGTTTGTTGTATGACTTATTCCCTTCTATCAGCAAAATTACAGCTTTAATTGTGAACGTGTTTCATGATTTGTACCAGTCCTTAGTGTGTAATACTTTACTTTATTGATCCCTTTGTTTTTCACTCAAATCAAATCAAATGCAATGGGACTTGGTCAAAGTGCATGGCTGCCTCTAGAACGGATTGGGCTCAAATCACATAATTTGGTCTGAGGTCTAACAAATAGACCACCCACAGAATTATCAATACACAATTCTGGTGATACAGAAAAGGCAGTGTATGATTGGAGAACTTGTTACAAAAAACAGTGTCTGCACACAGCACTGGATATTCCTCCTTTTGGCCATGCTCTAGACTCGTTCTCTCATGAAGTTGTAAGAGAATGTGACACTAGGCCCCATATCCATATGTCATACATATTTGTGTGTTCAAACAAAGATGTGTGAATGTCTGGGCTTGTCACACTCCATTTGCCTGGCTGAGATCAGTGTGGAAATCCACATCTGTGGATCTGCAGGGTTGCTGTCCCCTTGTCCTCCCTCCACCCTGCCTCTCTGGTTTTCAGCCTGGTCTAACTGCCCGACCCCCCCCACCCCTCTTCTTTGAGATCCAGGAAGAGGTCCCCTCTGTTTTCCCACTGTCTTTTTGAAACTTTTGACGTCATCTTGTTTGCATCACAGCAGCTTGCAACATGTAACTGGTTAGTCTGTCAAAAGTCCATGTTACATATGGGGGAGGCAAGATATCCATTGCAGTTGTCTCCCTCAACTAGCACTGAAACGACTCTGCTGCTAATTGAATCTAAAGGGTATTTACCCTTTATGTGTGGAATAGATCTCCATTGCTTCACCTTCTGTGTTTCATATAGCAACCTGTGTAGGCTGCTTGCTTGTTGTGTGTTGAGTAAAATGTTGGTGTAGGCGGATTTTGACACAGGACACTAATTTTAAGTGCTTAGGGATAAAGGGTGTGGCTCTGCGGCTGCCACTGAAAACGATGTAGACAGAGACAGTAATATTTTGTCCTTAACCAGGTAGGTTAAATCTGCTTCAGTTTAATTTCTTGTTGTTGTGTGTATGGTAAGGATGATGGAGGCAGCTATAACAGAAAATACTTCCTACACCATCCCTCTCCATACGAAAGGGCAGATAGATGGGCCCTTGTAACATGCGCACATTGTCACCATAGCAAAATGCCCGCTATGTTGAATCCCTAGCCTTATAACTGCTTTTGTTTGTGTGTATGTGTGCACATATGAGTTAGGCGGCAACAAACTACAGTGTATTTATGCCTTTTTTTCCGCATTTGTCTCTGTAGTTACCCTTTTTATTTCCATTGTATCCCGTAAATATAAGAAATATATTATTTGTTCACTTCATGTGAAGTAGTGCATCACGACTAGCATTTTTCCCATTACTCACATCAGAAGATTTAAATAAATGTCTGTCAACAAGGTGGCTTTTATCAGTAAATTCTATGTTTTGCCACTTTTGTAATTTCTTTTTTATTCTTTTGCAGGACGTATGGGCCTTAACTTTCATCATCCTGGAGCAGACCACATAATGCCATTGAATAGTAGGTCATATTTCATTGTAGTACTCATCACTGTCTTTGTTTATTTTTACTGATACATATGTTGTTGGCTTTTGTCCTCTGTGCTTTGAAAGGATTAAGAATGGGAAGTATATTGTTGTATGTTTCCATAAAAAAACATGCACCCTAATCACAGGGGCCCTTGTCAGTACACAGTGGGAACACTTCCCTTCCCTTTGCTAAGGCCTAGATTCCCTGAAACCATAAACCTAGGACAGTCCTCTTAACACTGGGGGAAGCACACTTGACCTGTGAATAGCACTTCCAAAAATACCCCCACATGTAAGACTAGACTACCCTCCCATTCCCACCCCCCCTTCAGCCATCAGATGACCAAGAGTGACAAGAGATGAGCTGTTATGTGGAAGCCACAAATTTTGTCTTTGAATGGGGAATAATTACTTTTGGCCATGTCTGCTAGTTCTGTTAGGTGCAGTACTTTTTCCCATGTTTTTGTTCAAACCTCAGCAAATTATCAAGTATTTCTGGACTGACTGGGGATTAAACCAGACCAGTAAAGCCTTATTTTCTCTCTGAAGATCAGTTTGCCTACAGGGTATAGAAATGGGTAAAGGCAAAAGATGTCTAACAGAAAAAGGGGGGGGGGGTGTCTTGGTGAAGGAGTTTCCTACTGTCACATTTTGACAACAGTGGTGCTTCCTCTTTTGTTCTTTTCATCATCTGTATCCTCAGAGAACATCTCTCGGATTGATGTTAAACTATTGTGTCATGGGATTACGTTCAGGCAAGCACAGATCTGTCCAGATCTTCCAAGTCTGTCAGAACTAGCACATTACACTGTAGCCTGTGATGTGTGCAGACGGGGAAGCTTTGGTTTCAACTTTAAAGTGTTTCTACTTCATTTCTTCCTATTAGCTTTGAGCCTTTATGAGAGACTCTGAAAGGGCTCTTCTTTCTTCGGGTGGTGTTAGCATTTGAAGTGAAGTTGAAGAAAAAAGGCTGGAAAGTAGTAGGCATAGGTCCTTTATCTAGATTTTTTGGTGTTGTTCACTTTGCCAGCTAGTAGAGGTCTCTGAGGCTCCAAAGCTGAGCATCAAACAGATCATGCCCAAAGGAATCACCCAGTTTCCTTTCCAACATATTCTCTCTCCCAGACACGACACAGTTTGAGGTTGGTTCTTATACTTAACCCCTCACTTTTCCTTTTCCTCCTCTCCCTCATGGGTTGTACTCTCTCTCATTAAGGCATCTGACAGTTTCCCAGCGCAAAGTTTTCTTCATTTTGGTCTGGTTGCTAGGTGACTTTGTTTGTGCCAAGGCCAGACAGTGAGAGGGCAAAGCTGCAATGAGGCTGCCCAGGTTTTTTGAATTGGAGAGACAGATTTTTTTAATGAAAACATAGCAAGAGAGAAGAGGCTCAGAGACAATATATTTCCCAAGAGTAGCCGACAGGGCAAGTCAGGTGCTCTCACAATGCAAAGGCTCTTATTGGTTTTTGAGGCGACAAGTGTGCTTTGTAAACGATGAGTTTAGAGTAGCAGAAGGATCTGTTTAGTACTGTTTCGCCTCCTGCTGTTTGTTGGAATTTGCATCTTTGTAAGTCACGTTTTGCCTTCTCAGTGGTTTCTATTCATGGCACAGCGAGAATCAAGTTGAGCTTGTTTGTCAGAACAGTGCTGTACTTTTGCCTTGTCATCTAATGTATGTATGAAGGTCTAACCTGAAACAAGATGTGGTGTTTATGTACAGCAAACATGAGATGCAATGAGTGTTGAAGTAAATTCTTGGCTTTGGAAAGAGAAACGTGGCCAAAAAAATCTAGTAAGGAAATCTTATTTTCAAGTGTAACTCTGTCATTTCATTCTCAGCAGATGGAATTTGCTGAATGTTGTAATAGGATAACTTGTAAGTTGTTATCAATTGACCTAACTGGAAGTTTTTTCTGTGATAATGGGAAGACCCTAACCCTACTCCAGAACAAACTGACCTTTACTTACTGGAAATAGAGTAGTATGTTTTGACACAAAATCTAACCTCTTCTCTAAGTTATGCTTTTTACTAGCTTTTTCCAGGACATTTGAATGCAATGTATATCTTCCTTAGTAGATGGAATTTGCTCAGTCATGGAAATAGCTCAGTTGTCATCGCATAAACTAAGAATGGCAATTTTGTCTTTGGATGGGAGATGGAAGACAAAGTGAAATGACATTGAAAGCCTCAGGAAATGCTAGAAAGTGGGCCTTGACTAATTGGAAACAATGTTCTATGTTCACACTGACAAAACAATCTGAGCTCAAGGTCCACTTGCCAACCTTTCCTAAAGCTTTTAAGCAAATCTCACAGTCATTGTGGGCTGATTCCTACACCGTTTGCCGTTTGCTTAGTTGTCACAGAGATAGAAATTATCATCACCTGACAACTTAAGTGTTATGTATTACTAAGTGGTCGTATGTGGGAAGAAAACTCTGGAAAAACTACTCATTTGACCTTGATTAATTAAAAACAAACTTTCTGACAAAAATCAATTCTGACTCAAGGCTCACTTATCAGCTTTCCTCTGACTTCCAAACAGCATTTTATGGTCTTCCACAGCAAATGTTAATTGTTTGGTTGCCTATGAACCTTAGGGGATGTGATAACAGCTGTTGGATGGAGCAGGTGAAATGAAATGTTGTTGAAAGCTCAGGGAAAAACTCGTACTCAGAAAAAAGTCGGGTTTTTTGGGTCAAAACTAAGTTGTTTTTAATTAGTTTAAAATGACATTTGAGAACAGAAAATTCACCATTGTTATCTTTAGTGTTTGAAAGATTTCCTTTCAGCCACTGCAGCAAAATGAGCATTAGAGACCAAACAAGATAAGACGTTCAGAAAACTGGCTTGTGACCTCCTGATAAGATATATATGATTACAGTGCTGTACTTTTGCCTTGTCATATATATATGAAGTCTTTAGCCCTGGCATCATAGCCTGGTCTCCATTTCCCCTCCTCCCCTCCTTATTCCCTCTGCATGTTATCCTTCTTTCTCAGAGCCCTGAGGCTATCGACCACCTTTATACCCTCTCCTTATCCTGTGGGAAGTTTCCACTCGCACCTGGCCTCCCTTAACTGACCTAAGAGCAACTTTTAATATTTCACCAAGGCCATGATAATGACTAACCAGCTCTACGTTTAGTCTGCTTTATGGCCTCATTTGTGATTATTCACAGATTAGCATGGGCACGAGCCATTGCAGGTTCATTAAACTCAGATTACAATCTTTGGCAATGGGACATCACGTTATGTTTCTAAATATCTTGCTTATTTCCAGGGCCAAACGCCATCTATCCCACCCTACCCTTTGCCCCCTCCCATACAACATCCACATGTGTTTGTTGCCAGGGCAGGTGCGGCAGGTTTACTGCGGGCTGATGCCAGGCTACAATAATCTCCCTCCTCCCCTTGCCAAAACCTAGGTGTGGCCATTTGTGGTTTCACTGTTGCCTTAGAGATGTTCCTTTTGGTTCACTTCCACAAAACCCATGTCTCTGTATCCCTTTCCAACCCTTGTTCCTGCCCCAACCCTCTGTCTCTCCTTGTGTCTCTTTTCCTTCCTCCACTGTGCTGACAAGCAGCCCGGAGCTATGGCCGCAGAAGAGGTAACGTGTAGCATTTTCTCTGGGGTTCTGCTTGACATGCTGGCCGTGTCTCTCCGAGGCTGAGGGGGTCTTAGTGTGGTGTTCCTATCAGCTTTTCATCTGTGCTGTGACTGAATGTAATCATATTAATTTTGACATGCTGTTTTTTTTATTTATGCCTTTAATCAGATTGGGCCAATGAATCTTGTTTTGCTTGATGGTGAGAGGAAAAAAAATATGTCTACTAATTTTCTTTTCTCTCTATTCTGAGTCAGTGTTCTACCTGTACTGCCTATAATATAAACAGTAGTGCTAATTAGGAAAAGAAAAGCAACAAAAATATGATTTTTTTGCAGTATAATAGTGATGCACTCATGCACAAAAATCTAACCCTAAAACTCAAATGTTAAAACATGTTTGGTTTGTCAAAAATGATTTTGAGGATTTAATGAATGAGTATGCTGACTCAGATGTGATTCATCATGTGGATGGCAAAAGACAGGTGCTTCCAATGTGGCTCCTCTCTGATTGTATGTGCTTTTTAACTCATTCTGTCTTTCTTCAGCAAGGAGGAAAGCTGCTGTGACATTTGTAAGGTCACTGTAATACTGGGCCGGGGTTATATGTTTTAGCTGTACTGTGGTGGGTCTGTCAAAGTGCAGCGAATGCCTGAATCAAATTGCTTTCAATAAAAGTTGGAGGTTCTGACACACATAGCAGGAGACAAAGTGTGGTATTCTTGTCAGTGCAGAAGTTGAATTGCTTACCACCATCTTACAAATGTTTAAATGTCAACTATGCTAAAGGAAGAGTGGCAAATGCACAAAAATATATATATTCCACACACATAGTTTTAGGACATTACCAGTGGAAGCCTCTCAGTGGGAAATGTAGTTTGTTTAGACTTCCACAGGCACAATGCATCCAACTGGGAAACGGTACCATAACCATGCTCATTACTGACAGTTTCTCCATTCTCATTATGCTCTGCAGTTCAGCATGTTGCCTACAGGCCAAGAAGAGTTGAGAGTATTAGTAGTAGGAGTCATGAGCAATTTCTCAAGACGCCATTATAACATCGTTATTATAATTTAAATTTATCCTATGCTCAAAATTACACGGACATCCCGACATGAACATCTCATCCCAAAGAGTCCACTTTTATGTAAGTCTTTATATGGCCTTTAACCCAACATGCTAAATGAAGATGTAATCACTCACTGCACTGATCGTCTATTCAATGTTCTTTGACACTGATACACTGGCTTTACACAGAATCCTTACAAAATAAGTTGAGTTGGAATGATGTGATATGGGGTTGAATATAGTCAAACGACTCCCACTGCTGAAAGCAGAGTTTAGTCAGATCAGTAATCTCAGTATCCGACTTATTCTACTTAATTCTGATTAATTCACTTTATCTTGTGGGACTTGTGGGACTAATAAAGGATTATCTTATCTTTCACACCCTCTCTCCCTCTTTACTTCACACTCTTGTATTTCTCTGTCCTCCCCTGATACCCTTATCTACCTTCCTGGTGTCCTCCTCTCTCTTTTCCTCTCCTCCCAGGTCGTTCCTGTCTTTTTCCCTTTGAAGATGGTTTCCTTGACGACGGCCATGGTGACCCCTCCTTGACCCCTGGCCTGAACTCACCAACCCGCTGTCAGAACGGTGAGAGGATGGAGCGCTACTCCAGAAAGGTTTTTGTCGGTGGCCTTCCTCCTGACATAGATGAAGGTAATTCAAGGATTTACTCATCTGAGAAGGGCTTTCACTTTTTTCACTTGTTTGAACATGACTTAAGGGTACTTAATACATTTACACGCTATTTACACGCTGTAAGCCTGATTTTGCTGTATGTTATGGTAAATGTGCAGCACTCACGCTGATCATTAACATTTAATATGTACAGTTAAAAAAATTTTATCTTTTCAGATAAATTTTACGTACTGTTGGATTGTTTAAGCTAAAGCAATGCATATATTTTTCTCTAAGGATTTCATATGTTTGGCATGTACAATCACTGTTGGTAAAGTAACTAATACTCACAGCTCTTACTTAAATCTAGTGGAGTAAAAAGTACTGTATTTCCTCCAAAATTTACCACGGAATGAAAATAATAAATAACGTTAATATGGTTTATATGTGTCTACACCTTTCTACATGCACTGCTGAGTTGATGCACAGTACGTGCCCGTAGCTGGTTGAAAAATTAATGAGTTTCCACAGCACGAGTCAGTCCAGTGCAGACTGGATGTGCCCAGCCTGTGTTCCTGTTTAATGCAGTGGCTACTACTGCGGCAGAAACACGACAAAAAATAGAAAGCCTGCCTGTCTCAGCACCGAGTGTGGCTCTGCATAGAGTCCTTCACATGCATATTGTGCGAACAATGAATGTTACCATTGATCCTAACGTTGATGTCTGTTTTTTTTTTCTTTCTTTCTGTTGGGTTCATTCATTTTCTCTTTCTCATCATACAGATGAAATCACCAACAGCTTCCGTCGCTATGGGCACCTGGTGGTAGACTGGCCTCACAAAGCTGAGAGCAAATCCTACTTCCCACCTAAAGGTAACCGCAGTTTCTCAGAGCATAATCTTTGTTTTCCCATCAGACATTAAAGTCTAATTCAATAAATATCACCTTGGGTGCAGTGCCACTATAGAGTTTTGTAAAGAATCATATTACCCAGAAATCGTGCTGCGCATGCACGGAGGTGGTGTTTATCTAAGCAGCCCCCTGTAGCTGTCTCAGAAAGACACATGCAGCGTGTAATGAGTCCATAACTGGCCTCCAAGAGTTTCGACCCCAGAACTGTTTGCTTGAAACAGTGCCTGAGGAGTGTGAAAGTTTTTCTCTTTTCTGTGCAACTTCTCGGGTGTCATTTTTGGGCAGGTGATGAGAGTAACACCATATTCTTTTACATCACTCCCTCTGGTTTGCTAGTTGCTGTGTGTCACATTAGGGAAGCTATTAAAGACACACTGGAAATAACTGACATTCCATAGGCAGATGGTAATGTGCTGCAGCTGGAGGACCTGCAAAAATCTCTGCCAGTTTCTCCCCCACTTTCATTTTTCAACATCCCTTTTTTTAGCTTGGGAGGATTATTTTGAATAGGCTTGGCTCTACTAATATCCAAAGCCAGGAGGAAAAATGCAGCATCCTTTTAGGGGAATGAATGAGCTTACAGCAGCTGGAGGATGCCGTCATGTAAGGGGAGGAGACGTGTGGGACTAGTGATGTGTAGCATTCATCTCCCACTCTAATTTAAAAGCCCCCACTCCAAAACTCCAAGGGAAACTGCTAGAATATCAAATTTGTATCACACTCTCCATATTAAGCATCAAGGGAGCTTGGATAAATGCCTGGTGACAGCACTAATATCTCCAGGGTTGAGTGCAAGTGCGCATCTGCATGTGCGTGTGAACCATGTAACGAATGATTTACAAATGTGGGATTCGCATCAAGAGGTCTGCAGCCTCTCCTCATGTTAAACGCCCTTCCAAGCTTGACTGAATGCAATGGAAGATACTTGTCACTGTCCGTCGTGCTTCACATTAAACTGCCGGCAACGTGTCTGGACAGTTACGAAAGTGTTTTGGTTTAGAGCTGACTCATCTTGTGGCTCAGTCCAACTTTAGACATAGGGGTAAGACTCAACTGGCTATTCGAGAGGACCGGTTACTTAAAGAGGAAGTAGGAACTAGCTGGGCTCATTTGTTTTAATGTACTACCTGTTCATTGTTGTGATTTTGTAACAGTTTTGTTCATGCCAGGTTTATAGTTTCTTTCATTGTCATTCACTGTTTATCTTCTATAAGAAAATCATATGTTAATGTTGTATTTACAGCTTGTTCTGATGTTGACAAACGGCCAAAAATGAATGAATGCAGCTTTAAAATGATACCAGTGTTTGTACCAATTTGTTAAACAATTGATATGGCACGCCCCTGCCTTTTTGAACGTCTAACTCATGAAAACTCTGGTTACTACGGTGCTGTCGCTCACACCCTCTCCAATCACACAACACTGTTGTTGGCAATAACCTTGAAATGTCAGGGAGCTATTTCTGCCTGCGATTCTTAGGATAGAAAAGAGGAGGAGGTGATGCAGTCTGCATGCTGGAGCCCGAGCGCTGGGAGCTGTAAACTGCTACAAATGCTAATGCTCACGTCACATTGCAACAGCAGTGTGTCACACTAGTTTGAAGCCTTCAGAAGGCGACAACTGATGTTTGCTTTTAGCTGAAGATGAGTAATTTGACTCGGCTTTTGTATCATCTCCAGAGACAAAATGTGACACAACATCACATTTTTTTTATAATACATATGCATCTAACTTCAAGTACTTCAGTGGCAGTAGTCGCAGTATTACACAGTACTGCATTAGTCAATCCTCAATTTATCCTTTCACCCTCGGGTGGGATTATATCCACTGAGTGACTTCTTCAAATTGAGATGATTAGTGATGCTTGATTCCACTATTTCTCTACTCTCATCACCGATTGCTCCCCAATTGCTCCAAAGCCTTAGAGCCCATATTTGTTTTTAGGAGAGCAAATGTTTGTTGTCTGCCTCTAGCCATCTTGCCAAGCCCTCTTCCTCTTCTTCTTCTCCTTCTTTCGACTCACTGTGCAAGCTGCTGCAAGCAGTCGCTCTGTTTACATTTTGTGGCAGATTTACAGCCCTCTGCAGGTTTCTCTGTCTTTCCCTGCTCTCGTGGGATGCATGGATATACATATAGTGTCCATGAAGTTTGGCTTTACTTATGCTTTCACGGAAAACCGCCTCCAGACTTCTGAAGTATATGAATATGTGCATTTGTAGCTAGGAAGACTTTGGAAGGTTTGGTTCACACCACTAATCTACAGTATGTGAAATAAATCTGCAGAGGCATGCCAGTATCTAATGAAATATCACTATTAAAGCCACATTATGATGCTCACTCAGCATGGTCAGTCATGTAGTAATTGTGTGCAGGACTTCAGCAAAGTTGACACAACGTTCAGTTGATGGGATAATGGAGGGAAAAGGATCACGATGTGGGACTCTGATAATACAGCAGCACGGTGTTTATGCTACTTAGCGATTCATCCTACAGTATCAATTCCAAGCACTAAAGTATCGGCTAACACAAAGTACCAACTGAATACTTTCACTCAACAGCTTATTTACTTTCTTTTCAACGGTTAGATGAAATGGTTGGAACAACTCTAATGTCTTCTTGGTAAACGTAAATTCACCACCAGCAGCTTAGCTTAGCATAGAGTCTAGAAATGGGTGGAAACATTTTCCCTTTGCTACCTAGCAGCTCACTAACTAAATCTGTAGTAAAACTGAAGTTTTAAAATGGCATGTGGTGGTTTTACTGGACATTATACAATATGTCTGACAATTTGTCATCTACTGTTAAATCAAGAAAATTGATACTCTCTTACACTCAATATGAAGCTAAAGCCAGAATATGGTTAGCTTAGCTTAGCACTAGCCCCCATCCAATAAACAGACCAGAACATAACTCTGCAGTTAAACAGAAAACTATCATTACAGTTTGCGTGCAGATTATACTCAAATTTTCTTGAGAGTTGCTAATAGGCAGAGCATTTGTGAGTTAGAGTGCTAACCAAAGTGTATTTTATCAAAATGACAAACTGTTATATTAATGCAAGTCTCCTGTTTACTCTAGTAATGCTGAGCCTAATTTAGGTCATTTCAGGTCAGGTCAGATTGCTGTTGACCTCTACCATGAGTCAAACTACTGTCCTCCATTAGGCTCAGCCCTTCATGGGGTTGTTGATATGTCGGCACAACATACTCTGTCTGTAAACACTGCTCCTCAGGGTGGAATATGCTGCGGGTGTACGTATTCCCTTCCTCCCCGGACAGTGCTGGGAGCTCAGCAGCGAAGCCCTATAAATCTCAGGCACGAGCCACTGCAGATCTGCGCTCTCCTCCCGTGGCGTAAGCCTCTGCACTGCGCAAGGCTGATGGAAAAAGAGTTAGATCCCGGGCACCATTCAGATTAAATATCAGAGCATTAAAATGGCCCGGAATCTGATACATTGTACTTTAATGCCTTACTTGACTACTTGGCATGTTCCTTGTGTACATATAGAATATATTGTTCATTTTATTTTTTTTATTCTGTTTTTTTTTAAATCACCTAGTAATTCAGTGTCCTCGCTTTCAAATAAATTTCACTGTGCCCAACAAGTTTGAATGATGTAATAGACGTTAACACAGAGTTGTGATAGTACTTTTAGTGTGAAATTAAGTAGAGCACATGGAAGTGGTTGTCTCGCACTTTCCAGGCCTCTTGCATCAGTCATGTAACTTTCTAAGAGCGTCAATTAAAGTAGCAGCTTTGCAATCGTCTCCAGTCTTTTTTTATCCCCCCTCACTCCTCTTGCTCTCCACCCCCTCTCCTGTATTTTGTATAGCAGTCATTCATGCTCTCCTTCCCTTCCTACCCCTTCTCACTCTCGTCCTTCTTTCCATGTGTCTCACTCCCTCCCTCCTCTCTTCTTTTCTGTCTTGCTCTGTCTGTCTTTCCTGCCCTGGGTCATAGAACACGTTGTTCCCCTCATTCAGACTGTATGTTAGCTCTGCCTTTTCATGCAGTGTGTGTGTGTGTGTGTGTGTGTGTCCACTCTTATTTCTCTGAGGGGAGGATGTCAGTGCTAAACCACATGATTTTTCTCAATGACAAACCCTCTTTATGTAACTCGGCAACATGGAAACAGGGGTCTTATGTCGGGTGATGATGAGACACGCGGAGAAAGATGATGATGCACAAAATCCTCTTTATGCCGAGTCTAATTGTGTTTTTCTTGGTAATGATCCAAACTAGAGTTCTGTGTAGACCAGTTAGAAAAAACACAGATTAGTGAGTCATTTAAAGCAGCTGATTGTATAAGTTTTGCTTTGTGAATGTTTTTGTTTTGCCCATGACGGCGCAGCTTGTTATTAGGGAAAACATTCTAGGCCCAGTGAGATTATTAACCTATTACTTTACTCTACAGTGCTCGTAATAACAACCACACAAACTTTTAATTAGTAAGGGCTTCTGTGGTTACTTTGCATAACGCAGGATGCTTCCAGTCACTGAACACTGTGTATGCTAAGAACAAAGACAAATACTGATCCAAAAGGGGCACGTGTATGATTATGATTTCTTTTTGTTGCAGTCCTAGTGAGGATACACACCCCTCCTCGCGTCCCAGCTTCTCGCTGCTCACTACCTTTTTCTGACTTACCTTCTTTTATTGGGTGAAAGAAGGATTTGCAAAAAATCACTGACATAAGGTCATTATTATGGTAACAGTAGTCAGCAACAAAATGTCTTATGTTTACGGAGTTAGAATCAAAATCGTTTGCAGACCCCTAAATGTGGGTTACGAGGAAGAACTGCATCCAAGTCAAGATATGGAACAAAGATGTCATTTAGTTTCTAGTTTTCTTTTCTCTTTGCAAATGAAATTCCATTAACTGTAAATGTTTATAGATATATTCTTTTTAGCTCTTCAACCAACAGGGTCTTTTATGGTACGCTGTTGTATATGACAAAGATAAGTAACACGTCATCACACGTTGAAGAAGGTGGAGCCAGCTTCAGTAGCTATTTCCTAAACGTAGCCTAGTTCTGATGTTAAATAAGTGGAGCCTTACACTTGACTAAATAAAAACAGGTTGCACCAAACAAACCAGTTGTTTTCATCATCTGCAGTCATCTAAGGAAACAAAGCTAATGTTAGCTTGCTACTGTGACTGAGTTGGAGTGAAGATTATATCAAAGTTGTATGCAATGCGACTGAAACTTGATAAGCAGTGTTAAGTTAGCACAGATCACACATTAACAATGACGAGCTTATCCTGTTTTCACATTTGTTGTGTTCTGTTCTGTTTACATACTGTACGTACACGTAACCGTCACAGTCGAGTGAGTCTGCTGAGTCAAGCCAATGACATATTCTCCTCCTTCCACTCGTCAGCTCATCTGCAGCAGCTCCACTGAGGAATGTGAAACATGACAGTTACATATTCCTCTTCGCCGTTTTCACTTGTGCATTTGTCCACATAAATGTGTCTAAGCTGGGGTGTCTGTGTGTCTGTGTGTGTGATGGTGAGAGACACTTTCTAAAAGTGGAGACTCCACAACACATTTGGCTGACTGGAGGTGACTGATAAGTTAGAGAGTGTAGCAGTAGAAACAAGTATCTACAGATGTAATCAGAGAAATGCACCAAGAATTTTCAGCCCATTCAGAAATGACGATGTGTTCACTCCAGTCTGCAGGTTGTTGAAAAGTGCACTTGGACTTTTGACTCGTTTCTTTTTTTCCTGTCACAGTATGTGGTGTCATCTTGTGCAGCCTCTAAATCAGATCCCTATCGCTCGCCAACCCCTGTAGCATTGTGTGATGGGTGTACCTTTTTCAGTTGGCGCTCTGTCCCTCCCAAAACGCCTTAATAGCTCTGACCTTGTCTAAGGTCTCTGCTCTCAGTGCTAAATAATTCAATAGTACAGAGTGACTGTGAATTTCTTTCTTTCTGTTTTGCAAAGACATCACCAAATGCTGTCTACCTGACCCGCCTCTCAGGGAAGATCTGCAGTGTGTTAGGCTGATCAATTTTGCATAGTTCCTTTAGGAGTGGAGCTCTCTTAGCCATTTAATCTGAGGCAGTGCAGGCACCAAGGTGCTGGCTGTACAGCAAGTTATGGGAGCACGCAAGGAAAATGAGGACAAAACAACAGGCCACAAGGTCATATGGCTGGGTGGAGACAAACTTGCCCGAAACTGAGTTACAAGGAAAAAAGTATGGGGCTTAGTCATGGGATTGTCGCTTGCACAATGTAGACACAACGGACAGACGTGGTCACAAGGTTATGACTATTAAATAAAACAGCTAGAAGTTTCTGTTGAGAATATCTGTATTTTTTCCTTCCAGGCTACGCCTTCCTACTCTTCCAGGAAGAGACTTCTGTTCAGGCCTTGATTGACGCCTGCATCGAGGAGGATGGCAAGCTCTACCTGTGTGTGTCCAGTCCCACCATCAAAGACAAACCGGTAAGTAGCAAGACGTCCGCACCTACAGACATACAGGTTAAAGACAAAGACAGGAGACATTATATCACAAGTCATTTGGATCTATGTTGACATATTATTAACATATGATTTTTGTTGTCACGTGTCCACGTTTCCCGCACTTGTCTTTTTTAGGACACACAATTTGTTCTTCAATTAATTAGAATCCAGTGATAATGGATATACAGTAGTTAAATGAATGAATGTTGGGTCTTGAAAGAAAAAGTATTAGACGACTGAAATTTTGACCTAATAAAGGTCAGTGGGATCACCCAAGTTATTAAATGCATTCAATTCAACTAATAGGTGCTGAGATATTTCAGTCTGACGAACCAATCACTGCCACCTGAACATGTAGAGGAAATATACTAGATGTATTTGTTTGCGCCTTTCTCTCACAGGTCCAGATTCGTCCCTGGAACTTGAGCGACAGTGACTTTGTTATGGACGGCTCCCAGCCTCTGGACCCTCGCAAGACCATCTTTGTAGGGGGAGTGCCACGGCCCCTTCGTGCAGGTATTATGAACTACTCTAACTACTATGAACGGAATCTTTTGCAATCCCCCAAAAACTTCTAAATTGGCTTCATAAGGTAAACTGGCATGGATTGCAGAGGCTGGAGGCTGTAATGAAAAGTTCTCAGTGGAAGAAAGCAATCCTCTACTTAGGTTTCCAGGAACGTAGCCAAGTTGTCGTCCCGTTAAGAATTCATGGTGTAATGGAAGGCTCAGTCTTACTGTTCTTGGGATAAACATTGCTGGCTTGTCTGCAATGTGACCCCTACTAATTATACCAACAGATTCAGACTGCTGCTCTGATGAACAGTGGAGTAGGTTACATTTTTACATCAGTTAAAATAATCTGTCACAAAACTTTTTCTATAGTTTTTTAAGAGGAGCTGAAGGTTTTCAATTTGAGAACATTAGTCTTTAACTGACAACATGTTTGGCTGCAGCACTAATCACCTCTGTTGCCTCATTTTTTTTTCTCAACCTATTCCCTTAAGTGGAGCTGGCTATGATCATGGACCGGCTCTATGGAGGTGTTTGCTACGCTGGCATCGACACTGACCCGGAGCTCAAATACCCGAAGGGAGCCGGCCGCGTTGCCTTCTCCAATCAGCAGAGCTACATCGCTGCCATCAGCGCTCGCTTCGTTCAGCTGCAGCACAATGACATAGACAAAAGGGTGAGCAAGTTCATGCACTTCATTCACCATATCCTTCCCCTAAAAGAAGGCGGTGTCTCCACCACAACTGAGGTTTTCTCACTCATTCCTATGGTGAGCAGCAGAGCTGAACTGTGCCGGAGCCCTCTCCCATGTATCAGAGCACTCATTATTGTCGGGTTTTTGGCCAACTGCTCAGCACAGCCTACAATAACGGAAGGCAAAGCCGGGCTGTGTAATCACGATGGCCTTTGGCTGCTGGAGTCACGACAGATGTTTCAAGTTGCAGACACATAGGGTTGGTTTAATTATAGTAGTTCCCTATACATGTATATCCACTCAGGCTGTGCTGCAGCCTGGTTATTTTAGGCACGCCAGCCAATTGCTGCGGGACAGATCGTGACCAAGAGAGACTGGTTGTCAGCCAGGAAGCCGAGCTTCTGTAGGGCGGGGCAGCACCCCCCACATCAGCTATCAGCATCTATCTTCACTGGGGGTTTAACGCGGCTATTATGACCACAACTGGGCGCATTAAAAATAATGTTTAAAGCACATAAAAAATAAAAAAAAAGATTCTCAAGAAGGCATTAAAAGGGAAGTGAATCAAATATTTGTTTTTACATCTTTTAACAGCTTTAAGTGGTAAAGATTTTCTGTTTAAAGCTCTAAATTATTTTAAAAATAGAATCTCTTGACAGTTGTCAAGAATGTTTAATAGTTGCAGACCACAGTAAGTTGGACTCAAACAGATCACATTTGTTTGGATCACCAGCTTGTCTTGAAAGATGACTTTTAGGAACAAGTATGCCTGTTGTTGCCATGCCTTTTCTTTCTGATATTCTCTTTGATTTTCTCATTTCTTGCCTCCAGCGTACACAATTCCATCAACTGTAAATGGCTCATGATGATAACAGATGAAAGCTCATTACCTCATGTCCACTGAGCTTGTATTGGTGTTTAATAGCTTAGCAGCTCTGTCATTTTCTGGCCTTCTTGTCTCATTTTTCTTGCGTAAGGTTGTTGCGCTCAGCAGTGGATTTTTGCATCCTAGTTGCAGAGTTTAGCCACGACGAACAGCCTCCTACTGTTGAGGAGTCGATAACCTTTCATTTTGTGGCCACACTATAATAAGGTTAGCATTCACCCCTGCCTACTGATGCGCTGAGGCGTCTCCATGGTGACTGAGCTCTTGTTTCTTGTCTGCTGGCTTGGTGGTTGAACTCATTCCACTGGTGGATGGGAGGATACCTGTCTCAGTGTAGCCCAGTTTTATTTTAGAAGATTGCAAAGAGATTGCTTTGCATGGGGTCTGTGGATAAAAGGAGCCGCGTCACCTGAAGCAACATATAGTTATTTTAGCACATTTCCTGTTTTTACTATTTGTGTTGGTTTTGTTTACTATTTGTGATTTGGCATTGGAACTAGTAAAATACTTCATCGAACCAATTTGGTGTCATAATCTGGCAAATTATTGTTTGGAGATATATAGGATTATTTTACGAGCGAATTTAAGATTAAAATACTTCTACCGCCTGCAGAAGACTAAATTCTACGTCTTGTTCTACTCCGTCCCAGGTGGAGGTGAAGCCGTACGTCCTGGATGACCAGATGTGCGATGAGTGCCAGGGGGCTCGCTGTGGGGGGAAGTTCGCCCCCTTCTTCTGTGCCAACGTCACCTGCCTGCAGTACTACTGTGAGTACTGCTGGGCCAGCATCCACTCGCGAGCCGGGCGAGAGTTTCACAAACCACTGGTGAAGGAGGGGGGCGACCGCCCTCGACATGTCTCCTTCCGTTGGAGCTGAGGGGGCTCTCAAGTCAGCCCTGTCCCGGTGAACCCACACCTGGCCCCCTAAAATCTCCCAGAACCCTGCTACCCAACAGCCCGGGACATCGCTGCAACCCCCACTACAACTGCACAGCCCCACCTACTCCACCCTGCTCCCCACAAACACCTCACCTCAAAAAAAGCAAAAAGGATACCATCAGACACACGGGACATTCTTCATACCACATGGCTCTGAACTCATTGTCTAGTGTTCCCCTCTGATGAAACACTGTGGGGGGGGGGATGAAATGCGAAAGTCTATCAGCTTAGAATTTGCACTTTGGCACAAAATCTCACTAAACACACAAACACAGGATGGTTTGTTAGACACCTGGCTACTTTCAGTTCCCCTGTTCTGTTGACTGGGTGGTGTGTTACGTCCTGCTGGACTCCCCCCTTACTGAAACAGAGGTGGGACCATACAGATATTTAAAAAAAAGTATATATTTTTTGTTTTGTACCTATCTATACATATATAGATAATTTAAATTTTATGTAAAAGGAGCATGCACTTATTTTCAGAAGCTGTAGTTATATTGCCCCTAGTAAAAAAAAAAATCATTACCAAAGGCAAACTAAATCAATGCATAAAGAAAAGCATAATAGGTGGCATAAGATGTAGCAAGAATTAGCAACTTTCCAGTAGTGTGGGACTATATTGCCCAGAGGAAGAATAACACGGCTATATTTGCTCTCAATTTTGACTCTGAAAATATTAATACCTCATATGCGCGATCACATTAGTTTGCTTTCAATTTCTAGGTCTTTATTTTTATAATAACATTATTTTTTAGTGTTATATAAGTATAATGCTGCAATAGCTTTGCTGCTAAGTCCATGGTATAAACCGATACCATAAGTACTTTATTCAGGCTAGGGTGTAAAATAATAAATAACAGATCCAGAGAAGCACCTGGTGTTTCAGAATGACGAGCTGTCATAGGGGGAGGGGGCACCCCTAAGGCAACGATGACTACCTTTGTGGGGGTCGGGGTGGGTTGCCCCTAACTGCATGTTTATTTCAATCAGGTTGATGCATGCAATACACTTTTCAGTATCATGTCTACTATTCGATTCAGCCCATGTTTGCACAACACACTATAGGCGTACGTTCGACTCACACGAAACTGGACAGAAACAGGGAAAACCAGTCAAAGGAATCATGGCGGCTCCACGTCGCTGGTCAGGCTGACAGGCCACGTCACGCCACAGGGCAGCAGAGAAGATACTTCCTGTGCTAACGGGCAGTGAACACAGCCAGACGACGGTGGGGAAAACAACCTTAATAGTCACAAACCAGATGAAATGTAGGATTACCATTTAAAACTGTCTATAATAGGTGAAGTAATTTTTTGCAGTGATTGTTAATATAATTGTGCAATTTTTTTATACCGTATGTAGTTAGGCCTGAGTATGCCTAGAACTGTGATTCGCTTTAACTGTCGTTATGTCCGACATAGAAGTCCTGTGAAACGTCATAACTAGTGTATGCACATGTATATATGTTCTCTTGTACACACACTCGCACCAGTATACACAGAAGCGTCTCAATACACACACACACACACACACAGACACACAGGCTTATGAATGCCGAGCCTGATCTGAAGAGAAGACACAACAACAATGTGAGCTTAAACTGTAAACTGAGCTCTGTTTTTTTTATATATATATATAAAATTTGTTTCACCATTGACAGAAGTGCACATTTTCGCATTAACGTCCCAGAATGCAACCAAAGAGCTCACGTGTTTGACTTTTAACAGGCGACTCAACACACAGGGCGAGCAGCCACCCGCAGAGGAGGCTGTGCCGCTTGTGCGGCCTCCTGCAGATGAGACCTGCAAAAGAGGGCAGAAAATGAAGCATTAAAGCTACTAGAGACTTGAGCTCTGCACATGCTTTCACTACACAGCTGGGGTGGGTGGGGTAACAGTCCTGGAACGTGCAGGTGTGCGAGATGGGGTTACCATATTTATCCAGATTTTTTTTTTCCTGCAAAGCTTGAAGTAATGGACCTGCTAAAAATGGTGGACATATATCTATATTTTTGTCTTCATCAATAGATTATGGTGCAGTTCAAACAGGATTGGGTGGGTGTGTAGTAATTCTGAATGCAATGCATAGAACTTGAGTAGTGACTGCTGAAGACAGGGCGGCTCTGCTTTGGGGGTAGTGTTGGGGGCCTAGTTACACTGGTTTTAGCAGTTTTGTGGACAATCCGAATGGGATCCTACATCATTGCAAGTTAATGTGTGTCACCCCCCGCCTTCCTCCTTTGTTTTTGTGAGTGAGTTGTGTCCCATGCCGACGCTCCTCTTTCTTGTTTTAGTCGCAAACTGTTTTTTTGTTTGTTTTTTTTGCTTCAGAATAGATGTTTTGTTTTTTCTTGTCCAAGAAAATCTAATCGAAAGTAAGCAGAAGATACTTTTTTTAACACTTAAGATAGGAGGTTAACCATGAGTAATAATAAGTATCCCTATGAAAGTGAATTCTGGGTGTTTTTGTGACATTTCTTTCCCCACCCGGACAGGTTTTCTATGTTTGTTCCTTCTCTACGATAGGTATTTGTTATGCACTACTCTTTGTATCTGAACAGTTTTCGACAGTCAGCGGTTCTTTTTGTTAAAAGACAAAAAAAAAAAAAAGATGTGCTTTCTGACTGACAAGATCTTTTGCAATACCTCAATTTTGAAATGTATTAGGAGAGAAACTGATATTTTCTAAGTAAGTTTATTCAGATGAAAAATATATATTAATTTAATTCTTCAAGATAAATGATTTAACAGATGGTTGATTTTTTTTATTTTTCTCATGCTTATTTGCTTTTATTTTAAGAATTTATTTTTTTGAAAAATGACAACTGAAGGAGTTAGAGCTTTATAACTAATATAACTATGTAGTTAGTGAGAATACAGTCTAGTTTATTACAGAGGAAGTTAGGCCAAGTGTCCCGCTGGTCAATTTGGTGGAAACATCATAGGAGAGCTCTTTAAGAAATAAAAAAAATTACCAGGTTCTCAGAGAGAAAACTGAACATATTTCCCACATTTTTGTATATTTATAATCAGGCATGTACTATGCTGACCAGAGTTGTGAAAGAGTTCTTCTGTTCGTTATTTTTTTTAAGAGAGGTTTTTTATGTTTCTTAAAAGTATGTGCTCCCTTTTGTTTTGTAAAAAAAAAAGAGAAAAAAAAGCAACGTGACCCTGATTTATTAGCCTGACATTGTTGGGAGATATATATATCTATATATGTATATAAAAAGACTTGTGAGAGTCATTGAACAGCTGGACGTAGTGAGACAAGAATGTTATTTTTAACACAAAACAGACACAAGTGTTTTCACCTGTAACTTAACCGAAAGCCCCCAAGGTGCATCAGTTGACTGGTGGCCTTCTATTCACGCAAGACTTGAATTAGTCCCTTTTCTTTTTTTTTCTTTTTTTTAAAGGCTAAGAACCTTGATTCTTTGTTGTAATGTGCAATACTGTTTGTACTGTTTGTAGAAAAGAAGAAAACGAGAAAAAAGAAGCATAAATCTTTATTGCAGATTTATTTTCATTGCAAGCATTGTGATTCACTAAAATCATTTTCTACTGTGTATTTACCTACTCTACCTGCTAGTACCTTCCAGTAGTAATGTAGCCTTTGTACTGAGAAATTTTCATTATTTTTAGAAAGTTTTGCTAAAAAAGAAAAGAATTTAAACATATTTACATATTTTCATTTTTATTTCATATTTTTCTTTACAGACTTATTTCTCAACCATTAATAGTTGTTTCTGGGGGAGACTTTCATATCTGGTCAATGTCATTAATATTATTTTGTATTTTTTACTTGGAATAAATTAATTTTATGATGCTAATTCTTTCAAGTTTTTTTTTTTCTTTTCATTTTTTCACTTTTTCCTTTTTTTTTTTGAAGCTGAAAAAAAACCCTTTGTAATATTGTTACTAAAGTGTCTCAATTCTTGAAATGCTAAGCTTTACGTGTTAACTCAATGATACTGCTTACATTAGTGTGAAAATGATCTACGGTGGGAAAAAAAAAGACAAACTACTCACAAGCAACAGATTGGTGGTTGGTGATGTTTAAGTGATTCGCAATGTAAACAAATGAATGGGCAATAAAATAAAAATGGCAGAATGGAGCATACATGCAGTATGTCGTGATGTAATTCTGGAAGATGGACACCACTGACCATTTACATTGCTTATGGTACTCTAATACCACTACTACCACCACTATTACTACTACTACTACTATGTCTGCTACTACTATTACTGCAATTAACTCTACAGTAGCCTCACATGTGAAATACTCAATAACACCTACTAAAGACAGCTTTTTGTGTCACACCGCCTCTCCCAGTCCATTCAGTCCCTGCAGAGCGTGGTTGTATCTGAGGAGGCTGTGGCCTTTTACATTAATTATCCAATTCTTATATTTCCCCTCCTGATTTATTTTCATGCCTGGAGACAGGAGTTTGACATTTTGTGGAATTTGACACTTATTAATCGTCTTGATGAGACAAGCAGATTGACGTCACTGTCAGGACAATACACTACAAATGAATCTATGGTTCAGGAGACTGTTAGCTTAGCTTAGCATTAACACCTGGTCAACAGCTTGTTCCACACTTCATGATCTGTAAAACTACAGAAGTAGTTTTTGCACATTTATGTTTTTACACAGTAAAAAAAACTATATAAAACAGAATTAATGAGCTTTAGAGGTGCTGGTCTTTTAAAATTTCACTATTTTCCGTCTTTATGCTAAAGTAGCCACAGCTGCTGCCTGTGCCTTCATACTTTACTGACTTAGATATGACTGGTATTATCCTCTGCTATTTCAATATGTTGTATTTATTATTATCATCTATCTTTTTTTTTTACCCTAAAGAGTCACATTAGTTAATTTCTACCAGTGTCACATGCTTTCGTTAATGAAGACGCAGCCAGTTAGCTGAGCACAAACACTGGAAAACACAGAGCAACATCTACTCAGCTCCTAACTAAACATGTATCTCATTTATTTAATTCACACTTAATCCATTAAATCATGGTGTTTCTGTGTTGGTGGTAAAATCGTGGACCAGTTCTCTGACCAGGTACTAAATACCTTCAACACAACAGTGTAATCTCTAAATAAAAATGTACATTTCTTTTTTGAATGAAGGCATCTGTGCTTTTACTTTGTAGCTTTTTTATGTACTGACTTGAAAACTGGTTCTATCTTGGTCAACCTTTTGATTGTGGACGTGGACTTGTGGTTGTCTGAACTTTTAGCAGTATAACTGTGATTTGAAAACATGGCGCTCAATGCTGCTAACGCTTACTACTGCTTCAGAATTTGTAGTTCCCACCTTAAACTTTCCTTTTTCTGTACTAATAAGCAAATCTTATTAAACGTAGTTGTATGACGCTGTGAAACCTTGTCGTCTTTTGCATGGCATCCTTTCCCATTATGCACCTGACAGCTGACCAGCAGTAGCTTAAGGTTTCTCAACATGAGTTCCGTTCAGCAGCTCATCTGGAGCGTTTCACATTGACGTTCACATTTTGTGGAAGCACACAAATTGTGTAAGAATTTGAATCTTGTAGCAGAAAAGCTCTTAAGGTATATAAGGTGCTCCACTAAATGCTTTATTTTGAAACAGTCTGATTTTACATGGTTTTAAGCTTCTTCTCCTGCTGTTCTCAAAAATATGTTCATGAGTTAATTCTAAACTAAAAATCAAGTTGCTGTAATTAGAATTAGGTTGAAAAAGTCAAGATGCAAAGTTCAACATCAACAAGGTTTCATTGTGTCTGTCACATGACCCAAGACAGACGAGTTTAGATAACTGCCACGACAATTCTTGATTTTTTTTTTAAATCTGAATTTAAATTATATTTAGACGGGTAATTTTTTGTTGTGTGTGTATTTAAATCTCAACATTAAGTATTCAGTAGTTTGAGCTATTCAAAGGTTTACAGAGTTTAAATTTTGGCCTTTCTTTGCTTCCATAAAATTCCCCATCAGAGTTCGCTTAAAATCAGACATTTAAAGATCAGGTCTTGAATTTGGAACCAGAAATAGACCAAGCCAAAATTACCATCGAATCCACACAGACGCTTTAATACAGTGCTGTGAAAAAGTACTTGCCCTCTTCCTAATTTATTAATTTTTTTGTTATTTGCAAGTTGTCACACTCAAATGAATCAGATCAAACACATTAACATTACAACCCCATTAAATACAAAACGCTGGTTTTAAATGAGTTCATTTATTGAGGGAAAAGAGCTCCAAACCTGCCCTATGTGAAAAAAGTATCCCCCCCTCAAACTTAATTTATTTACCACACAGACCTAAGCCAGTTCGGACAGTCCCCCCCAAAAATACTTTTTCTCAGCACTGTAAGTCACAGATTTGTCTCATCTGTAAGACAAAATCTCTGCTGCAGTGTCTCCCCCCTTTTAAGGTTTTCTCATCAGTGTGTTTGTAAAAGGACAGTAAATAGTGCTTACGTATGCACTTGTTCCAAAAGCAAATTACTGGGACCGCATTTTAAGTTAATTCACATCTAATTAGTATTATTTTCTTTGATGTACAATGACACCACCTACTGGTCATTACTGTTAATGTGCAAAAAGATAAAATAAAAAAAAAACATGTCAGTCAAAGGTCTGTAGAATTTATTACAATTCCACAATCATAAACAAAAGCAGCAATACAGAAATATGTACAAGTCTATTATTCTTTTAAAATATTTGTGACCAGTGTCAGGTACCAGTTTCAGCTTGGCCCCATGTTCATGTTGTCTCTGGAACGCTGCTCACAGAGTACAGTGCTTAAGTACAGTGCTTTCCCAGGTCTTTTTTTTTTTTAACACACGTTTAGAGGCTCTGGGCACAAGACAGGTCATTTCTGTCCACCGAAACCTCTTGATAGCGATAGGCCATGTGAATAGACTCTTCTGTGGCGAGCTGAAGGGCGTCATCTCGTTGAGCACAATCTCCGGAGCTCACCAGTGACCAGTGTGCCTTTAAAAAAGAAAAAAAGAAAGCCCGAACGCTGTGATGGCGTCCTGTGGTTCCTGCAGCGAGCTCATCACCCACGCCCTGTTTCCCTTTGTCTTACAAAAACATGTTTGTATCCATCAGTCAGAGAGGTGCTGACAGGTGTAGCTGGGTACACCAGTGCTTAAGACTTTGTAATGAGTGGAGGCAGGTGGTGGGGGGTGGGGTAATCGTGTCTGAAGCAGTTAACACTGAATACTCTGGCAATGCAACACAGGAAGACAGCAGTGAGATGTGAAAGTAGCACGTGGTGCTAGTAGCCAATGATAACTATTATTAATGCGACTAATTACTAATGAGTGTGGAGGAACACCACTGTACGCAGCGCTGAAGCTGCCGTTAACTATGGTAGCGGATATAAAGTAACATTGGACATGTTTGTTATAGATGCTGTTTCATTATTATGCTATTTCATCCTGGCTTGTTGAAAACGTGGCGTTATGGAATAATGGGACGTCCAACGTTGACAAACACTGTTACACCACTGTTCTTATTTTGGAAGCAGTAAAATATACATCTACTACTTGTTTTGGCTGTGGTTTCATTATTGCTTTGGGATGTATAATGTAACTATTCTCTATCAGCGACTCATTCCCGGTATCATGTTCGAGCTGTGGGAGGCAGGCTTGGGGGGTGAGCCAGTTAATCGCAGCAGTAGGAGGTCTCCTCTGCCTCTGACCAGGTCCTGCTTGGCCAGAACATGGAGGCTAGTGCAGGGAGTGCATGAAGCTGTCCAGGTTGTACTCTGTGTCATACTGCTGCTGGTCCCACAGCTCCCCTAAGTTGTCCAGCACTGACTTCATGGAGGTCTTCCCTGAGGTTGACTGTGACTGCTCACCCTTCTCATCCTGAAAACACATTTATACACAAAGTTCAGTCAACCATGATGTAGAGTGGGAGCAGATAGCAATACAAACTAGGTAACAGGTGAACCGAACATCACACAGTTGTTTTTGTCTCATTATACTTTAAAGTCTTTGGCTCGGTATAAAACTAATAGTTATTAAAATGAGGATGTATCAGAACAAATTATCTGGATGTCAACATCTAGTTATTGAGCTTTTGTATTTACACATTACAGTTTCTGGAAATATAACACCGTATGTGAACACCAGGTCTAAACGCTACTTTTTGTTTAATGAAGACGATGTAACCACTTTTCAACTCAAATTACATCAGCCTGTTAAAGTCACTTGTGAGTGACAGTGCTATTCAGCCCTGGACACATGGACGCCTCACCTTGTCGAGAGTGAAGAGGTTGAGGAGCTGGTCTGTGCCCATGCTGTGCAAGCTCGCGTTCTCTTGGCTGATGATGGTGTTGGCGATGCTCATCTTGAATTTCTGCAGTCCCATGATCTTCTCCTCCAGTGTTCCTCGAGTGATCAACCTGTACACGTTCACAACCCGTTTCTGCACAAAGTAAAACACAAAAGATCAGTGTTAACACAATGTATTACACGTGTTAGAGTCTTCTTCCCTGACAAATGAATCTGGATACATTTAAACCAAATTAGATTTTTCAAACAACAGCAGCGACACACAACCCATTGCTGTTTAGAGGCTGTAGTTAATAATGCAACACATCACCTCCTCAATTACATTTTATGTGGCTGTGTGGATTCTGACACAACGACGACAGTACCTGTCCTATCCTATGGGCGCGATCCATGGCCTGCAGGTCCCTCATGGGATTCCAGTCATGTTCCACAAACACCACAGTGTCTGCACCCGTCAGGTTCAGTCCCAGACCACCAACATGGGTGGTCAGCAGCAGTACATCAATGGATGGGTCATTGTTAAACCTGAATCACAGAAAGAAGAAAACCCAGGAAGAGGAGTTCAATTTCAGTGGCAGATCACATTCACAATATCAGACAGAACCAGGCTCGAAGCCAAACTGATCAATGTAGTGACCTGGAAACGATGGAGTGACGCAGGCCAGCCTGCACGCTGCCATCCAGCCTCAGGTAGGTGACAGTAGGCAGTTTGGGTTTCAGCAGGTCGTGCTCCACGATGTCCAGCATGCTCTTTAACTGACAGAAAATGAGCACACGATGCTGGGCCACCACTGCCTCAGTGCTTCCCTCTGATCCTCCACCACCGCCCAGACCACAGTCCAACAATAACTGGAGAGAACAAGGCCCATGAGAACTACAGTGTGAAGCAGAGTCACAGGTGTACTGGCAAGTTCTTAAAAGGAGAAGAAAACTGAACAGAGAGTAAAAAATGTAAAAAGACTCAACAGCTGACTTCCCAGCACAGTACCTGTTTGAGAGCGGAGAGTTTGGGTGCGTGCTGGATGTCGCGCAGACAGGAGTTCTGACCTGCCAGCTGCTCAGTGATGCGTTTGTACTCAGGATGCTGTGGAGTCAAGACCAAACTCGGATGGTTGCACAGCTTCCTCAGGTACTGCAGGGCCTGAATAAGTGCATGTTTAAATTATTTGGCTGTTAAACCTGATTCACAGCTCTCAACAACAAAAACAAACAAGTGACGTAATGAATGAAGAAAAAAATTTAGATCTATTACAAATAATTCAACTATAGAAGCTGCTAAATGTTTCTTCCATGTCACATTCTCCCTCACATTATGTACCGTTTGACTTGTTGGTCCCACACAAGCAAAACCACAATAATTCCTATTGAAGAAGCAC
This sequence comes from Ctenopoma multispine, assembly GCA_034779795.1. NCBI lineage: Eukaryota > Metazoa > Chordata > Actinopteri > Anabantiformes > Anabantidae > Ctenopoma > Ctenopoma multispine. The sequence continues at coordinate 4,379,841 of JAUYWH010000007.1, read as the reverse complement.
AAGCAAGCTCACAAGCTCTTGATAAGAAATCAAATCTGTCACTTGGTGCTTTCTGTAAATTGGCAGTGTAGTGAATCTTTATGTTTGTATTATATCAAGAGTCTGAATGTACAGTACTTCAGTGGTATTGCTCATGTATTGTGTTATATGGATTTTATTTTAGGTTCGACATTGTAAGTTCTGCTCATTGGCAGCAGATGAAAATTTGCCTCTTGGTCAACTCTGGCACATTTGCATTAAATACAGTAAAATAAGATGCATCTAGTTGTGTTGTGGTGCCCACTGTGGATAGAAAGATACAATCAGTGGTGTAGCACTGAATGTAAACAGAACATTTAAATCTAGCTGTAGAACAAGTTTACATTTGATGCCAGTGAAAAATTAATATGTAGGAAAAAGAAAATCTGTACCTGGAAGACATGACCTGTAGCCTTCAGTTTAGGCTTTTCCTCTTCTTCTGTGGAGGCTGTTGAGATGCTGTCCTCCACACTGGCCTTGGCTCTGGACTTTGCAAAGTCTTCATATAACTGAACCTGCAGGTAATCAGAAAGCAAATCAGGTTGTTGCACTGAGATTGTGTGATTATGCCGCTGTAGTATCTGTAGAATACTACAGGGCTTTAATTTCAGATGTAGACAACAGAACATGATTCTGGTCAGTCTACAGTAAGGACTCAGAGCAGACAACATTCAGCAGAAGGCACATGAACAGCTGCTTAATAAAAGGAAAAGACAGGTCAACTTCACCATGGACCATTTGAGACACAGGTTAGACCTTTAACAAGGAACTAAGTGACACGACATGTACTGGATGCAGCCATAGAATTTGGCCTAAATGCACAGCTGGCCCAACACAGGAAAGACAAAGAGAGGCAAATGAAAAAGTTTGACATTCTCCTTTCCCAAAAATCAAACAGCAGAGAAGCCCACCTGGAGAAATAAGAAAGGCAGGACCATAACAGACATATGAGTAAAAGACAAATGGGTTCCTGAACAGGTTCTGGTTGGGGACTTTAAAAAAAGTTGCACTATTGTCTCGAACACTGCAGATTACAATGAAAAAGTAATCTGAAAAACTGAAAGGGGATACCACCAACAGCCTGGATGACTGTAGAAAACGTCCAAACTAGGATTATGTATTTATGATGTGCTAAAGTTACATGAAGGCTTTTTGCTGGCTTTCATTATTATTATTATTATTACTACTTTCCATTAATAGGAGACAGCAGAACAAGCTATGTATCCAAAATCACTATAGTTACAGCTAAGATTAATCTTTTCATCATGTTAGCATTGACAAGAACTGTTATCCTTTGTGCCCCTGGAATTGCCCATTCCACAGCTGTGTACCTGGAGAGGACTCAGGTTGCAGTAATAGTCCTGAATTATTTTAGGAGGAAGGTCCTGGAGGACATCCTCCTTCATTCTCCGCAGAAGGAAGGGTAACACCTGCCGATGCAGGGCCTCCATCGCCAGGACACCTGGAAGGAGAAATCAATAGTAATCTCTGTATACACACTAATCTTAATAAGCCTCCTAAAATAACTGAGATGTTATATATAATAATCAGACAGAAATTAAACAATTCAGACAACTGTAATGACCAACAGAGCTGACATACCTGCTTCCTGTTCCCGCGAAGAACTTTTGGCATCACGACTGGCCAGGATTGGTTTACCATATCGAGCAGCAAACTGGCGTTCCGTTCCAAGGAAGCCCGGCATGAGGAAGTCAAACAATGACCAGAGCTCCAGGACGTTGTTCTGGAGACAGACGAAAAAGAAAAATGTTCACGCTCCAATTACACAAACAAAAAATTTAAAAAAGGAGAATTTAAAAAGTCTATTCCATTTGCGATAGCCTCTCACCTGAATGGGCGTTCCTGACAATATTACTCGGAAGTTTGCAGCTAACTGCTTGATGGCTTTGGAAAGTTTTGTTTTCCCATTCTTGATGACGTGACCCTCATCGAGGATACAGTAATTAAATTTTATATTTCTAAAATTTTAGAGGAAAAAAATACAGATTCACAAAGGAAGCATTTGTGCAAACATAAAATATATTGTTATTCTGGGAATAGCTCTCACCTAAAAAAGTCGATGTCATTTCGTACGACATCATACGAGGCTACAATAAGATTGTGTTTTTTCACTTGGTGTTGCAACCTGAAAAAGCAGATGCTCATTTAGCTTGAGTGCTCTGAGGAGAATGTTAGCTCGTTAGTTTTATACTAAGGTGTAAATGTGTGAACTGTGACTCGTGCTCACCGCATTCGTTCTGTAGGAGGCCCAGTGTAGTGCAGCGGGTTGAGGTACTCTTTGGTGCAGAATTTGCTTACTTCATCCACCCAGTGACCAGTCAGTGTGGGAGGACACACCACTAGAGAGGGCAGGGGGCTGCAATCCGCAGCCTTAGACTTGGCATATTCTTGTGCCCTGCATAGAGAATCCATTTTCTAATTCACAGTGTTTTAACAGGAAGCCAAGCCTTAATGACATCCAATCATTCCTTTCATGTGAATTAGGAGTAGTAGTACTAGTAGTGGTGGTGGTAATATTAGTATGTATATAACAAGATGTTCAGATACAGCCCTGGAGCAAACAACCATGCAAGAGAAGCTGAATACGAATGCTATAATACATCTGCAAATAACAGGAGCTGAGTCAGTGTGCTGACGCTGCACAGCTGAAAGTCAAACACAGTAATAACAGTAATAGTGTCGTTTGAACTGTATACCTGAGGTAGTGATCTCCTGCCAGAATGCAGATGGACTGCAGTGTCTTGCCAAGGCCCATGTCGTCACACAGGATCCCGTGCAGTTTGTATTTGTTCAGGAAGGACAGCCAGTTCACGCCATCCTGAAACGTGACACAGACCAAATTTTAAACTACAAACACACAGCTCTGCCCTGTTAAAACAGACTATTCCCTGTAGCTATAGTCAGTTTCAGAATGACACTTAAGGCTGAGCAGTTGTGGATCCGCAGCAGCGTGTAAATCAACAGTAGTAACAACGGAAGCAACACTTCAATGGAATTTCTGCTGCTCCATTAAAGAGATGGATGGTGTTCTCAGCAGAGCTGCAAGCAACATTTCTAAAAAGAACTGGCTCGCCTCCCCATTATTCGACTGCTTTAAATTTAATCTGTCAGAATAAAAAACATCCATTGTCAGCATCTCTGTCTGCATCACCAGTCTGTAGCATTTAAAACAAAAGAAAAAATTATCTGACTCCAGTCGAAGAGGCAGCTCAGGCATAAATCAGTGATATGTTCCAGGAGTTGTTACGTAAAATCTAAGAGCACACAGTGGTCATCCTTCATCTGCTGATTTAGAAACACACTAAACTGACGCACACCTGCTGGTACTTCCTGAGCTCAGCCTTAATAGGCACAGGGATCTTGTAGTTCTCCAACTTTCTGCCATCTAGCAGTTGCTCTAGGAAGTGTCGTTCTCTGGCTTTCTGGCGGATCAGGTCAGCGGACATGGCTGGAGGGTCTGGTATGCCTGCCTGGTAGACAAGAGAAAAACAATATTACCTTCAGTAGCAAGACAGTGTATTAGCAAGTGACTGATCTTATAAATAGCATTTTAGCCTCTTTTTTTTTTTTTTTTTACCTCTAGTGGCAGCAGGCGGATGAGCGTAGCAAAGCACTGTGTGGCCATGAAACGAATGCTATCACTGGGGTCACTCATACGGCCCAGCACTGGTACAACCAGCAGCACAATGTAGGGTACAATGTCCACATCCAGCTGCTCCATGACACCTGAAGAGATGTTGATCAAGGACAGTACCGTACAAAAATGACAGGAGCAACCATGAGTGCACCACATCGAATGACACTGTGTCAAGGATACAGGCCAAAGCCTCAATGGCGCCCTCCTGTTTGGTGCTGTCATCAATAGCAGCTAACCAGGGTAGTACACACTCCAGAAAACTGTTCATGGTCTCCAGCATGGCTATCTTACTGAGCACGCCCACGCAGCGTGCTGCCATGTGACGCACCGCTGTGTACGGGTGCTGCAGGCAGGTGAACAGATGGGGTAGGTGCTCCAGTAGCTAAAAGAATACAACACACAGTGAAGAGACATTTAATAAAGCTTATGTACTCTGTTTAATTTACTTTCTGAGATTCTCTGAAGGAACTAAAGTACGATAGAACAGTTTTGGTGACACAATCTTACCAGAGGCTTTAATTCAGAGGCCATGGCACCAGCCATAACCTCCAGAACTTGAAGGGAATTGACCAGTTCCTGGGCTACAGTGTCTCCCCTCTTCAGCTCGGCCTGTCTATCTAGAACACACAAGAGGCACAAGGTGATTCAGTAATCCAGTATAGAGTACTGGCACACAATGGGAATTTTAAGGTTTTAGAGCAGGGGTGTGCAAACTTTTTTAACGAGGGCTAGATTTGATAATGTGAAGTGTGTATTTTTTTTACATACATATGCACCGTTTTATAGCAATTTGATTTTGTTGCACTGTAGCCAAACCAAAGCCTCACCGGAGTGAAAATATGAAAAGCATTAGTCTGCCCTTGTCTCTGTGTTGATGTGCAGTTGATGAATGCCTTCATCTGTCTGAGACGGCCAGGACGCGATGCCGGACCTCCAGAAGATGCCAGGGCTGATTTTCTTTTTCTTTTTTTTTTCTTTTTTTTTTTTTTTATCCAAGTTAGTCCTGAGCCACAAACAAAACATCTGAAAACTAAAACCGCAGGCCAGACTTTTTTTTGCTCTTCAGAACCGGTGCTTTAATGTCACAGTTTGCAAAAAACACAGAAAAAAACCCCAAAAAACTTTTTCAAAGAAAGGTATTAAAAGAAAGGAAATCATAACTATGAAGGAGTGACAAAACGTTAAACGCCATGATTTTGTGCTTGAGTGTTTTATCTCACATATACAGTTGTTTCTATTTTAAACTTGTACTGAAAGGTTACAATGCAGGCTACATAAATGAGTTCATACCCCCTTCTCCTCTTTCACATTTCCTGTCTGCTTCTCTACTAATACCTGTCAAAGGCAAAATGAATCCCACCCCAAAAAAATTATACTCCAATTAAAACTGCAACTGAGACACTTTAATGTACTATCAATTATCTTACTTCAAACAGAATGTGCTGAAGAACAAAGAATACGTTACTGTTCAAATACATCTGGTCTGGACTGCAAATCAAAGACTTCCTGAAATGTTAAGTTCACAGAAACGTTCATGCAACCAGAACCCAAAAATAAGTTTTATTGGATGAAGCTTGAACAGTCAAGACAACTAAAGTTAGAAAACAAATTTTAAACCTCCTAGCCTTTCAGTATTTGAACCAGTGTAACAAACTCCTCTTCCTAATGGAAGATTTTAATTCTGATGAAATCAACATACCGATGCTATGATTTTCAGTTACTGCCGTCTTCAGCGGTCCCACTGTGTTCTCCCAGAGGTACGGCAGAGACTTAGTGAGATCTGCTCCAAAGTGCCTGGCAATAGTTGTTAGGGAGAAATCTGCTCCTCTTCTTTGAATAAGAAATGGCCTTTTCCTCTAAAAGGAACAAAACATAATGGGTAAAAACACAATAGCTAATATGAGGTAAATGTACTTCAGTAATCCTCTGTACCTCATCGTTATCAGGACTGATGGTGCTCCCAGGAGGAAGCTCTGTTGCAGGGGTCTTTGGGGCTTTAGGGGTCGGACCTCTCTTGCTGGTGATGGCAAATGCTGCCTTTTGGTGACGGTACAGGGTGATGATGCCGTGGGTTTTGCTGACCATATGATGCTGGCCATCTTTCTCTAAACTAGCAACTAACAGCATGATAAATGAGGAGAACCAAACACAATCATCATCACCTTACATGGTTAATGCAGGGCCGCAGTGATACTTTCACAACCGTAGAAATCACTAAAAAGATGCCCATGTTGCAACAGCTCTTACCTTTGGCATTTTCTTGGGTCGGGGGTACGGGACATGCAGATGAGGGTGTGGCTGAAGAGTCCACGCAGGCAGAGGCGCAGAGGTTTTTGATGATCTTGGGATTGGGGCACGGCGAGCGTCCAGCACACTGCTGCAACAGCTTGGCTATAAAAGAAGCAGCATAACTCTGAATCAGGGTGTTCTCTTCTCTCTTGATGGTCTCCATCAGAGGCCTGACCAGTGGGTTGAGCTTGTCAGGAAGCACTTGCAGGTTAATCACTGCACAGGCTGTGAACATGTGGACACGCAGATGCAGCTGCTGCCATTCTGTGCTGGTCTCCATCACTGTGGCCTGAGCCTGCTGTCGTTTACTGTCCAGTGTCTGCCACTGTTTAGACTTCACATTCAGACCTGCTGTCGACTCTGTGAAGATGGTGGTTACCTGAGAAACAAGTGAGAGGAGAATGTGAGTGGCTGGAATAGGAGCAATCTGTGACAGAGAACCATTTATGTTAAGCTTAAAGGTTTTAACTGGGTAACGCAGACAAAGCTGTCAGACCTGCACAGAAAACAAATTGGTTGAACAATGTGTCATCATAATAGCAGCTAATCACCATGACAGCTAAATGTGATGATAAAGAACCAAAGTAAATATGGTGGCATCACCACTGTCATCACATGTCGACTCTCTCTACATTTACCTAGTTCCTATACATTTAGGGATTTCAGAGGGTGCTGCAAACCCCTGTGCTTTATCAAGTGTAAGTGCATATGTGGGTGGGCTTACCAGTTCATTAGCTTGGTCAATGGTAAAAACGCTACAGTTGAGACGGTCTTGCAGGTCTATGTGAGCATCAGCTAGCAATGCAATTAGCTGCTTGCACTCATTCTGCATGCGTGTGAAGGGAATGGCAATCTCATCATAGTACAGCTGCTCAGACAGAATGGCCAGAAGTCGAGGCTGCACCATGGATGACACCACCTGGCAATCCTGAAACAGTGAGATGGAAAAGTTAAGCAGAGGTGTTTGGACGCTAAATGTCTAATTCTGTTATGCTCATACAAAAACCAAAGAATCTCAAGCACACCTCCTGCAAAGCAGCCCACTCGCAAAGCACCAGAGCCACAGCTATACGCTGCAGGGCAGACTTGGAGTTGAGGTGGAAGAGCAACAGCTGGCCCAAAGATTCAGCAGGTCGGATCTCCTGAGATGGAGCATTGAGTTGAGGGTCACAGATACACCTACACAGAGCCCCCAGCAATCTGGATTACAGACATATAAAAAGAGAGTGGAGAAAACAGAAACACTCAGAACTGATAGCCTCTTTAAAAGCTGAAGTATTTATCTGGCAATGGCACGCCATGCAGACAACCTAACATTTAAGCTTTTTTATTTCTTGAGGGAAAACCAATCCTTAGAGATCAGAACTGATATCTTTATTAACAGTCACAACTTACTTAGCAGCCATGAGCCGAGCACGGACCACCACATAGTCTCTCGTGCCTGGGTCGTCCGTTACCGTCTCAGCCCCTGCTATATACTCTTGGACAGTTTCTTTCACCTGATTGGTCCCTTGACGTGCCTTTGTGCCAGCTTTGTCCTGTTGTATAAATACATTAACCTTAATTACTACAGTCAATCAACTTAAAAAAAACAAAACAAAAAAAAACAACACATACATTGTTCCTGCACATACCTCTGTATTATTTTCATTTTAGCAATACAATAAGCAGGGTGTTGACCTAACTTAATTAAAATGCCTACTTCTCCGTTTCAGCTAAATATTAAATCAATTAGGTACAAATAAAGTTGTTTCTGATGTGCATCAATCTTCCCTCAGTGTTCCCACTCACTTCATTAAGCAAAATGGCTTTTGGTTTAAATGTGTTTAAGTTTCTTCTGTTGCCTTCCTGCTGTCTGCTTTTTTGCAACAACAAAACCTTCTGTCAAACTAGCTGGTAGCTAGTAACAATACCATTCAAATTCTACAATATGCTTTCGGTAGCTTTGGTACCATAGAAAACAATTAGTGTCACGTTTTCAAAACGTGACTTACAGATATATCAGTTCTCATGACATTCCCTAATCCTGACCTATCTCATACTGACCTTTAAGACTGATATATGTTTTCACATTATGTGAGATGCTTTGGATGATGAAGTGCATAATTATATATACACACATTTGAAAAAAGTATATTTCTAAATCTTAAGCATAAAATATTATTTAATTGCATAAACTTGCTACCAATTAGTATTTGAGGATACCTGCACACACAAAAAATATAACAGAACAGAGTTAAAGTCTGATTGAGTTACAAATAAGGGAAACTACCTTGGTGCGGGCCTTTACTTCCAGAAGCATATTTAGGTCTATAGGAATGTGTGAGGCCTGCATCATGAGACAGAGCCAGGCACCCATCCATGGACAACTGGCTGCCACTACATACTGCTGTGGGGCCTGATTCAGCAGTTCCATCCACACCTGCACACAGGGTCACACAACAACAAATAATGTCAAATTCAAAATGTTATTTGTATACAGCAAATGCGAAATCAGATTCATCCAAGGACAAAAAGTGAATGACCAGTTGAAAATTTGGGAACTGTTGTATTGTTTCACTTTTGGTGTTACCACCAAAACAAAAATATAATGTAAATCATGCAGCAAACCTTTTGGATCAGTTCAAGAATTTCCTCATTGCTTTCCAGTATGCAGGACTGGAAGATGTGCCGCAGCATATCTTGTAGGATAGGGTTGATCCATATTGCACAGCTCTGAGGAACAGAAAACATGAGCCACCACTCCAATCCTATGTATGTATGTATGTAGAAACCTTAAGTACTAACAACATAAATATGCAACTGCTCTTAGTCAGATTTACCTGATCAGCTTTAGACAGCAGAGTGAAAAGTGTTTCCAGTGCTGCACATCTTACTGAAGATATAGTGTGTCTCAAGAATGGCCAAACACGTGGAACCAGGACTGTTAAAGACTGCTGCATGCTACAATAGACAAGAAAATGTGAAGTCAAGAATTTTACAAGATCATATATATACATATATATATATATATATATATATATAAAATATATTCTAGCCTCAGCTTTGCTCATCTTATTGTGTGTATGCGACACATTTCCTAATTTTCTGGTCATGTGTATTTATGTAACTTAAGTTCAAATGTAGTGCTGATATGTCTCCTAGTGCACAAGCACAGAATCAAAAATCCTTTTGATAACAAAATACAAGTCAATAGTGGACTTAGAGTGAAACATAGTATATACTAAGGCCCTGAACTTTAATAACAACACTTCTAATCTACTGTTTAACAACAGAAACTAAATCTTGAGCAAATGCAGCTATGATGTCAGTTATTTGTGTATATTTAGATACTTCATTTAGTCCACCTTGTCAACTAGTATCATTTTGAGAAGCTGTATTCAATGCATGACTTTCAGAGACTGACCTGCATTGTCGGACCTGGGGATAGGTTAACAGGGATGACAGCAATGTCATTATGCTGTTGGTGGAAGCGGTGAGGTCATCCAGGTCCAAAAGAGCGTCCCACAGTGTGTTCACGATAAAGGGCACCTGATAAGACAGGATGTCACAACAAAATCAGGACCGTATGGAACCAACTCCCTAGATGTGACGCTTCAACAAAGAATATTCAATGAGGCAATTTGGTTTTGTATCTCTGACCTTACTGGGGAGTAGTTGTACTAAACCATCCACCACAGGAATGAGAGCTGCAGCTGCCACAGCTCTGACATCATCATCTAGATCCTGTAGGCCTACAGTGATGGCAGGGAGCACCCGAGGAAGTAAAACTGAGATCAAGTCCTGAAAGGCAAATAAACTAATGAAAATGATAATAGATGTACAGCTGTAAGGTTAGAAAGACTGGTCCATTCATCCTTTACAAACATATGCTTCTGGACCAATAAAACCTTTTCATCTGTTCACACATCCTAAACCACCACAATTCATATGTATGACCATACAGGACTCAGATCGTTTCATTGTAGAGCCATGGTACATTTATTTCACAGCTCATCATATTCACAGAACAGGTGGTACCTGTCGGACAGCCAGGGCATATTTAATCCCCAGCAGGCCTCCATGACGGACCTCCCACTGGTCCTCTTTGAGCAGCTTCAGCAGGACGTCTACTGTCATGGAAACACCACTTTCATTCATGTGGCGAAGGGCCACACCAAGTGTCTGAGCACAGGTCTCCCTCACAGGAGCCACCACCTGAAAAAGGGAGAGACATATAATGTAAGATTAATATAAAACAGGGGGGTGAAGATGGGGAAGGGGGGGTGATGACAACAACTTAGTATGTTGACTAGATTCTGCATTCAGTTAATAAAGCTAGCTGATAGCTGATGATCAATCATAACCTATGTTGTTATGATGTTCAATCATATTTAATGCCAACTGAGTACATATTCAGTAATTTGCTAGCAACACATAATGGCTGTTAAAAACCCCAACTAATCAACACCTAATACACGGCCTGGCCAAAAAAAAAGTCGCCACCTGGATTTAACTAAGCAAATGGGTACAAGCCTTCTATTGGATAATTACTGCATGGGCAATTATCTTTCAGCTGGCAACAAGTTATTTAATCCCAACTGGTGCACTGAGTTGTTTCTCATTTCTTAGACAACCATGTCAAAAGACACATCTCGTGGTTGTGGAAAGTGGGCACCCATCATCTTCGAGGAAGAAATGTGGCCGTAAAAAAATCCTGAAAGATTGTAATCGGCGATCATTTAAACGTTTGGTGAAATCAAATCAAAGAGAAACAACAGTAGAAGTCAGGGCTATGTTTAATAGTGAAAGTAAGAGCATTTCCACACGCACAATGCGAAGGGAACTCAAGGGATTGGGACTGAACAGCTGTGTAGCTGTAAGAAAACCACTAATCAGTGAGGCAAACTGGGAAAAAAGGCTTTAATTTGCTAGGGAGCATGAAGATTGGACTCTGGAGCAGTGGAAGAAGGTCATGTGGTCTGATGAGTCCAGATTTACCCTGTTCCAGAGTGATGGGCGCATCAGGGTAAGAAGAGAGGCAGATGAAGTGATGCACCCATCATGCCTAGTGCCTACTGTACAAGCCTGTGGGGGCAGTGCTATGATCTGGGGTTGCTGCGGTTGGTCAGGTCTAGGTTCAGTAAAAGTATGTGCTCCAAGAAGGAGGTCAGCTGACTACCTGAACATACTGAATGACCAGTTAATACCATCAATGGATTTTTTCTTCCCTGATGGCATAGGCATATTCCAAGATGAAAATGCCAGGATTCCTTGGGCTCAAATTGTGAAAGAGTGGTTCGGGAGCATGAGACATCATTTTCACACATGGATTAGCCACCACAGAGTCCTTAACCCCATTAAGAATCTTTGGGATGTGATGGATAAGGCTTTGCACAGAGGTCAGACTCCACCATCATCAATGCAAGATCTTGGTGAAAAATTAATGCAACACTGGATGGAAATAAATCTTGTGACATTGCAGAGGCTTATCGAAACAATTCCACAGCGAATGCGTGCCGTAATCAAAGGTAAAGGCAGCCCAACGAAATATTAGAGTGTGTGACCCTTTTTTTTTGGCCAGGCAGTGTATACATACACTTTCACATACACTAACTTTTCATACAGATATTGACAGTTCTTGAGACTGTCAACACCTTGTGGCATGTTGCAGTGCAAGTGTTACACTAGTAAATATAAAACAAATATAAAATAGGGGTAGCTCAGAAGAACTCCACTCCTTTAACAGTCCATTGTTACATATGGAAGAGATAAGTATGTCTATTAACAACCACTGTCTTAAAAAAACAAAGAATAGTATGTGCTATAATTTGATTGAAGAAATATCTATAGATGTAAATAACTGAAACATTGAAAGTTACCACATTTCCTTTGTTACATGTCCTCACCTTTACTACACTGTATGTTTTACCACAGGTGTGATACATACTGTTTATTTCATTAGCAAAAATAACCTACCTCATCAGACACAAAGTCCCCAAAGCGATCCAGAGCGAAGACACAGAGTAATCGGATAACCAGGTCCTCTATCCACTCCTGATGCTGGCGCAACATCTAAAAAAAATACAAAACACATCAGACAGTTGGTATAATGCTAAATTCTCACCAATATGTTAAAACCCTGAGAACAAAGATGGAATATACCTGTTCTGCAGTACATCCCACTATCTTCCCACCCCCAGCTCCATGAGATTTGAGAATTTCTCTAAGACCTGTGCCTGCACCATGACGAACCTGTAAACAATCACATACACTTCTGTTAACATTTGGTTAAAATGGTTAAAGCAACGTCAAAAATGCTTAATTACACTTCTTTGAGTGTATATAGCCATACAATATATAGAATATTCATATCCAATTATTCACCACCAATTTTGAGAGTTAAAATTAATTAACCATAATATCACCATCCAATCCTGAAGTTTTATTTTGGAGCACAGACTGTACCTTTAACTGTGCTCACATGTCATGCTGTGTACTGTCAGCTAAAATAAATCGTCACACAATCTGAGAAACAATTTCTATACCTCCCATGAAGGATTGAAAAGGTCATTGCAAAGCTCCTCACAGAAGCTCTCCAGAGGCCACTCGTGTATCTGTCGACAAAGCAACGAGACAATCAGTTACACCATGAAATCTAATTGTTGAGGACTTGCTGAAAATCAATAAGTCACTGGGTCTTTTTGGATCCTTACCTCCTCTAAAAGGCCGGAGTTATCTGGAATGTTGTCAATTAAGACTTTATTCTCTGTTGTCGATTGGTCAATAACTACATTAGTGGTTTTCCTCCGCTTCTCTTCAGGTTCACCTTCAAAACTGTCATTACTAAAAAAACAAAATACACACAAAAAAGAAATCAAAGTAAAGTTTTTTTATAATCAGAACTAGTCCTATTTTATACATCCAGATCTGTGATGGAGAAAATACTGTATATAATAATATAAGTCTCCAATGATAACAGACAGTATGCATAATCATACCTCTTTTCATTTGGATCGATTTCTCTGGATCTTTGTTTTGCAACTAACTTGGCCATTCTCTTGGCCTTATTCTTCTGACGACTGCTCATGCCTGGTCGAAACTCTGAGTCGATTAATTCAGCAGCGTGGATCGGCTGAAAACAACACAGTGGCATTTATTTTACAAAGTGAAACATTACCACTACAATTTAGAGCAGATTACTGGATGACTCATTTAACTAATTATTTCCTACTTTAAAAGATTATAAATATTTAAGTAGTGTGTAATGTTTCAAGTAAATCTCAAATCAGTCAACAGCTGCTCTTCTAGACTACAACGTGTCTTTGCCTATTTATGCACAAGTCATTTTATAGGGATTTTCTGTAGGCACAGGAAGACATGAAAAATCCAAGAGCACGATCCAAGACAAAAACTGGAAGCACAAAAAGCACCAACAGGCATAGAAAATAATAATTCATCACAAATACTGTCAGACCAATGATGACACAATCAGTATTTTCTGCTTTCTGAGCTAATACCCTGTCAGGACAAGTCTTCTAGTGCAGCCCAAAAGGTATACAATAACAGACAACATTATGTTAGGCAAGAACAACCTGTCAGTGTGGGATGAGATAAGTCAGACAATGGCAACATTCAACTGCAGACAGAAACTGTAACAGCAGGCCTTACATTTTGGAAGAATATTTAAAATATATAATAATTTAGAGTTCATCCATATAATCAGAGGGAAACGGCATATTGATTCTCTGTTTGTTATAAGTACAAGACATACAAACGTGCATGCTTAAAGGATCTGACCCAAAACTGAAGGCCTAAAAATAATACCCACCAAATGGTTGCGGGAGGTGGATCCAGCTACGGCTCTGGTTCCGTGGGCTTTAAGTCCACTGGTCTGGCAGGTATAGTCAAGGTCTTCATCATTGAATAGCTCTTCTGTGTCCATACCAATAGCAGCACCCATGTCTAGACCCAGTTTCTTCTGGAGCAGCTTCCTTTGGCGAGCAAGACGTTCCTTAGGGTCCATCTCAACTGAGAACAAAAGAACAAAGAAAAAGATTTGTCAAGTGGGAAACCAGCAATAGGGAGCTGGGTTTGGTTGTATGATAAATGTGAGCCGCTTAAATAATTTTAACAAACATGTCTGATTTATTGCTAGCAACACTATAATGGCCGTTTAAGAGCAGCAACTAGAACACCAACAATATATACATACACCTAATATATAATAACTTTTGCACACAGCTTTCTTAAACTCAATTTAAATTATCTTCAATCCTTGAGGCAGTCATACCTTACATGTAGCATGTCCCAGAGCAAATGTTACACTAGTAAATATAACAAACATAACAAATGGGGTAAACAATGTCAGAGGGAAATTACTTCATCGCAGTATAAAGAATATTGCAGAGATATATGTTAACAACAAAAGTGTCACCCTGAAGCTAAATGCACCTTAGAAGCAAACATTATTTGTGCTGGGCCCACAAATAAATATAGGAACAGCTATCAGAAATAGTTTTTAAAGTCACATAGAACAAGCTAAATTTAGTAAACCACAACAGTACAAGGGACATTTAAAGAGTAGCGGACACAGATCTGCAACAACTGACATAACAGCACAATGCAAGACAAGACAAACGGGCTTGTTTCAAATCCAAATGACCACCAAAAGATAAGGATGAGCACCCTTCTCTATTCAAACTGCATTCAAATTCAAGGTCGTGAAGTCTACCTGGGTTTGTCTAGAAACAACCTATGGTCTGGAGTGATGTTGCAGTAGTCCAGTTTATTACCATATTTCACTAGATCAGAGCTACAATATGCAACTTAAGTTAGTGGCAGCATGAGCCTTGAAATGTTGTGGACATTTCATGACATTCACTTCCTCAAGGCAAAACTAATTAATTATTAGACATTATTATAAAATTATTAAACATTTCCTTTCCACAGGCTACAATTGAAGAATACATGAGTGTGCTGGTGTGGATGTTACTGCAGCTGAAAAGAAAACAATAAAAGCAACACTACAAACCACTTTTGTCCTCCTGCAGCTCAAACTCAGCCCCAGCTGATCCCAGCAGAGAGGCCCCGTGTTTAAGTAGGCGAGAGATGTCAAAGTGGTAGAAGCTCAACCGGTCACAAGAGGATTCCTCTGGAGATAAGTCCTCAGAAGACTCTACAGGAAACAAACAAATTAGCCTCATAAATGCATGTCTTTTTCTTTTAGGAACCAAATAAGCCTCTAATTAGCAGAAACCTTAACAACAATGAGTTTGTAAGTTTCCTGTTATTGTGGTGTTTCAGTGTATATGATGACATTTGGTGTACAGCACTGATGCAACATTTTTAAATGTACTTTTACATTATCAAGTGGCCACATCAGGCCTAAGGATTATCCTATAACCTATACCTGAGAGCATGTAGACCTACTTTAGAACTAAAAGATAAACAGTGAAGCAGGCATGTTATCAATCAAGCTGAAATTTAGATAGTTTGTGCAACTAAAAAGGTAACCTACTGGAGCACCTTCAAGTTCACCTTGTTACATTCAATTTTATTGTAAAACAGCAAAAACCTCTATCAAGTACACAAGCACACATTAGTGCTCTGAATGTTTTTTCAAAAACAATGATGCTAAGGGAAGTGCTAAACAAAGCTGGAGATATCTTGGAAAATATATGCATGCATCAACAAGACACCACCAAAAATTTAGAAAACCCACATATTTCAGTGAACAAGCTGTAGAACACACCTTCTTTGGGTTTGGGGGCTGGATCCCACTCAGGAATATTCTTCACAATGGCTTCAACAGCTTGGCCCGCTGCTATACGAGTGTCCCAATTGGGACTCCTTAGGTAGGTCAAAACCTTGTAATTGACAGAAAACAGAATTAATTCTTTTTTAACTACATGTACAACTTAAATTAAACCTACATGACCTATAAAGAGCAGGATGGAGGGAACTAAAATGGTCAAAAGAATATGCCAACTTTAAAACAGCTGCAAGGTAATAATCATACTCGAACACAACCATTACACTGTTATATACTAATCAGTCGCACGTTTGACTGCAGTGATAGCCAAAAATATTCAGGTTGACATTTGCTTACGGAGGATTGTAAAACATTGTTAGAACAACGATGTATCAAATACACACCTTTGACAGTAGATTGTTAAGTTCATGTGGGTGAAGTTTGACCACTTCTCCAAGCTGCTGGGCTGCTGCTTTCCTGGTTACTGGTGTTGTTCCAGTGTCAAGTAGGATAAACAAACGATCAAGTCTAAAGACAGGTTAAAGAACACAAAACAAGGTCGATACAAACTTCACAGATCATGCACATTGTTCAACACTGAACAAACATCCCGTTTCCTCTTCTGCAATTTTTGGTACTCTGTTGTTTTAGGACCATTCCCAAGCATCAAACCTAATCTGAAAACCAGATTATATTAGCTAAACCTTTGTTTAAATACATTAGCATGCATGTATGAATTAAATTAAACGTACCAGACTGCATTTCCATGAGTAAAAAAATATATACATATTATAAATTGTTGGCAATGCACCAAGGTAACCTGTCTAATGATCCTGTTCGCTCAGTGAGGTCATTAGGAGTCTATTAATAAAGTGAGTGGATTAGAGACGTATGGGGCGTGACATCAGGAACCGCTAATACTTAGGTGTGACTACAGATGAGTGCACTTAACTAACAGATGTTATGCAAAGCCGACCACTGGCAACACGTGGAATTATCACAACACCACCACAATGGACAATATTAGCTAGTTAGCATGATATTCAGTAGCTACATAAAATACATATACAAGTACAGTAAAATTATACTTGCGCATTATTTAAACTTACCACGACTTAAATATCAGAACAGACAATCTGACAAGCTTGTGTGTTTTAATTTCCACTGGACACTGTCCCAAAAACCAATATCCGTGATCAGCCTTTAAGTATTTAAACACACGTTATTACTCTGCACTAATAGTCAGTAATGATAACGTCATCTTATATGTGCAAACCAGCTTTCCTGTCAAAATGTCACCAGAACGCCAACTATACTCAGCCTGCACGTAAAGACCACTAAAACGTAAAGTTAATTTTTCTGACATAACTCATCTGCAGCTAACATGAGTCTGGACTGAATTATAAATTCATTCGTCCCCGGTTTTTAAACTCATACCGCGAGTAGAGCATAGTGTAAGTTAACGTTACACTATGCTAGCCTGCTGGCTAACGTTAGTCGGCCTTCGCTATGCCTTTCTTTACCAAATTAAAAGCTAACGTTAGCAGGTGTTAGCAAGTTAGCTAGCTAGGCTAAGTGTTTAGGAAAGTCGGAGAGATAAAACTGAGCCACTACAAGCACAATGTTAAGCCAGTCTTACCTTGAAACTGCCATGGTCGATTACTGTATGACCGTTCACGTCCGTTATTCAACAGGCAACCAGTAATTATAGACTTCTCCCTTTTTGCTGTTTAATGTTTCCACTGCGGCAGATACCAGTAGATGAAGTCATTAGCTAGTCAGCAGCTAACGCTAGCTAGCTGAGGCCCTGGCTGTGCTTTTGACCACCCCAACTCTTGTCTGCCGAAGAGAGTGAGTTCACCACCAATTCATGGCTTCAAAGTTGTCCGTCTTGTTTCTTCGGTATATTCTCCCACAAAATATCGCAAAGAACCATACGCATATCAATCTATAGCTGGAGTTACCCTTCAGAACTCCTCGTGGATAAATATTTTAACCTAACAAGATGTAAAGAGTTATTTTGTTGCACGTTGAGGACAACCCAGAAGACTGTTTTTATATGAGGAGCCATCTTGCATTTATTCCTTCCCCCCACAGCAGGCGGCGGCTGATTGGCTACAGGCATCGGGAGAGCCAATCAAAATACACAGTAAAACAGGAAACGAATGGAAGGAAAAAAGCCACAAAGCGATAGTTTACATTTTTCTAATAGATGTCAAATATATTATTGAACTTTGCGCAACTTTAGTTTAGCTAAAACATAATTTTTAAAAGTGTTTTGTGCATGTGTAGTATACGATCGAATGTGTACAAGATTGATACCATTTAATTGCTTTTATCTGAATCAGACTTCTATCGCTGGGCCCTTATATGCCTGTTTAATTGGTTTAATATTTATTATGATGTTGATGTTCTGTTTTAAGGCATATTTGCAATAAGCTTCTTTTAATTATGTTCGCTTGTCATTAAACTTGTAAGTGAAACCTGAGCTGACCATGGTCCTGAAAAGCCAAATGTTGATCTTCCCAGTCCCCAAGAGAATATTTTTCACCTTAGCACACAACACAAGTGGCATTTAGCAAAGGCACAGTTTAACATGTTTAA
Organism: Ctenopoma multispine; assembly: GCA_034779795.1. NCBI lineage: Eukaryota > Metazoa > Chordata > Actinopteri > Anabantiformes > Anabantidae > Ctenopoma > Ctenopoma multispine. The sequence continues at coordinate 4,361,539 of JAUYWH010000007.1, read as the reverse complement.
TGTTTCTGTTTAGGTGGTATTTGCTAGGATTAATCATCTGAGTCCCAGTATTTTCTGTATACAAATGGAATATGTATTTTATTGTATAGCTATGACGACATGACTGTTAGTACAAGTCTAATTCAATTGCACACCAAACACAAGTTGTATTTTAATATTTCAGATCTTATTTACTTCCTGACCTATTCCTATAGCGTGGAACACAGGTCAGCAAATGAAGCCTCCACACGACTGCAGAGAGTCTAATTTTTACAGTGATTATTAGGAGAAGTGGTATTTGAATATATGTAAACAAAAAAAACCCAAATGGAGAAAGTAATACTTACTAAGCGAAGGAATACTTGATTCAATATTGACAATGAATATTGACATTGTTGTCATTCCCACCCCACGCTCCCTTCAGCACCTGTGTTTATAGTATTACTGATTTCTTGACAAGATCTAGTCAAACCCCTTTCATCATCACAACTCTACAGTGCAACACAAAGTTTTTCACAAGAAAAGAAACACTAAGAGGGTTTAGAGCACAAATAGTTTCCAGAGCAGCTGTCCATGTGAGTAGTTTTACCTCATTGTTGAATCTTGGCATACACTGCCAAGGAAAACCAGGAAAATATGGCATCACTTTTGGCCTTTCTCAGTGTGTTCTCATAACAGTTTACAGTCTTCTAAACTGGGCGACTTTCTTTTTTCTTTTTTTCAACACGGAGGAGGGTCAAGTGTTGTGTTATCCTTATTTATTGGAGCTGTATTTTATCTCTTCTTAGTGTGATGAGATGAGAAATTAATTGTAAACACAAATCCATTTCCACTGCTGACAGTATGTTCCTGAAGCATAAAATGTTGCATAAAATTGGTTTCAGTTGGCAACACTTGAAAACAGCAGTTTCCAGTTCGACAAACTATCCAAAAACTGTTAGAATAAAGAAAAGAAAAAAAACACATGAACAAATGTAAAGGTGTCACTCACACCAAATTACACAGTGGATGAACAACAAAAGAAAACTGAGGCCAAAAGGTTTGAGATTATTTTCCTTTAATATCTTGTGCATTGCACTGTGAAACCATAGAGCAACTGCAGAGAATTTGAATTTGAAATGATTTTTATCACATAATGAGCGTCTATTCTGTTTGCTGGATTTTGGTTATGAAACATTTGTTATGCAATATCTAAAATAAGCACGGGGCAGTGCAGGTTGGAGTACAATATGTGTGTGCTCACATCCAGATTACCGTGAATCCTGATTTATCTCTTCAGGGCTATGCAAAGCGTACAATTGAAATAGGTCACGAGGTCCAGTTAAATGATCAAAAATCAATTTGCAAAAATCAATCTCTTTATTTAATGTCACGCACTTTATGTGTTGCATGTGTCCTGAATCATCACCTAACCCCCTTCCTTTCAGCACCTTCCTTTTGCTCATTACACATCAGAGCATAAAGCAAAAGGAGCAAAGCTGCCAGCTATCAGGTGCAACACATTAATATTGAGCACATTTATTTTAGAACTGGCACTGATTCATTTTGTTTCAGACAGACTCTCTTTCAGCGATGATGTCAGTGAATAAGGATACAGAATACAGAAACAGCTAAAAATAGATTTCAGAATCAAAATATGTGAACATGACATTTTATTAAGACCAGATAATACCAGACATATCTGAACTAGAGTTGGTTTAGATATGCCTAAAGAAGATTTTCTATTTAGATTTCTATATAGATTTTCTAGAAATACTAAATAAAGGCAAAAAACTGACAGATCTATCCTATGAATAAAGTCCTGGCAGCTGGTCATAAAACATACAACTGACACGTGTCAGATTATAGTTTTTATCACTACAGTCACAGAGTGTTTCTTTGTGTTGTGTGACATATCAGTCCTCTTCATCTCATTTCAATATAGTGTTGAGATCAAAGTGACATATTTATGGGGGCTTTTGCTTATATCATCTGCCTTCTGAACAGAGTGACAGCAAATGCACCATCCAAGCCCAACTCAAGAATGCAATTATAGAAATACGTTTGCAAAACTTTGAATGCAATAAATCATCTAAATACAGCTATAACAGGTTTATTAATCCTCCTTCAGAGGCAATGTGATTTTCATGAGGCAGTTTGTTTGTAATGAGCTCATTACTCTGAAGGAGGATGATGCATCCATCCGTGCAAAGAATAAAAATGTGAAAATATTTTCTCCATGTGCAGTGCTCTGATATAATCCCTGTTTAATCTGTAAAGTGGTCACTCCCAGACTAATCAGTCCCATTTAACACTATTACATTAAAACTCAATTCAATTCAATTCAATTCAATTCAATTCAATTCAATTCAATTCAATTCAATTCAATTCAATTCAATTCAATTTATTTACACAGTGCATCTAAAGGCACTTATTTATATATAATATATAGTATAATACAATAATAAAAATATGTATAATATATACTAATAAATAAAATTACTTTACCTGTACTTTGAGCTAAACCAGATAGAATTCTGAAACTCAGAGTAAGGGACATGAGGATAATAATAATGATAATGAATAAATTATGAATCATTCCTTTTGTGTATTTCATTTATATAATTTCAGTGTTCAGGGAGCAGACACTGTCATTATGAGCCTTTGAAAGCTTTAGTGAGGAAGCTGTGAGAAACTGCAGCGATGCGTGTGAGACTGTGTCTCTGCGTCTGTTTTGGGATGTCTGACAGAATGTGCGATCAATGATGTCTCTGTGATGAATACCAGCAAACACTGCGCATGATGTCATGAATTATCTATCAATTCATTCCATTTATTGAATTACACAATTTATTTACGTATATGACAACTTTTATCATGACCAATTTATTCATTTAATATTGAACAGTTAGAGGCTTGACACCTGATTACTTTATGTGTCTCAACTGAGTTTCTTCTTCTATTGGCTATTTTTAGACAATTTGTTCATACAAAATCAATTTATGATATGATAAACTAAAATCAAGATGTTGCCTCTTGGGACAGTTTAATGCCTATTACAATCATGTCTATACTATTATGTACATTGTAGCAACAACAGTAGAAAAGAATCAATAGTTCTTGTAATCTGAACACACCACATTTTAGTTAAACCATAGTACATCTTTTTTTTAATATTTAGCTTCATAATAATCTTTCTAGATGTGAAATTTCATGATTTGGTCCCTATAGCAACATGAAACACAGCAATGCACCAAAGTGTGCCTCGGAGCAGTCCTCACGCTGGTGTCTTGTGAACAGCGGCGCTGAGAAACGAGGGCTTTTGCCTGTATGCCCTGAAGGGGTGGTTTGACTTCACAGAAGAAGAACAGCTCAGTACGTCAGGCTGCTTTCAGAGAAAGTGATGTAAACCTTTTTTGGCACGTCTTATTATTCTTTGTTTCGAGTCAAAGCTGCTGCATTAACTAAATTTGGACTGAGCTGGAGACAGCCACCCTAAACATTATCTTGTGAGATAATTTGATAAACCTGGTAATAATGAACCAGACATGAACCAGCAGCCCCAAATCATGAGGCTCCTTCCACTGTAAGTCACTGTGTTGTGATTTGTGTTGTGTCATCACACACTTCCAGGCAGAGCAGTCACAGTATTGAATCATCTCCATTTGTAGACAGTTTAATCTAAATATGGCCTGATAAACATCCAGGATCCTGATAATCTATTTTTATGCTTGATCATAAGTCTTAAGTAAAATAAATAATGTTTCTAAGATGCTTCATGTAGATGGAAAAACACTGCACGGGACATAAAGGAAAATCCACTGGTGGAGTTTGATAATGCTTCAAGCTCCTCTCAGCATGACTTCTAATCTTTGACTGTGTGGCTCATTGCTGCTGCTGTGTTGTGATCTGACCACTAGCAGAAACACACACACCTATCCACAGGCTCTTTCCAAGGTCAGCCAAGAGGAGTACACCCCAAGGATTATAACCATCACTAATGTTCATTTTTAATACAGTAAATACAAATGCTAAACCTTGTTTGTGCATGGAGAATCAAATGGATGAGTGGGTTGTTTGGTTTGTACATTTGAGCAGCCACAGTAAAGTGTATGTGAAACTCATTGAACTCATTTCTTATTCTGCTTTTCTCTTGTCTGGTTTAAATGGTATTGACATTTGAGGTTCCTCATGCTGCCTGCTGGGATGAATTTACATTTGACTTAAATTCCTCCATCCTTGTTCATTTCGATTTGTCTGCCACACACTGAGAAAAGGATTAACACAGAGCCAGTATGTGTTTTGAAAGGGATGCGAGTTATTCGGACACAGCATATAGCAGAGAAGTAAACCTGCCTGTGCAAATTCAGAAATCATGGTCCACCTACTGATTTGGCTATTGAACTGATATCCACAGTTTTTGGAAGGAGGGCAGCAGTGAATCACAAATAGCCAGAAGACTTTGGTCATCGTCACTAGGTTTATCAGTCTGCTTCCTCCTCCACAGGAAACTCTGCAGAGCATGAACTCAGAGCGGAAATGCTATTTTGGTAGGTCTGCCTCATTTTGACATGTAGGAATCAGGGCTGCATTGAAGGTTTACTTGGAAATGCAGTTTCCATCACGCTTGACAACACTGGTTTCTAACAGGAACTAAATCTAATTAGTATCTTTTTACCCTCTGGTGTAAATGTGTAAAGGAAACACGTTAATATGGAGTTTATATAACTAACTGTTTTAAGTCTGTCATTCTAAGGTTGATCTCCATGTCCAGGACAGTGGGGGCATGCGGTTCACCTCAGAGGTACACAAAGTTAATACACTGAATAAATATTTAGCTTATTCCATTCCATGCTCTGACACAACAATTGAGTTTGTCTGAAATTCAGAGTGTAAAAAACAAGACACACTGTGATGAAATTACAAAACTCATGTGCAATATATTACAAGACCTTTACTGAAATGCACAGTCTTCTGATATAATAAATTATGGGACTTCAGTCCAGTGTCTGGTGTTAAATCAGAAATGGGAGACACACTGCCCTCTGCAGACTGTGGGTTCACTCGGCACTGGGCATAAACTTTTGATCCCGGTATACGAGTAAACTGGGATCAAAGTTTACTGAATCAAATACTGATAACAGCATTGACACACAAACAGTATAACACAGTATAAACAGTATAAAGAGTTACTGACTGGTGGATGTGATTCAGTATCCAGACTTTGCAATGAACACTCCCACTATAGAAACACCAAATAAGGTAATATCATTTTGTGTTGTCTAGTCCTCTAGTAATTCAGAGACACTTTCTGAGTTACAGGCCTAAAGCTCCAGAACATCTTCACCGCTCCATTTAAATTCATTGCACTGTAGCTGTCACCCATGATGCATTGTTTTATTGGGTTGCCAACAGTAACTGCTATAAGCTGTGGTAAAGATGCAGTTCACAAGTGGCACCTTAAGCTTTACTGTAGGTCCCCATTAGTTTCATCCTTTTGAATAATGTACACAGTCAGCCTGGTTATGATATTTCCTTCTAACTGACTTCAGTCACTGAGTCACTGGCTCCTCCTTCTCAATATTTCACCTGCTGAACAAATATGTTTAAACGTCCAGTGCGACAGGTGAAAAGCGTATGTCGACGAGTCTTGTGACTCGTCGACACTGTTTTACTTGTTTTTATTTCATTTAAACAACCGTATCATCTGTTTGCATCATGTTACCTTTCACATGTTCACGCAAGAGAGACCATTGCAAAAAAAACCATAATGAATGTCACACAGTCCGGGACTGTTTGACTTGAGGGTCATAACTTTCCTCATCTGATATTCGGATTGTAAGAAGAGTGACCAGACAGGGTGTGAACCCAGAAGACACATTCACTTTAAAGGATTTCAATACGGCAATCGTGTGAGAGACACGTCAACCATAACACATTTTAGGCAATATCCTACATCATAAGAATAAAGCAGCAGCACACGATTCTCAGTTAAACACAGATTTGTATTTTATTTAAAACTATCATCGTTGAAGTGCACAGCACTGACTGAAATCCTCTCTGCTCAGAAGAGCAACCATTTTCTCAGCAAATAAATTGTGACATTTAGAGGAGTATATTCTTTCCTAGTTTTACAAATGAGTCATCAAAACAAAACAAACAAAAAAATAAATCAAGACACAGAACACCTACACAAACTGTGCTCTCTTATCTCAACCACAAACCGACATAAATCCCTTTTTGTTACTGCCCTTTCAACTTAGTCATGAAGGCAACAGGCACAAGGTATTTATACATTTAACACTGAGGTACTTTGGCTTAATTAAATACTTTTGGTCTGTGGTTAAATTATACAGTAACACTAGTACAGTGGTGCAAACTCTGCCTCTAGTGATGTCACAACATCATTCATACCCGATACCTCAAACATCTTGAAAAAGAAAATTTCTCATGCAGGCTCTCCGTAAAAAACTACAGCAGAGCATGCATATTGCACATTAGGTATACCTTTTGGTTCAAAGTGCTGCACCGATCTCATCAAGTCTCTTGAAATTAAAAACAAGCTTTTTTTTTCCCCCTTCAGCGTTTTCTGTTCTGTTCAAGAGAAACAGATAATCTCTTTTCTCTTCCTACCTATAAATAACTACGTCCTGAAAACCCATCATCTGTCAAAGCACGGAGCAGTGCAGGTGTAATGCATGCTGACTTGGTAAGCCCTGCTGGGGATGCTGGACTTTGGATCTAGTGAGGCACTGATGGCCTGGGTGCTGGCATCCCGGGGGACATTAGGAGCCTGCAGGCTGGTAGTGGAGTGGCTGAGGTAGGAGGAAGGCCTGTGATTAGGGGCCAGGCCCGGCTGTGGAGCCTGCTGGGGGTACTGTACACTAGGCCGATGCAGGTACTGAGCCACAGCGGGGGTCTGGCCTGAACTGTGGTACACTGTCTGGCCTTGCTGCTGCTGCTGGCCGGGCTGCTGGCACTTCTGGTTGTTGGCCTCTTTGACATCACTGTCATGTGCACTGGAGAACAAAGAGTTGCACTGTTGATTAGATTCTAAGCATTGTGGTGTCTCTTTGTCATATGTAGAAAGAAATGTATAGACTAGCATCTGCTTGTACTGTGTGTGAGGTCATACTTGCTCAGGTCATGTGTCAGACTGTTCTGTGAGTTGCCAATGTCTAGCTGCAACACTGACTAGATAACTTCCTTTATTTAAACAGGTCATTATGTTCTGAGCTACAGACGGATACACACATGAGTAGTTTCTCGGCACACGGGACCAGGTTCTCCCACGTGTAGCCTGTGAGGCGCTGCAGACGAGGTGGCCACGTAGGGGACAGGTGGAGAATGAGGCGAGATGCGGCCACACACGCAGCGGCCACCAGTGAGGGGGCAAAACGCAAAAACGCATGATCTGAGGACAAAATAAGAAGAGCATAACATGTAGAAAGAAAGTTGTAATGGTACAAAGCAGAGATTTCTGCTTAACATAATCAGCCTGAATATACTTGAAACATTCAGTTTCTGTACTTGTAGGGAGACACAGCTGATTGTTAAACCTACATCTAAAGCCATGTCATTTGTACACGCTCTCAAATTTATTTTTTCTTTCACTGAGCTTCTGACTCTAAATTAAAAACATTACCTTATCGAACGCAACCTACCTTGCAAAGAAACCTCCAGGAAATAATCTGCATACTTGGCCATGTACAGTTTAGTCTTCTCTAAGCAGGTCATAGGCCAACCATCATGGAGGTCTCCCTCGTGGACGGCAATGGAGAGGTAATATTCTATGAAATGAGCAGCTGTAGGGAAGTACAGGTTCCACTGGAAGGTTTCCAGTAGGAGGATCTCCATGTGTAGCAAACCCTGCTTTGACAGGACCAGGTTCATAGAGCTCATGCAACTCAGGCTGTTGAGGGTGTCCAGCTTGGGCACGTGATCCTCCCTTTCCTCAAATTTACCTGCAGAGAGGAAATATTTAATAAATATTTCTATATCCATCACACCAATGATAAGACTAAGCAGCTGGACACTTGTTCTCTGTCACACACACACTTACTGGCCAAAAGAAGACACGAGAGCGAGACCATATGAAGCTGCTGCACTGTGACATCATAGCGGTCCATGAAGAGGTCCAGCAGGTAGACGGCCAGGTGTCTGGCTGCAGGGCACAGCCGGAAGCGGTTGCTGACGATGGCTATGAGGTCTGCAAAGTATCGTCTCAAGCTGAGCTGGGGGGACTGTCCTTTGTAGGAAGGCAACTTGAGCTCCTGTTAGAAAACATAGTGTGTTCTACATCTCACAGCACACAAAATTGATTTTCAGTCAAATGTACCGTTTCACCACCACATAGTTTATTTTTTAGCCCTGATTTTTTTTTTAAATATTAAGTCTTTCTGTTATGTTTTTTTTTTTTTTCAAGCAGCCTCAGAAATCTGGTATAGTTAGTCTAAACACAAAGTAAACAGACAAGAGTGGAATGAAACATAGACAAAAGTTTATTAATAACAATGAGGCATAAGCCAAAAGATAAAAACTTTTCCCATATTTGTTTCAACTAGACTATTATGGCAGCCATCACAAAAGTTACGTCCCACTCACTTTGTATCGTAGCGCCTGGTATATGTCTGCAGCGAGCTGTCCTTTCCACCACTGATTCTCTAGCTCCATTTAACAACGGTGCTTTAGAAACCTCTGAAAGGCAAAAACGTGCACGACCGTTCATCAACTAACACCTAACGCTGAGGGTGTTCTGCACATGGACAATGTGTGTTAAGAAGGCACTTTGAAAGTGTCATGCGACACCCGCTGTTCACGTTTGCGGATAAAGGGGTGCGCACAGAGGTCCATCCAGCCCGCTGCCCTCCGTGTTTTATCTAAACCGTGTAGCGACACATGTGACAGTTTGACGCTTCAGAAAGTGAACACTCACCCAACGAGCACATGCGGCCACTATCGCGGCCAGTTTCACTGAAGGAAACTTCAATTCAAACTAGCCGAACACGTCCGCTCGTCCGCTCATTGTTGTAGTCAGCGGAGGAGGTGGGGGGGGTCCTCGGCTCAGACAGCACGAGTTCAGCAAACACAGCTGCTGCCTTCAAGTACTTCCGGAAACACCGGCTCCACGTTGAGAGAGCGAGAACACTCAGCGGAAGCGAAGCCGAACAGCATGTGATTGGCATAGAGTAGACGAGGGGCCATAACAGATTTGGGTCTGCAGCAATACCACGTTAGTGATCACATCGTATTATTCTATCTATCATACTATATTAAAATGTTTATCAATTGAAAATACCAAAACAAACGGAAATGCAGTCTTTATCCACTGTTGAAATTCGGAAAATGACATGAGTTAACGTTTTGATTAGATGTCTTTTCTTTTTATTTATTTATTTATACCGGTCCGGGTTTTTACTGTGGCAAATTTCGAAATGAATGAGAAGTTTCCGAAAGCACTTGGAAGCATCATTCCTTTGCCAGCACTGGTAGAGACCAAAGAAGAAGAAAAAGTAACGACTGTCAACATCCAATCGCCAGATAGCTGCCATGCAGATGCAACCAATAGCCCACAAAGGCGAATTGACAATAATTACTGATCATAATTGCTTATGATTTAGCAAGCTGCAGTTCTCCATAGCAAGGTGCACTGTTAAACCGTGAACTGACTGGTGTCTAGAATTTTACTGGAATTTAAAATAATAAGGAACTGATCATTTTGATGGACAATATAGGCTATAAGATTTCTGCTGAATGCAGTTTTTAAATAAAGAAACATGAAAAACAAGTTTATTGATAACATTTTATTCAGTTTGTGCACTGCAGTTCCAGTGTTTAGTGGGAGCCTGTTTTGTGCTTAGTTTGAGTAGTCACACTTGCAGCTAATCCTACAATAAGCCTCTGTAAAATGACAAACCCATTCTATAAACTCTTTAAGGATTCCTTAAGGTCAAATTTATCAGTTAAAATGCTCTCTTGCATCACTGAAGCACCCAGAGGATCCCTTATCATGGTGCTGTCTTAGGCTAAATGATTCTGATGGGGGATTTACAGTCCCCTCCAAGAGAATGAGAATAGCAAGGCCAATTCATTTGGGTTTTATGTGCACTGAAGACATTTGGAATTAAGACTGAAAGATAAATATGAGATGAAAACTCAGAATTTCAGCTTTTAGTTCTTGGTCATCGTCGGATAATCTACATGAGTCAGGTATTCGTCTGTAAGCTTGCATGTTTCATGTTTCAGTACACCTCTGGATTCACCTCCACTGTGCTTCACAGATGTTTCTTTTTTTTTTAATCACTTTGGTCGCATAACTCCAGAAAACCTTTTGACTTTTTGTGGCTCATCTCTCTACACTTCTGCAAATTCCAACCTGATTTTCAGTTTCTTGATGCTAATGAGGGTTTTGCATCTTGTAGTATGGTATGTTGTTTTGGGGGTTTTCTTCACAGCTCTTGTGAAGCTTTCTGGTTTTCATTTTGATTTATTAATAAATTCAGCTGGGTTTTTACACTGGTAAAACCCGAGGCTTAAACCAAGAGAAACCATTTAGAGCTATCAATTGTTTGTCAAACTCACAGGGCAGCAATAGGAATCAAGAAACATCCAGTTACAGTACTTCAGCTCCCTTAAAATTGGGTGGTTTGATACAAAAGCTGCTGTTTATGTTGTTTAATAAATGAATAAATTAAATTCAGATCTTTTGTCTCATATCCACCTTTTGATGTTAAACCCAAATGTATCCAGTGTACAGCACAAATGAACTGCCCTTTCTGTTCTAGTACATTTGGAGGGCACTAATTGTGTTTTTGCCCTTCTGAGGTACAAAGTGACAGTGACAGTTCTCTGCCCCCAGTTTACTCAGAAGTTTTGTAGTTCATAATAAAAAATGGGTCAGTTTGCCCCAGCAGCACAGCACAATTCAATCTGACCTAAATAGTTTAAAACATGTGGAATCACTTAACCAGTACATCTGACTGTGTAGTATAGACATTTATTGTTAGGAAAATTCCCTATAAAACACACAGTCCACAGAGTGTGGCTGCACGAAGAGGATGAGTCTTAAGAGGACTGGTAACCTAAATGAAAGAAACAGTTCAAGTGGTGGATAGTTTTGTTCTTAATGGACTGGAACTGTACCCATGAGGAAACAAATGGTATCCTGGGTGGAGGGAGTTGGTGGCCGTCCTTTATGTGCTATTCTTCCCCATGGTGTCATGCAGTTCCTCTGTGGTGGGCAGTTGACAGCCATTGACTCGCTCAGAGGTGTGAACAATCCACTGCTGTTCTCTTTCAGAGCAAAGGCAGAAAAACAAAGAGGATGTAAGCCGTTCAGTTGTTGATATAACGCCGGACCAGGCAGTGTGAAGATTCCTGACTATTTTCAGAGCATTATCTTTTCAGTAGAAGGTTGGTGATGCCAAAGATCCTGAATGACTCATCTGAACCAATCTGAACCATTGATTTATTTGAGGTACATTAGACTATACTTGACAAGAGAAAAGTTCATCTTTACCTTATCTAACGGTTTCAGCACAAAGGTCCTTCTGCCCATATAGACTCACGAATATGATTCAATAACAAACTTGGCTTTGAACACCAGGGTCTCACTGCAGAGCTGCTTTCACAATTAAACCGCCCACCTTCCTCTCAGGCTGTATTCTTGTATCTAAAAGTGATTTTTCAATTGCTTGGACCAGATATTTTAGCCATTATTAAGCGCTCTCTGCCTACAGGTTTTTCAGCTTCCTATTTTGAAGGACCCCTAGTTGGTCAGAAATTTCAATCAATAAAGTGACATTTAGTTTCTTTTAGAAAATATTGTCTCCACTCATTTGATTATTTTTTATATATTTTGTTATTATTATTATTTTATTATTTATTTTTACCTGGTTTACCTGCTTTGGTCAAGGTCATCACTGAACATTTGCTTGCTGCTGATGCAGACCTAATAAATGTGTTGGCGTCAGTGATGAAACTGTGGATTTGGATTGGTTCACCTGTCCAGCAGGTACTTTTCTGTTTACAGGCATTTTTGGATATGCTCCTCCCTTTTTGTTATTTGGCTTCCATTTGATTCGCTACAGTATGTATATGCTGTGAGGAAACCATGTCCAGACATAATTGTGATTTTCATTTCTAAGAGGATGACACAACTGAATGTCACAATAAAGCCTGGCACCACTGATGTATCATTTATAATGTGCTGTCTTAATGAAATTAGGAATTGGAAATTAAGAAAAGAAGTGACACTTTCTGGTCTCAGTCCGGGGTGGTAGTAACGATCCCTTTTCCAGTCTGCGAGTCTTATCTAACAAACAACACCTAGAGACCCTAGGTGACCCAAGACATATTCTTTACATGTAGACAACAACTGTTGTGCAATCCTTGTCCAGTCAAGATATTTAACCAAGAACAGATAATTCCTTTCAACTACAGATCTAGAAAAGGTCGTCTATGCTTTTATCTCGTCCTGACCGGACTACTGCAATCTGAACAAGAGTCTTTTGGTATCACAAGACAGAACATCAAAAGACTACAGATAATGCAAAACATTGCTACCAGGCTTTGTTACTCATTTTATGACATAAGGGTTGATTTTACATTATATTTTATATTTTAAAGCCTTCAGTGGTCACATTTCTGCCTATTTTTGTCATCTCCCTATGGGTCTGATCACTACACATTTGCCAGGACCAAAAAGTTTTAGTATATTCTAACAAATGTACAAACTAAACTCTAAAAAGTAAAAATATTACATTCGTACAACTCCAATAATTCCATTTGTCCATTAAAAAGTAAGTAAATAGCTACATGAAGTTACAGTTTAAACTGTATCTAAATCAACTACATATATGTTGAAGACTTTCATTAAGATTAATTACACTACTAAAAGGTCAGTGGTGTAAATTAATCTACAACCTATCATCCACGTGCAATAAAGTGTGTCACATTTACTGGCCCGGTGTGCTAGTTTTATAGCTGTTATTGAACTTGGGGAGTAGCCCATCACTCTGAGTTAATGTAATTTGTGAAGTGCTGGACTGATCCAAAGGGCATCCTGGCATAGCAGAAGTAGCCTAACCTACAGCTTCACTCTTCCCATGTCTTGTCCATTAACTTGGCAAGATAATTGACTTTATCTTACGTGCTGTGCCTGCACATCACATACAGTCAGCACATACAGAGCACTGACCTGAAAATGAGCAAAATAACTCCTGACGGAACACAAAAAGAGGCAGAAGAAGGAAGTGGCATTAAAAACACATGGCAAATTGTCATAAAAATATTTAGTTAGGTATTTTATCATATTCCTTTTGCTCCCTTGCTGAGCTAAATATAATAAACATAGACATATATAGTATATTTCCTCTTCATCATTCATTCATACATTCAATATTGAAACAGTTTAAAGGCATCACTTATTATATCTGTATTCAACGAGACAAGAACTTCATACAGATAAATTCATATAATATTGATGTAAACATTGCAGCTTAATCTAATTGTACATGCTGTTTAATTTGTGATCCAACTCCAAATGTACTGTAATGTTGCTGCAGCATGGTTTAAGGATGTTACATTAACTGGAATATTACAGAGCATAGATATCTGATATGTTTACACGGACACATTTTAAGGGACTTGACAGTGACATTTAAGAGCATTTCAGACGACTTCTTTTACGTCTCACACACATACATCCAGCACGGAGACAGACGCGAATTAATGAAATTCACTTCAAAATGTTGTGAAGTCAGCCTTTACTGGAGATTGATTCACATTCGTCTGAAATGTCATAGGAAATGTTAACACCATATTTGGGTTTATTTTAACCCCAGTGAATATTCCACACCCTGATTTATCCGTGTAAATCATGGCATGAGTGCACGGAGAGCTGTGTGTGCGTGTTCAGCTGTAGGCCCGGGACAGGACAGCTCTCACCAGGCTAAAGGCTAAAGGAGCTCAGAGGCTGTAATCCCCGGATGAAACCATCATGGCTGCCAGTCGCTGAGCTGTCAAGCCCTCCACAAAAGAAAAGGTAAAAAAACAAAAACCGAGACAACTACACAAATAACTACATCTTTATCATGTATGTGTACAGTGCGGTAGCTTTAACAGCAGCGATAACTCGGTGCAAGTTTAGAAAAGACCCGTCTGTCGTAACTTTGTCGCGACGCTTTTTTTTTTTTTTTTTTATTCTTCAAGTTATTTCGTCTTTGTAAGCTGTCGTGCGTCACGGTAACGCTAATTCAAATCGCATAAAAGCGCTATCTGACAAAACGTTACCGCAGCTCGGCTCCGCAAACGCTGCTTAAACAACAGCTACACGTATTTATACGCGGAAGGGAAAATGCTATGCGCTCTTTCTTTTTTTACCGTAACTTCACAATTCCCATGGCGTTTGTGGCTCGTTGCAGTCCCATCACTTTGTTGTGGTAACGTTCAGTCAAACTGCCACAATAGACGCACGATTCGCCTTCATCTGTTACCAAAACGTAATCTGTTATAAATATCACTCTTGTTCATTTTTATTCGTGTATGTGTCCTGTTCTGTGTTCTGGGAGCGTTTTCATTGCACCTCTCTACACAGCTCGTAGTTGTTTGAAGTTCCTAACTACTGTGCAAGGAAGGTTAAGAGTTTAATGCAGTTTCCCGCACCTGGTGCTCAATGGAAGTATTGTATTGATTGTATATGTCATGTTTATACGTTAGTGTCATAAATTAATATCCATAACAGCAACAGGTGGAGTACAGCAATATACATAGCAGTGTGAAAACGGTGTATGTGATGTCTTGGAGTATGTTGTTTTTTTTGTTTTTTGTTTTAAAGAATTTTATAATAAAAGCGAAAGACACAAGCATCTCGTGATTCATTGCATTCACTTTGAAGCTGTATTACTTTCAGTTTATTGTTCTTTTTTGCTTTTTTGCCCTTTCAGAAATCTGATAAACCATGGATTTGATGGATATTTGTGCAGCCACGTCCACTGGAGATAATAAACGGCGTGTCAACAAGAAAAATAGAGCTTGGCACAAACAACTCCACCTCAGGAAGAGTGTTGTTGAACCCTCAACTATGCAAAGTGAAGATAAGAGTGGACCAAAGAAGATAACAGAGGAGTGGGAGCACAGCACAGTGTGGTCTTCATCAAAAAAGTCCTTGCAGGAAGCACAGCAGAGTCATAATACGCTCAGGTTTAAATGCTCTCAATGCAGGGACAACTTGAAATATCTTCCCAAAGACTTGGTGAGACACTTTGAGGAAAAACACAAAGGAAGCCTGCCAGTTTTTCCCTGTCACACATGTACTTTTAATACTCATGAATTCTCCTACCTTCAGGTTCATCTATTAAGCCACAAGGACACTTTTTCTAGTTGCAGCATTTGTAACGACAATGTGCAACGCACATGGTCTGAGTTCAGTGCACACCTGACTATGGATCACTGCCAAAATGGAAAATATTCATGTGAAATTTGTAAGATATTCTCCACAGGCGATGTCCAGGTCTTTTTAGACCACGTATGTGTACATAACTTGCACGAGGCAGGAGCCAATGATGATCTGTCGCCGCACACAAAGGACAAGGATCTGTTTGGATCTAAGACAACCACTCAAAAGTTACACTGTCAACACTGTGGCTATGAGGCATCACAGAAGTGGTTGATCGCCAAGCACATTAAAGCTGTTCATGTTTGCCAGAATGGTAATCAAAGGAAGAAGAAGAAGGAGGTTCATTCTCCAGCAATGAAACCAAATAACCCTATCCCAAAAATGAAGCCTAGATTAACAAGAAGTGCAGTTAGGGAAATGTGCTGGCTGACACAGGACTGCCTTTCTTTGCCAGGGAGGGAATTTTTGGATAAATACTGCCATCTGTCAGACCCACAAACAACACTAGAAGAGACTCAGCAGTTTTTGATGAAATCTGTCACTAGGAAAACCAGTGACCGGAAATGGACCAAGGCACTTAAAACTGTTCTGTCAAATGTCCCACAAGATATGAGCCTTCACCCGAAGTCAGAGAATGGCATCATGTTGAACTCGTCGGATCTTACATTCCTTACAGTCAAAAACAAGATAACTGTAGCTCAGAACGGTGCTTCGTACACCAAAAGGTTGAAAAGGATGGCGTCATCAGATAAAGAAACTGTCATCCCTGAAAGTGCTGCTGATGATGCTTGTTGTGTAGTTGATCACAATGTTGGCCAGCCAAATTTGAATGATCAAACACTTTGTGAACAGACTGAAACCAAATTACATACTGACGTCTTGGTGTTTGCTCAAAACGAGCCATTTGAGTGCGCTCAATTGCAGGAAAACATAGAGAATCAGGACTTGGAGACTGTTCAGGAGGAGCATGGTAAGCACCAGGAGTCTATAGATGAAGATGGGATTAATATCTCAAGTGAACTGAAGTTGACAAATGAATATGAAGACCAGGTGTCCGTTCGTAAAGTGCCACCAAAAAACAAGAGAAGGTATCTGAGATGGAGGAGAAAGGCCAGATATAGAAAAGTCGATAAAAGATCATCAGCCTTAAAGATCGTACTGAAGAAGAATCCTGTGAAGGAGAAGCAGTGGGTGTCACAAAGGTCTTTGTCTGCATCAGGAAGTGGTTCAGCAGATCATGGACTGCCAGATCTTCATAAAACAATTCAGATAACTGAGGAGATTCTTCAAAATGCGCCAGTAACACAAGTGCATCAGAAGAAGACCAGAGCTTTCAAGACTGACCTGGCTGATCAATCTGAAGCCTTGACTACAGTTTCACAATGGAAGCCAAGGCTAGAACTCAGCATCAGTTGTGATGCAAAGCCAACTGGGTCTAAAAGTATGGATGGTAATGAGCCTGTTACAGTTGAAGGCTCGCTGTCGACACATCAAGAAATGCAGGGTGTCGGAGAGATGTCACCGCAGTTCTTGGAAACAAAGGTTGACAAAAGACGTTGCATACCAGACAATAAAAATTCAGCAGTTAATGGGGTGACTTCTCATGGAAGTTACACCAAGCCTTCCCCTGTTTCCCAACCTGTAATTACACCACACGGTAAGATGACAGGTTGTATTTTCTACATGTACATGATGGTTCAAGATATAACATGGAATGGTATTTTTTTTGACATGCTGTTTTAGTTCAAATTAACCACTTATCAACAATTGTAAACTTTTTCAAAAGCATTTTAAAATGAGTGTTTTTATCTTTCAGGTAAGACTAACTTGGAAGATTCATACATTGCTCTTTCTGCAGAGCACTGTAAAAAGGGGATTGAGGGGATGAGAGATGGAGAATTCCCTGAAGATCCCTGCTCAGATTTCACCGACAGCACCCACTTTCCAGGAAAAGCCATTCAACAGGAGCCCTCGCCAGCCTCTAGGCATGGCTGGCAGTCAGTCCCAAAAAACCTGGAGAGGACCCTGAAGTTAGTAGCCATAAATCCATCTCAGCTGGTAAAGCGTCCGGCGGGAGACCAGCCTGTTGTGGTGCTAAATCATCCAGATGCTGACATTCCTGAGGTGACCAGGATCATGGAGGTCGTCAAGAGGTACAGAGGAGAGGTGCAGAAGGTTGTCCTGTCGCGCAGGACTCTGAATGCTCTGTCAGCCATGAATGCTGAGGTCCCTAAGACAAGTGACCCAGCAAATGCCCTACCTGATTCTGCGGGGCAAGGTAAAAACTCTGTCCAGGAGAGGTTCATTTTAAAGTTAAAACTTCGTAGGTTGAGCAGGAAAAAGTACGAAGTAGTGAGCGCAGTCTCTCCCAGCAGGGAATCTGCGCCAAGGTACCGCTGCTGGTTTTGCGGCAGGGGCTTTGAAAGTCGGGAAATTTGGATGGGCCATCGGCAGCGGCATCTGATGGAATGAAAAAGCCCAAACTGTGAAAACTCTTGAATGTCGCGCACACTGGATGAAAAACAAAACTAGTCTGGAAAAAGTCGACTTTGCAGTACAACAAAACAATAATGGGCACAGTGATAGCGCACCTCAAGTTTTTTTTAAAGTCTTAATTAAAATGGTTGTTTTTGATGAGAATCAAATCACACTTCCTGGAGGGTTCACGTTCTCAGGGTAATTTAAATATTTACCTTTTTCTCTCTCTCTCCCAGTCTCGGTAGCTTGATACAAAATCTTTGTAGATTACTAATTATTTCTACAGCCACAAGGGTGCGCTGATAGTTTAGTTCTTTGTATTGTTTATAATTTGTCCATGCAATAGCTTTATTTAAGGTAATATAAGTACACTGTCATATGGAATCTTTTATAGAACACTGTAATATGTACATTTGCCATACAATCTGAGTTTTATGAATCAGTTTATGTACGGGTAGGCTATACAGTGTGGTAGCTGTCATATTTATGTTTATTGGAATGGGGCACAGAGACCCAAAAGTTATATACCAAAACTGTGTGTTTAAAAAAAAAAGACAATAAGCTGTTTTATTCAACTTTTATTTATGACTCTTAGGTTTAGTCTTTATATGCTTTTTTTCATGCTTCTTTGGGCCTTTGCAAGACTCAGTGTATTTGTAAAAAGATTTTTTTCCAAATTATGGTTAAATATGTGAGGGGTTTATTTTCATGAATTCAGTCAGTGGGAGCAGATATCCATAAAGACATGATTAATAAAAATAAAAGTAAATCTGTGATGTTGATCAAATATTAACAAAATCATTACTTTTGAAATCTGGATTTTTAAAGATCAAGATGTGGATTTAGGTTCCTCACTTTTGACTTGAAATGATAATCTTATTTTATAATTGCACTATGAATGGAGGATTTATATTTCCCGTTACCTCACCTTATAAGTCCTAAGCCTTTGACAATCTCAGCCAGTGTCCTACTGTGGCTGAACATTTCCTTATGCAGCCACTGTCGCTCAGTATTCACAGCAAGGGAATTGTGGCTCCCCTTTGTATGTGTGTGTGCGCGCGTGTGTGTGTGTCAATCATGGACTACTAGACAGATGTACTTAAGTTGTCCATATTTTTCAATTTAAAAGACCTATAGTTGTGTATGTAGTCCAGGTACTGTAAGATACTCCTGGACAGATTTCACAAAGTGCCTAGGATTTTTTTGTTATGCAATAAATGTGCATGAGTATGATAGCATTACTTGAGAGAATAAATGAAACGGTCTGTCAGCTCCTGGTAGTATTTTGTTATGATGGAAGATATGAGCTGTGTTATACAACACAAGAAAAATAGGTTTTTATTAAAACAAAACATACAACCTTGCGTTTTTTGGCTCCCTGAAGTATTGTTGTCATAAATGATTTGCATACCTTCTTCCTTCTGCTACAGCAAACCTGTCTCATTCCTTGCAATAACTTTAATACACTGTTTACTGCTTGAGCATAAAAAAAAAATCTCAATAAAACATGAGTTGTAATCTTTTCTGAGTCGATCCTGCTTTAGATCTGCATGGCCAGCAGCGTCGACAAGACCAGCACACAGTCCTGTCCTTTTGACGGCACATCGGACGAAGATTGAAAGGGGAGAAAAGCATAATCGGTTCTGTAAACAGTAGTCTGACAGAAAACGCAGCGGATTGTGGAATGTACCAGTCCAATCACTTGGCTGTTCACTGTGAACCATCAGTGAAGGTCATCTAGGGCTTCACAGGGTAGCACAGCTTGGTGGCGTCCTTGGCGTTACTCTGGGTGTCAATCAGCACCAGAGGATTCTTTTGGTGGTTCTCAATGATGTGGGAGATGCTGCTGAAATACTAAAAAAACAGAAGGACAACAAGTTAGGAACCAGAAAAAAGATTAAATTCAATGAAATAAGTCGGCTAAAATGCTGCTCTCAAAACATTTTAAAATGAGCATTAAAGTTGATTTTCTGTGACACCTTGCAGAAATGCCTGTGGATGATCATCTTTAATTCATATTTCTGCATTTAAGATTGCCCGTGTTTGATGCCAATATTTACGATCAAGTGCGATGATACAAATAATCTAAGTTCCAGAATTGTTTTGTATATCTGAATTTAAACGTTGAATGATTTCAACATTCCTATTTCCCATGAGTTTCAGTACAGTACATTCAATGTTCCACCTGGATTCAGTGCTGCAATATTCTGCTCTTCACACTTTGAGCTCTAACATTGTGCATGCAGACTCACTTAGCTTCACGAACTCAAAGTGTGAAATTTATGCTCAGTGTAGCAGCCTCAGCTTTGACCACAACGGAATAAAAAAACAGCAGTGTCCATGACATGTCTGTACTGCACAACCATGTGTGTCACATTTTATACACTAGGTGTAATCGGCTGCTAACTGTGATGATGAAAATGTTAATGTTACTACTTGACACTTGCACTTTTTCCTGCAGTGGCAATAAATAAATCTCTGCACTTTTACAGCACTGAGAGTAAAAGTTAACTTTACCCTCCTCCTGTAGGAGGTGATAAAAATACTTCAGTGGCATTCAAAGGTTTGGACACACCTTGTCATTCAGTGATTTTTCTTTGTTTCTATTATTTTCTACATTGTAGATTATCCTCATAATCACTGAGGATTGTGTAGCAGACAATAGACTGATTAAACAGCCATGGCCTTTTCTAAAATTCACACACACTCATACATACACCACACTGGTCAAAACCCAGCCTAACACCAAAAAAGTCTTCTACTGTACCTCCTCCCCTCTCTTCTGTCTTCCCAGAGCATACTGCTGAGTAGATGGCACGAAGCGGATTGGGATGTTGTACACTCTTCCTTTGTAAAACACCACTAATGTATAAGGCTGCTGGGCGTCATGACCGGAGCTCTTCCTCACCATAAACGCCCCGTCCTGAAAGGCAGGGTTCTCATGATCAGACTCCAGCAGTAGTAATAATGATAATAATAATAACAAGCCGTGCTTTCCTAAATAACACTATTCTTACTTTATTCAAGTGAAACAAGACATCATCGGCAGTCTTGCGGTCACATGAGCTGGCATACCAAGGTTTCTTACAGATGTCTGCATCCTGAAAAGAAGTTAATGGAAAAAAAAGGAATTTTAAAACACATGAATATGGGCTGGATTTCAATTCATTTAAAAAAATCGTGTTTTATGTGGATCACCTTATCTTGGTCTATTGACCCATTATCAGGAGAAACGCGTCCTCTGTCAGTTGGTTCTGTGACACGAGAGACACAAACATTGTGATTATGATGGTTTGTTATAGAGCGAGATCATTTTAAAGTAATCTAGCACATTTCAGCATTTCAAGTCTAAATTTGTTTCACTTTATGTTAATGTATAAAACTCTTGTGCGTACGTACGATGATTAGCCACCTGTGACACAGGCAGTAGCAGTACTTACTAGGTGAGATAATCTGTGGAGGAAGAGGAAGTCTGCAAGAGTGCACAAGCAGAAACAGTAAATAAGAATAATTAAGCGAATAACTTCTTCAATTTGAGATGATTCTAGTTTGATGAATACATGTACATCTTTCTGCTTCTATTCTAAACCGCTCCAAATGACATCACCTGGAGGAGATTTTCAATCCAGATGATGTCATCCGGTTCTTAATGTTACGAAGGCTGTAGCCTTGATTCACATGCTCCTCCAGTACTGAACTGGAAAACTAATCTAGAAGAGTTTTTCAACTAGAAGCAGCGATCTGTGTTAATAAGGCAAAGGGACGTTTGATACAATTGATAAATGCACATTTGCTCCCCAAACTAGAACCACTGGCAGCAGGGTGAAAAGTTCTTTTAAATAAAGTAAGTGCACAGTGCACTGCACTGTAATGTGTGTTGTAGAACTGTCTGTTGCGTTTCTTACTTTGGTCGTTTCATGTCCAGTGAAAAGGCTTTTGGAGGGGGTCTGTGGTCAGTTTGCATCATAGGCAGTGTTTGACCTGAGAAAATCCACAAATTAAAAATGCAAACAGTTTTTCAGTTGTTTCAAGGTTTTTACTGCACATCTTTAACCACCTGCTTCGTCTGCTTTTAACTAGATCATCATGGGACACTAAAAGTCACCAGTCTGTAACTGGACTTCATATAAAGAATTCATTCAGCAGTTGGGTTTAATTGTATTTCAAGGAAAAACCTAAACCATTGTTAAACTAATTCTCATTATGTTGATGATGTGACATAATGTAAACACTTACTTTCAAATTCCCTTGGTTTAAAATCTGGCCTCTGCAATAAAAGTAAGCACCATGAATGTGCAATGTGCAACACTGTCAGTAAAGCAAGGCTGGGTTATTTGGATTTTGACTTTGTTTAAAATTGTCAGTAAAAGATGTTCCTACCGGCCTTAATGGTGGTTTTGGTGACTTCCTAAGGAAACAATGACATAATCAGAATGCAGTGGACAAAATAATAGGAACATCTGTCATTAAAATGTAGTACATAGAGTTCGAGCCATATGTTTCTCCAAAACACAATAACCTTCATGAAGGGAGTTTCTATGCAGTGTATGCAGTTTGAAAAATGTTACATAAGTGGTGCTCACTCTCTGGGCGAAGGTTTGGGTAGAAGTGGAGGGGGACCGCCAGGTTTATCCTTGGAACCACCTGGGAGAGTGCACAGTGTTATTAAAAAAGTTTTAACAATTATTATGACAATTTGGACTAGTTCCTTTGGTGAACAGTCACATGTTGTACTGTGATGATTGATCTTTTTGTCTTCACTGCTTTGCCCCTAGATGGCACTCCACATTAAACTGACAGAAGTGTGTTCGAAAGACAAACAAAGATTTAATACTCACTATGATCTGGATCACACACTTCATATTCATCGTTGCCTGTGGGTTCCTGGACCTGCGGAAATCACAGTAAAGGTCTGTCAGGGCCCTCTTCATTTTAAAATGCACATCAGCCTCTTTTTTTAAATGAAATCTTGCACGTTTGTCATGACTTACAGAAGGACGAGGCTGCCTCACATTCAATCTAAAAACAGCAACTTATAATTAGTGCAGTAAAACAATGTAGAAATCACTTTACAATCACACATACAATTCTTTTTGCAAATAATATGTCGCATTGTTTGTCAGGCCTATACCTGGGGCTGGGTTTCGGTGGTAACGAAGATGATTGCATTGTGAGTCTGTAACACAGATGTCAGGAAATGATGTGGTCACAATTCTTTTTAAAACATTGTAATTTCATATTGTATATCTAATATCTAAGTCAAGAAACTCTCAGACGTACCTGCTTGGAAGAGACATTGAGTTCTGCTGTAAAGTTTTAATTCCACACATATAAACACTTTTAAAATACAGTACACTGAAGTTCAAAGGTTCAAATGACTTAGAAATGTCCTTGTTGTCAATGAAAACATGTTAATAAAATAACAACATTTCTAATGATCCGTGTGCTTTTTAAATTGATAAACTTGCATTAGCAAACACCACGTGCCACTGGAATACAGAGCTAATATTTTTTGATGATGGGCCTCTGTTCACCTATGTAGATATTCCACTGTTAACCAGCACTCATCAGTGCCCACTCTGTATTTCAGGTTAACATGATGTTATAAAATCTTTCTTTCTTCTAAAAACATGGAAACTGTGACACCAAGTGGCTCCAAACCTTTTAAAAAGTATTAGTAATTTCTCTTACAGCTTACCTCTTTGTCAGGAACTTCATAAAAGTCTGAAAAATAACCCAAAACGAAATTAGACAGCCTGTAGGTCAACAAAAGCTTTCTTTTGGTGCTGCATTTCTGTCATTACTTTACATATCATCAACACACCAACACTTCTTTGGCCCATAAGCTGTTCGATATATGCTACAGACATTTTTCTGTTTAACAGCGGTGGTCACTCAACCACTTTGGTTGGGAAAACACATGATATTACCAAACGTATTGGGACGCTTGACTTTACACACACACACACACATGAACTTCAGTGGCTTTAACTCTTCTGGGAAGCCCAACAACAGATCAGAAGTTTTACTTATTATCTCAACATCACATTATCACAACATGTTCATATAAAGAGATGGGCAATCAGAGAAGATAATCTGAACATGGCATAGGACAGAACACTGTTACATAACACCATCCTGGAACAGTGAGGAAGCAAAAAATGGAAGTTTATACAATATAATTTGTATTAATGAGGTTCAAACGTTCCTACATTATGTGGGACTGTTCATTATTAGGTCCTGTTTGAAATGGAAGTGAAGGCCTACATTGTTGTCAAATTTAAAGGAAGTTTGAAATACTGCTCTTCCTACTACATAGAACTATTTAGGATTATTGTCATTTCCGATTTTGTGGATCCCCTGACTATTTCTACTATGATGATGACACTTTTGTGCTTTAGGTTGACATGTAGTACTTTGTGTGTACTGCTAAATGTGCTGAAATGACTGCTGCTCGCCTCACAGAGCTACAGTATGTTAGACCTGCTATAGTTGTTAAACATGACTGTACTTGTGTTAGAGGTAAATTTCCAGATGGTTGCTGTTAGTTTTCCTTGTGAAGTTTAGCTGAGCTTTGCTTACCAGGACTGGGTGGACGCTCTGATAATGGTGTGGTCAGTGTTGGATGGCGGATCCCTGCTCTGCTACCACCTTGTATCCTGGGAGCTGAGAATAAGCAAGAAAGCATTAGTGCTTTTATTGTTAAGCAGTGGTATCCATATCACTGTTTTTCCCATATTTTACATTCTTCAAGCCATTCTGATGTGTAACTTACGGGTAGGTGGATCCTCCTCAGGCTCTATATAGTTGTCATCATCATTAGTGGCATCTGGATTGATGTAGTCTTCCTACACGACAACAAAGACAATACTGTGAGAACAATTATTATGCTCAGCCAATGTGTTTACCAATGTAGAGGAAATGGTGAAACTTTCCAAAACACAATCATTTCTGTGGAAGAGTCAGCACAACACAAGCCTAGTATTGATGAGAACTTGAGGTAAAGGTGCTTTACTTCATCAGATTCCATGTGGTCGGGTTCAGGGGGCAGTTGTTTGGAGGCTTTGTTGGGGTGAAGGGGCTTTCTGGGTGGCCGGCTGGGCCGGTTAGGGCAGCTGTCTGGAAAGCAGAAGCGGAAACAAGTCATCATTTGCATAAATGCCACTTTGAAGCCCTCTGGGTATTGTGGCTTTGGTTCAACGGAGCACTGAAGGGGTTCAATGAACCAAATTCAATTTCTGCCGGAAGAAGGTGATATGTGCAGAGGAGAAACTATGAAACATATGGAAACTGCCTATGACTAGTACCCACCACCCCACTACCAGGGAATTTTAAAAAATGAATCTGCCAATTGAAAAATGGTGAAAAAAACTATGACCAATAAGCAGATATGACGTTTCTTGATGTCAAATAACTGCACTCACCAAGGTAGTCCCCCCTCGGGAAAGAAGCAGTAGGAGTTGCGGTGAACACGTTGTGACTTGGAGGAGGCTCATAGCTCCCATCTTCATGTGGATCTTCATACGTGTCGTTATCCTGGAAACAACATATTTGCTGACTTTCAAACAAATATCTCAGATGAAAACAATCACCTAAATGACTTCGCTTTTTTCCCCCAACTTACATATTCAGGATCAGAGAGTTCTTCACTTTCCCAGTTGTTTTCTGTAAACGCAGAAATTTTTATTTACATTTCATTATACAGAGGGAAAGGGAGGGCCTCAAACAGCAAACACTGATTAACTGATTTGTGTAGACGATTAAAGCCAGCTGCCTGAAACATATGAACTACCGGCTCGAAATTATTTAGCAGATGGAAATTTCCTAATGAAGTCATGTTTCTAAATGAGATTCTGTGTTGACGAACCAGCAGAGCGTGTTGACGAACCAGCAGAGCATGTCTCCTCACCTCTTGAACTATTAAGTGACATTTATTTTTTTTTTTTGGTGATGCAATTTAAAGAGCAGCGTTGCACAATTAAGCACCTACGTGCAAAACAGCTTTGTTTCCAAGTTCTGAAGTTCTAACTTCCAACTAGTTCTGCAACTTAGTTACCACGTTGCTGTGCTACTGTAAATTGGTAAATGTTATGTAACGAACTGGAATTTTGAGATACTTGAGCATTTTAGCTATATGCTATATTTTATATCTCAACTATACTTTGAAAGGAGTGATAGACTCATATCAACTGATCCATTCAAAAGTGTATACAGGAGTTAATAGTAGCTCAAACTTTAACACTGAGCTGTTGATTACATGTTAACACTGTACATTACTAATAGTATTCCTCAAATATATATATAAATATTTATTCTAATAGAATGCTCTCATCACTGCTACTTATACTTTAGTATATTTTGCTAATAATACTTTTCATTAATGTGCCATACAATTTCAAAAAAACATGGGATAAATGTGATTTGTAATCATTAGACACTCTAACATGTTAGGTCATCATGACTCCTGTGTTAAACACTGTGGCTCTGTGATGCATGTGAATATATGCTGGGCATGTTCACGTAACACTGTGTGTGAGGAGAGGAATCATTACACGTGTACAACAATGTACACGTGTACAACAATGTACACGTGTGTGTTGCTGCTTTGCAGTTCTGAAACTATCTAAAAATCCAAACTTCTGCACTTTCTGCAAAAAAACATACTCACACGCCCATATGTAATGTACACTGACAGGCTGCTGTATTCATTCCACTGGTACTATAAAAAAAAAATCCCATTCCTACAGAATAATTCTATTGAGATAGATGTGTACTGTATCTGTGTAGAAGTGGATTCCAGCAGCTATACACTAATATGAGGCTTCAGCTATCTGATTATCTTCTAAAGTGACAGTCTTTATAGTACAACATTTTCTCTTTGGTTTCCCCAGACATACTGCAGAGTAGACTTTGTATGTTTGAGACATCGTGTGAAGTCCTTACCTCTGTAATCTCTCGCAGGTACCTTTGGAACGGCTTTGCTTTTCAGTCTGTCACATAGAAAATGACACCAGAGATTTGACAGTGATTGGATGATGTGAACACAGCCATAAATTCTATCATGAATCCTTGTGTCTTTACGGTATCTTTTTTTTTATGTGTCTTTAGACGAGCCATTTCAGGAAAGGAAAGTGAGAGAACAGCCATCTGTTGAAGTTATTTTTGTGTACAGGTCTCTCTTATTCCAACGGTTGTGAAAGAGGAATTGATATTCACCGCTCATGCATTACAGCCCTGCATTTACTTTGGCTCCTTTTTAACAGGAGACAAAAATGCAGACTGCATCTAATACTCCACAGAAAGTGGAGTAAAGACCTAGAAAGTTTAGAAACTGACCTTTTTAGTTTATCTAGCAAGCTGCCGTCATTTTTCTTTATGTCTTGAACGATCTTCTGTAGCTGCCTGGAAAACACATTAGACATTATCTCTCATCAGAAATTTGCTGTATTTCAGGTGAACACTGTTATTTTACTTGACAAAGGCACAAATGAAACCTTGGGAAGACAATTGTAGTGTCTGTCACTCCTCAGTTCCTCAAGAATTCTTTATAAAGTTCATTTGATGTTTATGTTTACTAAATACTGACAATAAAAAAAACATACAATTACTTTTCTTACCTATGTTTAATCCTGTTGTGTAATCACGTGTGCAGAAAAGTTAAGAAATTAGTTAGAGTTAGTGTTAGAGTTCTAACACGCACGCGTACACAAATTTAAACCCAACCGAACCTCTTACCGAATCTTTGCAGTGGCAGGAGCAGTGAGTTTATTCAAAGTATCCATATTCATGTTTAATCCAAGAGTGTGCATCGTTGCGTCTTAATCCTGTCACGCACTAAGCCTGCATTACCACATTGTTCGTTGGAATGTAAATTAAATCTATGTTTGGTTACAAATCATGTCATTGAGGGGCGGGACTTTGTTGTCTGTGTCACCGAAATCACTTCTCTTTTTCACTGTCTCTCTCTCTCTCTCTCTCTCTCTCTCACTCTCTCTCACACACACACACACACACACACACACACACACACACACACACACACACACACACACACACACACACA
>JAUYWH010000007.1:4305432-4318909 GCA_034779795.1 Ctenopoma multispine | reverse complement strand
CACACACACACACACACACACACACACACACACACACACACACACACACACACACACACACACACACACACTAAAATATAATCACTACTCTAAAGTTTAAGCCGGGGTGTTGGTTGTTATTATTGTCTGTCAAGCTTTTCACATGCACACATACAGTTTGAAATAATACACTCTAAACTCTTTGACAAAAGTTTGTGACTCCAGATGAATGAAAAGTGAGAAACATCTATGAGAGTACAAGAAAACAATTCCCACAATATTTACTTTATCCTGTCACAATAAATTATAATAAATACACTTTAATTATAAACTCATTGTAACTAGATAACTTTAAATTGTTTTTCAGTATTTAACAATCATATGTTCAGTTGAGCAAATAATAAAACTATTTAGAACCATTGTTAGCTTATTTGCATTGTTACCAGTATGCATTGATGAAATTTCAAGTTAAAATTTCTCAGAACCTTTCTTTACTCAAAAAAACAAAACAAATAACATGATGGAAGCTTTTGTGCCTTTGCACAGGCGAGCGTTTCTTTCTGTTAAAAATTACATTCATTCAAAATGAACTTTAAAAATCAATAAGTGATAGAAGCCACAATAAAATCAATTAAGACACAATAAAATGATAAAAACCAGATGGGATGAAATACAATGCTAAAAATTATGATACAATATAAAGAGTGAATAATCACAGAAACAGGAAAACAGCAGTATTTTCAATTTAAATTTAAAAGTGACCAGAGTGGAGCATAGTACCAAAAAGCAGCTTCATCATACCATTGAAACCATGGTGAAATCATATTGTACTTTGACGTGTAGCCACCAGGAGCTTGGAGTTGAACCACTGACCTTAAAGCTTTTGCACAACCACCTCTGGTGCACCTACTTACTTTACCTACTTTGCATCAGCAGTGCTGGTGGTTAGTGTTTAGTTGATTTGTTTTTGTCTGTCCTTTAACATGATATGTTAAAGACATGTAAATAATCTGGAAAGTCATGCCTTACTCACCTTTACGTCTGTTGTCCTGCAGCTGGGACCCTGTTGACTCTTTAGTGTTGTCGGGGGTACACAGCTGCAAAGCAGGCTCCCTATTGACAAAGGATGGCAACGAGATGCTGGCCCAGCCATTTGAATCCATATGTGTGTACACCCCGTTAGAGAGACATACAAGCATATACACTATTTTAGACACAACTTAAACTTTTACTCGTGTAGTTTTAGTTATGGACAGAGTAAAGAAAGAACAACATCACTACAAAGCACATGGGTTCAACATGCAGAGAACCCTAACAGCCGGGCCATGGAAAGCTGCAAGTGGACTTTAGGCAGGGAAGCACTTTTTGACCGAATAATAATTTGCTGCAAGTCAATTTGCATATTTACTTACTGCGATTAGTTTTATCTAACTAGTGACAAAAATCATATGTATCTTATCATACGTAGAGAAAATGTCTCATGGGGGCAGCAGTGAAAGGCAAACAGAAACCTCTCCATGGTGTAAGAATCTGATCTGGACAAAGTCCGTTTTTAATCTGCCTGTTGGTTTTCTCTTTTAGAAGGGATGGGAGGGTAGCTGCTGACAGGAACAGGGCAGATAGACTCGAGAGAGTTCTCCATATCAAAGCCCATTGACTTTAGCTTGTCCTTGTGTCTGGGCTCAGAGTCCCACTGATTCTGGGAAGTGCATTCTGGTGCTGGGCTTGCAATCACACTCATTTGCATGTCAATCTGCTGTTTTACATTCTGTGTGGCTATGCAGTAAGATAAGGATCCAAATGCAGGGGCTGGATTATATCTAGGTAAACATGGCATGGGGGGAGTGTGTGTTTTTTGTGAAGTGAAATCAACCCGAGAGCCAAATCTCTATTACTGTGGTTAGACAACTGTGAATTTAAGCTTTTGGAGATAATAGCCGTGTTCCTTGGATACCTCAAATGTGTCTGTTTTAGAGGGCCTTATTGGGTCATCTATTTGTACATGGAAGGCTTTTTTGTAAGTGGACCATTGGTGGCTGGACTGGTATGCTGAGCAGATAGAGGATTAGTTTCGCCAGTGATTTGGCCAATTAGGCCTCAGCCTGAGCTCTGCTGGGACCTCCCTTAAGGAGTCTTTCCACCGATTTACTCAAGCTAGGAGAGAGGAAGAGGAGGAGTGTGCTAAGGGTAATTATGCATGGCTGGGCGCCCTGATTGGCTATGGTAGTTAGACTTTGTGGCAAGAAACAGAAAGGGAGGAGGCTGTGAAATAAAAATCTGTTGAGAAAGTCTCAGCAGAGCTGTAGGAATCACTGGTTGAATGAGTTCAGCTATCAAACAATGGAGGGAGGCACTAAGAGTCTGTGCTGATTGTTGTTCACCAAGAGTTGATCCCCAAACAGCACGAGTAAACGCATAATGCTGAGATCTGAGCTGCATTTCAAAGGCATCACTTGAACCTTTGGCACTCTCTGAAGACCAAGAAAGTAAAGTTATTTATTTTTTGTCAGATCGTGCAGTGAAGGAAAATCCTGGGAATCCCACTAGTCTAAACAAACGCGGTATCAAAATTTAGTTGAGTGATTTGATTGGTACATGAATGCGTTTACAGCATAGTGGTTCAATGTACAGAATGAAATTATGTTTTTGTCTGTGCTCATTTTACTCGAGTAATTCAGTGGACCAATCAGAGGCTGGCAACATTTGAATCAAAATCAGGTGTCAGCATCAGTTGTTGGGCTGCTTCCAGACAAATGTGATCAAACCACACCCACAATATCACGATGAAGCAAATTAGCTGTATGACATAAGGGCGCTCTTTTAATTTAAACATGATCATGTTGTTTTGGAGCTTTTATCGTCTATCACACGGCAACATAAATGTGGAAGGGGTCACGCTTATGTGTTGACCTCACCTGACTCAGCACCTACTTAACAAAGCATTTTAGCTTGTTGTTTTGGTTTTCTTTACTGTCTCGATTCCGTGTCTAACTAAAGTTGAACTTTTTTCGGTTGTGTGCTGACTGATTCTCACCATAGAGCCGAATAAAAACACACTGATTAATCTTTTCTTCCTTTACAGCGACGTGGTCACTCATGTTGTGTCAGAGGACTGTGAGGGGTCGTCACTGTGGAAGTGGCTAAAGGAGCGTGCCTTGAAGAACCTAACCAACGTGCATGTGTTAGACATCAGCTGGTTCACTGACAGCATGAGAGAGGGCAAACCTGTTGCTGTGGAGACCAGACACCTCATTCAGGTCTGTGCGTGTCACAAACCAGACACAAATGTCTAGATAAATGTAGGGTTAAGCAAACAGGAATCTTTCAGAGCATGTCAAACAGACAAGAAGTATATCATGATTTCAGTTAACGCAATCATTTCATACTTTTTTAGGCCACAAATACATATGGTGAAGTTATTGGTTTGTGTTTATTTGTATAGCCTGCATTTAAGTAAGCATCTTGCTCTCCTGTCAAATCTGTCAGTGCCAGTCCACTGGCAGGCATGACACAACTTCCTTCTGTCTCAGCTCATATTACCACACTTCACCTCGCCGATAGCAACAGAAGCATCCCGCATATTGTGTGGGAGTGTCAAATAAACCCATCCGCTGGACGTCAGGGCTCAGAGCAGCCTACTAACTGAAACACATACACACAGACACGCACACATTTTCCCCTGTGGTTGGCACTACGAGGGCTTGGCAGCATATGGATCCAAAATAAAGAAATATGTTGTCTTTTCCTCCCACAGTGGAGTGGGAAAAACACTCGACTTCTGGAGTAGTATTTGCCAGGCTGCGTCTACTTTTTTTCTCCTAACAGCTTGCGACAGCATTAGCGGTCACAGTGACATCCGCAGTGTTTTTTTTTTTTTTTGCTTGACTTCATGTGAAACACCCAGAATATGTTTTTGTCTTGCTCCCGCACTGTTTCCACATGGCCGTGTGAGCGTGCCGCGCTTCTGCTCGGCTACATCATTAAGTGACTAGGCTAATGATGCCATGCTGACATTTATTGACCCAGCTCCCCCTGTAACCACAAGCCCACTTCTCTGCTTGTTTTGTGATGCATTTCCTCATCTGAAGCCAATGAGGTAACGTGCGGTGGCATTTATCTGTGCCCCCCTTGCAGCAGATAGTTTTTTTATGATGTGATAAATCCATTTAGGGAGCCACCATGCAGAGAGAAAATATTCCTGAAACTGGCTACTTCTTGGGCATGTTTGCCCACGGCTTCTCTTTATACTTTGGAAATGCAACATGTTTTACTATCAGAAATATTCTGTGAAGTATACTGTGAAGAACTTTAAGCATGAAACCCATTGAAATGTAATATTTTCACTTACTTTATGACTTGCAAAGAGGCAAATTTCACCTGTTTTAAGTCGAGAGGTGGTAAGAATATGATGCTTGAACTGAACATAAAGGAAAATGAACACTTTGGGTTTCGACTTTGCATGTAGCTTGGGAACATGCGTCTACATTCACTTTTCTGGTAGGAGACAGGTGGTTTGGGTATCTGCAGACTATGTATGTAGCTGATGGGCAAGCTTGCACCTGCACCCAGCAGGTGCAAGCTTGCCCACTCGAGAGGTGGAACCTCCGCGACTTTTGTCCTGCTCACTGGCCAAGGAGGATTTCATTAACCCAGCTGGGTGCACTCCTTCGCCTTCATCACAGGCACAGGGAGGAACAGGCCTGGAGTGTGTCTACGGTGTAGAGGGGGACACAGGAGTGGGCGAGGTCCTGCTACACTT
Source organism: Ctenopoma multispine (assembly GCA_034779795.1). Taxonomy (NCBI): domain Eukaryota; kingdom Metazoa; phylum Chordata; class Actinopteri; order Anabantiformes; family Anabantidae; genus Ctenopoma; species Ctenopoma multispine. The sequence goes on along the minus strand of JAUYWH010000007.1, from coordinate 4,314,171 downwards.
GCTGAACCTTTTCATCTCAGCAGATGGTATGTGGCGAAATGACGCTGCGCCTTGTAGACTGCACACATTAGTCTGGTTACATTTAAGAGACACGGCCAAGAGGGGATACGCTGCCTCTGAGATCGTTCTGAGAGCTTTAACTTCCACGGCGTTATAGGCCTGTGTAATAACCGAGCCCAGATGGGGAAAACCAGCCTCTGCATACTGATGCACCGACATTTGTCTCCATGGACCCACAATCGTATTGGATTAAACAAACTGCAACAGAGGTGGAAAAGTGATGGAGAACCCTCTGTTGTATTCAGAATGAACACAGTTAGGAAGTTTCTAAGGCGGTTTTACTTTTGATTGGCAGAAAAATTGTGCCATGAAATGTATTCAAAGTTTTTTTTTCTGGAGAACAGGAAAAGCTCCTGGCAGAGAATAAATGATGAACATTTTTTGAATCCCTTACTGATTGATTCAGCCCAGCAGTGTGAGAGGTACTAGCTCTGTTCATTATCTTTTTGAGACACTCCTGTTCCTTCTGCAGCATCGGTCCCAGTCAGTACAGTGTGGTGACAAGCCCCGCATCTTCCTCTTTCTCCTCTTCCTCCTCCCTGTCTATCATTTTCACACCCAAACCATGGGTAATTTTATGGAGACAATATTCCCTTTTGTGATGTCTAATTGTCTGCAAGAATATTAATATTACATTGGTAATCCTTTTGACACATATATTACAAATGGGGAAACCGTTTCTTCGTAGAATGAAAAGGCAATTTACAGGAGGCAAATTGGATGATGGCAAGCAGATTTGTAATGCCACGGGTTAGGTAGCGTAATGGATTTGGATGCTACCAGACTGTGAGATGAGTGTCATTAGCCTGTTGCCCTGGAGACACACAGTCATAAAAATAACTTCTCCAAGGCAATGGCTACATTTTTATGTAATTCAATTTGAACTCTTGGCTCTGTGCTACTGAGGAATATCCAAACACACATTTACACATTAAGCATGTCAACAATTTGCATAGGCTCAGAAATTAGGATGATATATGACTGTGTATGTACTATGTGTCTGTGTGTGTTTGTGAATCTCTGGTTATTTTTGTACACAGGACACTTTGCCCACATTGCCGGAATGTTCTACACCCACTCCCGTGGCCAGAGTTTCTCAGTATGCCTGCCAGAGACGGACAACCACAGAAAACAATAACAAGATTTTCACAGTAAGAAACTCTTACCTAACACTACTCTGGACGCAACTGCACGTGCACCCACGAGAGGCTGTCAATCTAACTTTGCAATGTAAAAAAGTCCCTGTAATCTGTTCTGCTCTAATTGGATGGCTGGCTCGCTTCACTCACCAGCGCTTTCCTGAAAATATATTAACCCTGCAAATGAGTAGCGTTTTGCAGCATCCGGAGGTGCAACAGCTGACATGCCCACAATCCCTGGCACGAGGGCTGGCATGGACACGCCCTAAGGCGCCTAGCGCTACGCCAGGGTGGGCGGCGGACGTGACACTCCTCACAAACAGTGATGGATCAGTCCCTTTGCCATCTGGTGGGCAGCATAGAATGGGTGGGAGGAACGTTCCAGTTTGGGGAAGTGGTTCACTGTCTGATGTGCTTAGATGCTGATGAGCGTGAAAGAAAAGGGAAATTATGCTGCACTTGTTGCCAGTGTCACTGCAGGTTTGAAAAACAAGAACACAGGAGCCTACATATGATCAGTGTATTAATCAAAACAAACTACCAAGAAGTACCTGTGCTATTATTGTGAAAAGATTAGTTGGTCTACATGTTTGATGATCTCTCATTAAAGGGGTCATTTTATGCCTTTGTGGTTTGATGTGAAGCTGGATGCTTCACAAAAGTATAGTATGTATAGTGTTTTTGCGTCCTGGCTTACAATGAAACAACCAGGTTCCACAAGGTTTTTCCAAAATACTATACACTCGTGACATCTCATTGTATATGAAACTCGTCGACTGTTTTTGGGCTACTGCCCATGTAGCGACCTACCCACCCTCCCAGTTTCTGCAAGAATATCAGCCTCAGTAGAAGCAATAACACCAACAGAAATTTGCGCTGATCTATCAAGTATCAATAAAGCCCCAGAATAAAATATAAACTTAAATTAAGCATAATATGACCATTCAGACTCATAAATGTGAGGCTTTGCTGTTTTTTAAATTTTTTTTAACGATTCTGAACAGAATTTGAAGACCACTTCAGGCTCTGGGAAATTACTGTGTAATAGATGTTTTTCAATATTATCTGACATTTGATAGACTAAATGATTAATCTAGAAAATAATAAATCATAAAATAATTGAGAGATTAGCTTATAATGACCTGATGGAACGTTCATAATTTAGCTGAGAGTAAAAGTAGAGTATATACTGCAAAAACATATCAACAGTGCTCTGCTCTTTGCATTTCATTTATTTGTCATTTTATTTTATTTTTTGTCATATTTTTGTTCCGATGCCATATTTGGCACAGGATGTAAAAGCAGAGGTCTGACATGTGGAAGATCACTGTGAAGTTACTGGCAAAACCTCCAGCGTGCATGCGTGTGTTTGTGTGTTTGTGTGGGAGTGTGGAGACCTGCTGATGTGTTTCTGTGAGACCTATTAAGCTGAGCTTACCGAGGGCCTCTGAGGCATCTGTTTCATAATGACTTCCCAGTGACAGTAAATGTACATAACAGATGCACACACGTGTACAGAGATTCACCCACGTGTGCTTGCGTGCACGTAAAGAAACCCTCACTGACACACACGTTTGTCCACAAGGACAGACGTGTGCAGATGTGCTCACCCACGCATGTCTTACCTGGGGAGGGCTACAGTTCGCTTTCTTATTCTGTTTCTTTCAACAGCAATAATTCATAATTAGCAATCTCACTCAGTTTCCCTATTACCACAAATAACTCATTATCCTTATATAAAGGCACATCAAAGAGGGCTTTCTGATGAGAGAGAAAGTTTCTACTAGATGTTGTCTTGAAAAAGCCACAGGTAAAACATTCCACTGAGGGAGACAAGATGCAATTACTTGCAATATCTAAGTCAGACAGAAATTAAAACTAATGGTTTGCCTTGACCTTTGAACGTAAAGCAACAGAAAATCATATCATCTACGGCATTGTAGTGGTGCTAATGAGGAGTAAGCTATTGATCCACAATGGTAAATCAATCATTAATCTGTCCTGCTGTTGATTGCAAGGCAGTAATGATGTAATCCATGTCTAATAAAATCATCCCTGTGAGTGTTATGCAAGTGTTTGAGTCAGTGAATTTGGGTGTATGTCAAAATCAGAAGCTGGTAGTTATCTCCTGCATATCAGTGAACAGAATTTATTCTCCAGTTTAATTATTTATGTTGTAAGATGTGGTGGAACTGCTGCTTTTTTATGAACACTGTCAATACGTGTGCATTAGCAAATTAGGTGTTAGTGACACTGTAGTGATGATGTTTAAATGCAGTGGTTATAAAAATACAAAAATAAATAAAATTATGTTGAGTTATTTTTTCTGCTACCATGTGGCTACACTATTCTCTCACTGCTTTCAGGCTTTCACGGCTCAGACGTGTAGTAGTTCAGTCCACTATGTGGCCAGACAATATTTTTTGGTATGTCTTTCTGCTGTCACCTAGCAACCACAACAATGTGAGTTTGTCTTCAAGTGAGGACCTGAGGTTTCTTCATTGTTTATTAGGCTATCTTTATATTATTTTTAAAAGGAAACCATTCCTAAATCAAACTTTTGCACTTACAATGTGGCATCCTGAACTGAAAACTCAAAATAACATTTTTGGATAAAGAAATTCTACAAGTAGTTGAAACTGGAGTATTTTGATGACCCTCAAACTTTGAGTGATTACTCAACATAAATAAGTGAATCTCCCCTCACTTGAGTTCTGTCACAGTCTTTCCCCTGTTTTCTGGACGAACCGTGATGTGTTTCTGGCCTTTTGCAAGTCTTTCAAATTCTCTACAAGCAGTATGTTTCATCACTAGTGTATAGTACTGTATACATTGGAAACACCCCTTTCCCCCTTACGCTGCCTTGGTGCACAGATACCAAGATAAAACCACCCTGCCTCTGAAACTACTTCTCCAAACAACTTAATGAAGAGCAAGAACCCCCCAAACCTGTATGGTACCTTTTTACACAGAGCAGCGGGCGTGCTAAACCCCCCTTGAATGGGCTAAAGACACGTTGATCTTCTCTCTCTTCTCCCACATTGCCGCTCACCCTCTCGGCTTGTCCTCGGCAGTAAGCTCTCGGTCACCACACATCCATTCACTTGTCAGGTTGCTTATCAAGCTTTGCTCTTTACTCCAGCATTTTTGTTGTTCTGGATCTTCACCTTGTTTTGTTTGCCCTGCACTTTGAGTTTGCCTGCCCCGCTGTTAAGTAAGCTTGCTCAGAGTCTAAACCTTGCTTGTTTCATGGACTTGATCTCTGTCACAGATGTGATGTGTTTTGTTTGCCTCTTTGTCTGTCTGTCTTGCTTCCTGACCACCAGTTTGTTGTTGCCTCTTATTTTTACTGGACTGAGCCTACATTTTTCTGTCCACCTGTTTTCTTAACTAGTTGGATGTTCAATCTGCCATTTTACCCACTTTCCTCATTTGTTTACGTACATTGCTGATAGGTTATTGAACAAAAACCAAGGATTAAGCCAGGATCTTTCTGTTACCCAGGCTGAGTTTAGCTTTGACTTTATTGTACAAAAGCAGGATAAACTAAACCCAGACAAGTTACCATGGAGATTTATTCTGTGCAGCCAAACTGAAACTTTCCACGTTAACACAGCCTCATTTTGTTGCATAAATTAAGCTGAATTAAGTCACTATAGAAATGTTTTCTTTGGAGCTAGCCTGGTTCAGAGCAGGCTCAGTACCAGGATACGATTAATCCCAGTATTATGTATCTGCTCCTGTTAGAAATGAGGTATGCTGTGTAGTTTTATTTGTCCTGCATTAAAATACTGCAGATATATTCTCATTATTATTATTTAAGCACAACACTACATTATTTGTTTGTCACAATCATTCACATAATCATTCAGCTGGTAGTCAGATGATCAGTCAGGCGTGAGAGAGTCTTCCTGAACAGATCAATCCTGTTTGAATTTGCAGATGAATTAGATGACTGAGAGGAACAGATTCTGAGGTGACTATGGGATCTAAAGATCAGAATAAGAAGATTAAACACTGTCCTCTTCTGGAGGATCACCTGTACATAAGGGTTTTTTGCCATCTGTGAGGATAACTAGATAGATCAATTTAATAAATACAGATGATGAAATGGTTAAAATTTGATCAGGTTATCAGATGATAGATTAGATAACATCAATCAACTAAAAACTACATGCAAACAGAACAAAGAGTCTTCATGTGGTACTTCCTGAGTAACATTCACTTTCACTGGTCACATTTATGTGTACAACTGTTAATTAGAGAACATGACAAGTAACTCCTTTAATTCTAGGCAATAATTATGATGGTTTCTGTGGAGCACCGGTTGTTAATTATCTCTGGACTACTTCCGCATTCAGTCAGTCTGCTATTGTCTGCCAGGCTTTTTCTCTTTGTTTAATTATAGCAGACGTATTTCCCTTTTTACAAATATGTTTACCTCTTCTCATGTGTTCACAAGAAGCTGTTGCTCAGCTGGGGAGAAGTATGCCACACCATTCTTTTCTTTTTTTATTCAGTAATTCTGTGATCAATTCGTGTGGTCTATTTAAGAATGGTGTGAACGTGCTGCCCCTTCTTATCCCAGCTCAGTAAATGTGCAACAGGCTAAGCCAGAATGTGCCTATCAGACAGGGTCAAGCCAGGCTTTTTCAGTTATTTCAGTTCAGGATTTCTTAATTCTACCTTTGTGCAATACCCCCCTGGTCTGCATGTCAGTCCTCGTTCATCTTCAGTCATGTTACACACTTGTAACAGTGTTCACTGTTTCTGAACTGCAAGTACATGTGTCACCAAAAGTGTGTTTCGTGTTCTTTTAAAATCAAAACAGTGTAATCATTTTCATTTATAATATTTCTGTCTGTTTTGTTGATGACACTAATTGCCATGGGATTCCACAGGAATGCTCACCCAACTTACATGCCGTATAATGTACTGATTACTGACTGATTCCCTCACTACTAGGGAAAGACACCTGACAGCAGGAAATAAATTCTGTATTAGCCAGTGTGGCAATTGTGATGGCAGCAGCCTTGTATTTTACTTAAGCTACAAGTAAGCAAAACAGCACCAGATTAGGCTCTAAAACTGAAGTGACAATGAGCAAGGGGAACGCGTCACTGAAAGCCACAGTAGTGGCCAGGGATGCTGTGTTATTTGCAGAATTCCTAGTCAGGTAAGCAAAGACAGGGGTAGTTTGTATAAATCCAGTAAGGCCAGCAAGGTCATATGTGCAATTCAGTCGGTGGACTGACAGGGCTGAATGGGACGTTCAAGAAGATGTTATAGATTATTTAATGTATACATATAAAAAAAGGCAGCAGACGTGTCTGAGAGTGGGAAAGGAGAGGAAAGCTAGTGAGAAAACAGGCATTAATGAGCTCAAATCTAGACTGACAAGTTTAAGGAATAAGCTAGAGCAGGTTCTTCTATTTAGGGGCATTCATTTAAAAAAATCAGGGGAAATAAGAGATAACTAGAGGCTCACTTAGAAAACCTCTAGGTTTGCCCTGAATTTGACCACTGAGCACCCAATGAATGTTAAAACTCCAGCTTTGAAATGGTCAAAGTCAGCATGATGGGATGGGGGGGGGGGCATTTAGGCCAGCATACTGTGCTGGTAAAGGAGGAGGACGTACTGTAGGTGGTGCAGAGAGATGTCAGTGTCACATACTGGCAGCAAGCAGCCCATCATTGCACAGTCATACACTACTGATTTATTCATCTGAGCTTCTTCTTTGTCCCCGACCATCTCTGCCTCACAGTCCTTCACTCCTGCACCAATTCTCTGTCCCACAGAACTCTGCCCCCTTCTACAAATTCTTTTCATTCTCTCATATATCTTCTCTTGTTGTGATTAGGAAAACTAAACACGTCTTTGCGTGTGCACACATGTGTCTTGCTGATTTAATATGGAGCATCAAATGCTTTTTCCCTCTTGAAGGCATTTTAAGACAGCCATATACACATACGCCTTCACTTAAGGTCATTTTTTAAAATTACCTGTAGAAAAAAAAACTGAATTATGTCCAGAACTTATTCATTGTGATATAGGATAGATAAAAACAGTCTCGTAGCTGTTAATCATGTTCAAACTCTTCTCAATGGGTTCTCTGACCTCCTTTCATGATTTCTTTTTGCGCATGCAGCGAGGCGGGCTGCTGTGCGAACATGACTCGCAGGCATGTCCGTGATATCCAGTGGCGGGGGGTAAATCGGAGTGCTATATCAACGTCCCTGCACACCAAGTCCTCCTACCAGCTTTTACTCCTCATTTATTAGATGAGTGCATATGCAGGGTGTATTTTCCAGCCTCCAGCGCTGACTCCATGCAGCTGCTAAGACAACCTGACTGTTGACAGAGTGGATGCTGAGGGAGTGTGTTCGTGAGAGGTCTTAAAACCATATTTTTCCACAGGCGAGATAATTAGTTGGTACAATTTTGGTGCTCCACTTACTTCCACTGCTCTGACCATTTCATCTTCTGTCTTGAGACAAGGATGAACAAGTCGTAATAACCCAATCACACAACTCCTCTCTATTTAGTTCACTAGCTCACTCCTTGTCCATCTGCAGTATGTCCATTTGAGGCTTTTTGTTGGATAAAACTATCTCCTGTGTGCAGCTAAAAGTCAGGTTGATGATGAACTAAAGCAGAAAAATTACGAACACAAGTCAACCAAAACAATTTAAGATGGGCAGAGTTAAGGAGGACTGCAGAGTCGAGTGATATCTCTGTGTGAGTTTGTCACTGTGAGTGATCCTATATACATTCTATAGTCATCTGATCCACTTTTAGCTGAGTGCAAGGAAGCAGAAAAAACGATGTAGATGTGTCTGACTACACTGACTGAGGGGAGGAATACCAAATCAGTAGTTCCGAGACACGAAGACAATCTTCTTGTAACACACTGTGGACACTAAACACAAGCGTGTTCTATCACCTATTCAATTACAATATTCAATCTCATGCCTGGAGGAGAACCCAGTCGTGTGTCTGTGCTCTGGGATGTAAAGGGTCATTCTTTCTCCATGTGCTGCAGCAAACGGGTCAGTGCGTCTCCTGGGCGAGCTGGGCTAAAGTCTGCTGCTCACTGGCCTGAGGCTGCATGTCTGCACAGGACTAAAGGTGGTGCAATGACCTCAGATAGCGGCTTGACTAGAAGAGATGATGGAAGTCTTTCCCGAGCTCTGGTCACCCCCAGTCTGCATCAAGTCTATGAGTCCAAAATTTAGAATTCCTCAGCTTTAGTTCCTTCATTTTTCCTGCAGGTTCTGTGCAATGGCAGACTGCTTTTATCTGCTGTATGGCATTTCACTGATAGAAATGTCTACGATTATTAGTACTGTTAAACAGAGCTAATGCATGCATTACATAAAGGGCAGAGTGACAGTATGTTAGAATTAGCATAGCTGGAAATACCACAATGGCAAGTGCAATTACAGATTAATATTTAAGCTCCTTGTGACATCTATCTATCTATCTATCTATCTATCTATCTATCTATCTATCTATCTATCTATCTATCTATCTATCTAT
>JAUYWH010000007.1:4295051-4305332 GCA_034779795.1 Ctenopoma multispine | reverse complement strand
ATCTATCTATCTATCTATCTATCTATCTATCTATCTATCTATCTATCTATCTATCTATCTATCTATCTATCTAAAGCACAGATGTTCAAAGATAAGTAGCGGATGGCTGAATTCCATTTAGCTGCTTCAGTTTCAGGGTCCTGGTATTCTTCTTGCCCAGCTCAGTGTTACATCCTCCACTCTTCCAAATGCTTCATGGGTTAGTGTGCATCTTGTGATCAACGCAGAGGTTACTGTAGCACAGTTTGGCCACTGTGCCAAAATTTTTGTGACTGAAACAGTTATTTTTTTACTGGTTGTGCCACTGAAAAACTTTCATATGAATGAACTATAAGCCGTTTTGAAATGTGAAATCAAGTTCTCGACACATAATATTCAACTTCTTTGAAAATAGCCAAAAACGTTGTTGGTTATAGTCAAATAATGAATTGATCTCCATATATGTCACTTCCAACAACCTTTTCAGTTGGACTGTTTGTAATGACAATATGGTGGCTTGTTTCTGAGGATAATTTAAAAAAAGCATCTTTACACTTTGTTTCAGACGTACAATTTTATATCGATAGACAGACTTTCAGCAGAGAAGGTAGAAACGTCTCGTCCACATAGCAGGTTTTCTAAAACGAATAGAAATGACAACACAGCTGTTTCTTCTTTCAAGTTAATATTACAACTTGTGGGTTGGAAAAACAAGGCTTTGTAGGCGTAAAAACCGCAAATTACAACTCCACTGTTAGATAGCACATCAATAATGTGAAAAAAAGAAAAGACAGCGCAGTTATCACTTTTCGCTCATTTAAAGAAGCACAGAACACAAAATATTTCCTTTTGGCAGGAAGTATACTCTGGAGATTTCCATGCAGTGACACATTAGAATTTCGTGTTATGTGCAAATGAGTGAAATGTGATATTTGTATCAAGTCACTTTCATATGTGCCACCAAATGATTTTTTGAGTAGTTAAGAGTAAATTATTTTTGATAGTTATAAAGCTTGTGACTGAACAGTAAGAACTACAATATGCATACCATCTTATTTTAGAGAATCACACCTTCTTGCTTGAGTAAAAAACACCTTATCTTTAGGAAAGTGTTGCCTCTTAGAAATGATGGTAGTTCTTATGTTGTTACCGGCACAAAACCCATCTGCAGTGTTTTTATTCCACCCTGACTGTAAAAACCTGCTGCATCTCAAACATACTCAGACAGCAATCTCATAACCCACATAAAAATATTACCTGTTTAGCCAATGAATGGCTGTGTTGATGACTGAATTATCCTGTGGTGGCATGTTTTCCTCCAGTTGGTTCCACAACAGTAGCTCGTCAGTTCAGCTGTGAAACAGACCAGCTGAACACATTGTCAAATGTTCATCTCCGCGTCAGTATACCCTGTCATTTTGAAAGAATGAAACTGTCAAAATATATTTCAATGACGAACTGACATCCTTCAGGGGCATGGTCCTGTACACATGCAGTCTATTTAATATGGAAATACCAATTATAGCATATTTAAATCAACATGATTTGAGTGATTTAACACATTTCCTTAGTGAAGGGAAAGTCCATGACTGTCCCTTTGGAGGAACTGTTTCACAAACATAGAAAAAGACGGGATCCCATGGTATTGGTCAGTATTTAATGTCTCTGTCCAGTCATGCAAAAGAAAGCCCACATTTAGCAAGTCCTACTGTACAGGGACACAAAAGGGGACAGAGAAAAGTCAAAGAGGAGAGAGGAAAGAACTGGAACTGTAGAACTGGTTCCCTGTGTAGGTCAGTACATCTCCCGTTTTTGCTTTGTCTCTCCTTCTTTTCTTGCTTTTCTTACATTCCTTTGTTTAATAACTTACTTATTTAAAAACATAGTGATTCGTGTAATAACTGCCCTATAGAAGTATTTTTATAAGTGTAAATTGTACTTTGTATTTCCAAATATTTGTATTTTTTCAATTTATCTACTCTGCTACATTTTTCTTTCATGTCCTGTCCTTACCTGCCTCTCCCCATAGGATGCTTTTGAAGTGCTGGCTGAGAGCTATGAATTCAACGATATTGAGGGTCCCTGCCTGGCCTTCAGGAGAGCTGCGTCTGTCTTGAAGAGTCTGCCCTGGGCAGTGCAGCGTCTGGGGGCCACTCAGGCTCTGCCCTGCCTGGGGGAACACACTAAGGCTGTCATGGAGGTAAGACACAGGACACACAGTCCAGCTGTCACTCAATCCAAGTGTACCGTGTTCTGAGAAAAATGAAAAAAACTATGTTTAATTTTAGACAATGAATTTGCTCAGTATGTGCTCACAAACAAAAAATGACACAATCAAATTCAGCAAACATCTTTACCTATTTGAAAACACAGACATAGCATTTAGCCAAAAAATGTTGCACATGCTAAAAAAAAACAACAAAAAATCCATCACCATCCGTCATCTATGGTGTTTCTTTTTAAGAATACCTTAACACGGGCAGTGTCGTACACAAATGTGTTAAAAGAGCAGAGTTGATTGAATGAACTTGAATGAACGTTTGGGCGAATGATCAACTGAAAATAACTATTTCCAGAACACCAATGTGAGCATCTGTAACACGCACGGTGAACATGAGCGGCAAAAGCTTTGTTTTGTATGAGGCATTCAGGGACTGGAGCTTAGGTCAGTAGTGTGGAAGAATTTCACATTGTGATGTATCAGATAAGAAAAAAAAAAAAATTCAGTTGAATTTTTCTAAAATATATATATTTTTAAGAATTGTTTTGAATTTTTAGTTCCTAGACAGACATGTTAACAAAAGTTGCCACACAGATGCTCACACATACTGAGAGGCATCACACTAATGTCTTTCGAGGGGGACAAAAAAGTCTTGTTGGGTGGCTTGACAATCATCCCTCCCCTAAAGTCATCCTTAGGGCAGAAATCATTGCAGGTTGTCAGGAAAAGTGTCGAAATGTTTGCTTGGAGAGAACGCAGAGTCCCTGTAGGAGAACAAGGTGAGCTCTGCAGTCCAGCTCTTTGACACATTAAACCTAACATAAACACGGCGGGTCTCAGAGCGAGTTTCAAAATCTGTCAAACCTGTCAGCACTGAGGCACATTTATTAAACAAAATAGCAAAAACATGTACCTGGGAGACTAAATTAGACTGCCTGTGAATGACTTTTGCCACTTGTTCTTACACGATTCAGTTGTACGCCCAGCGGTGAGTGTTTTTATTCCGCCAGGTTGTCTCTTTGAACAGATTGAGGTTCAAAACAAGAAAATGACATGACACAAAAAAACAATGTGAAACCAAAGAGAGGAAAACAAAACGCTTGATGTGGTGGTGAACATCAGAGTGACACACTGTCAGCCACAGCTGAACTGCTCGCTGCTGACTGAGCATCCAAAGTGGGGGAAAAGATATAAACCTACTGACATGAAAGTCTGGGAGCGCTGATGCAGGGTTGGGGACGAATAGTCAGTATGCGTTTTCTGTGAGAGAGAGAGAGAGAGAGGCGTCGTGCATGAGCAAGAAGTGTGTCTTCCCTGGAGCAGGGAATGTGTTGAAGCATTATCCTTGCATTTGAGGTTGCCTTTAGCTTAAGGCTTGAAAAGCAGAGGTGGACGGGTGGATGCATCATTGAGCAGTGAAGGCTGCTTTAAACTGCACTGCACTCACAGTCTGCATCTTAGGTTCACTGGTTCATTGATACTAGATGCCATCCCCTTATGCACACATACTTATTTTAAAACACAAACACACAAGCTCATTCTCAACAGTCCCCAATAGACGATGGACGGTATTAACCAAATAACTGCTGCCTGATTTTACGCCTCCGCATAATGACGAAGTTTAACGACGTTAAAATGTGACCGGCAAATTGCTGGTGCTCTGCTGGGAGCAGTAGACAATTAAGCGCAGAACAAAGTTGTATCAGAACAAACAATAGAAGCTGGGGAAAACATTACCTTGGGCTTTTTATGAATGCCATAAAACTGGTATTAATCTCAGGTTTCACAACAACAAAGTCGTTATTTCTTAAAAAGAAATGGAAATGAGGACACCTGATTTAAGTAGAAGCTGTTTTCAAACGAGCAGCAGTTTGGGTTCATTTGATAATTGCTGATGGAACACAAAATGAGGGGAAAGCATGCCGATGCTGACACCAACAGCATTTTCCTTAATCATATCATCTACTTTTATGTTTTGCAGGAAATCCTTCAGCATGGCCATTCTTTTGAAGTGGAGAAAATACTCTCTGATGAAAGGTATCAGATACTAAAGGTCAGTAGACAGAAGAAAACCTGTTTGCTTTCTCCTTTCTGGTGCTTCCAAATCACTGTGAAAATGATTTGCATTTGCTATCTCTAAAGAACATAGGGCCCTTCAAAACTTGGAATGCTAATCCCTTCTGAGAAGAGCCTGTCATTTCAGAGCATGTCGTCTTGATTACGTTCTTACCTTGTTTCCTGCCAGCTGTTCACGAGTGTGTTTGGGGTTGGACCCAAGACGGCTGAGAAGTGGTACAGAAGAGGGCTGCGCTCATTCAGCGACATTCTGGCGGAGCCCAGCATTCAGCTAAACCGGATGCAACAAAGTGGTACATCAACAGCTCACCTTCTTCACTCTGCTGCTCCATAAATTATAGACTGAAAACTCCAGTTTACTTCCAAGAAAGAGTCAAAGCCCTAATCATTAAAGTTTCTCTAGAGGCGCCTGCATGTCATTTTTTTGTCCCTTTTTTGGTTCCATAGAAGCTCTATATGTTAGACTCTGTAATGTGTTTTCTCTAATGTGATACTAGATGTGACCAGCAGGGAGTTTATAGTGAAAACGCAATGCATAAAAACAGCATGGGGTATTTTTAATAAAAATCAATGAATAGTGACTGTGAAGGGGAACGCTTGCTGTGGAATTCACAGGAGCTCTCATCAATCAGCTGGGCACAGAAAGCCAGCAAAGCAAAGAATGAGAAGTCGCTGACTCCTGACACTGAGTTATGATTTGTTTAGCATGGTAAGAAAAGAATCTGGTTCATATTTCTCTGGAGGATTTGTTGTTTAGTTTATTAACAGATTTAAGTGACTGGAAAAAGTAACAAGGGTAAAAGCTGAGATCCAAAATGATCCAAAAAGGCCTCTGGCAACCTACATCAGAAGGTTTTATCATGTTGTCAACATGAAGGAGTAAAGAGATGTGAATATCGGTGTTACACTACATAAAGCATGATGTAAGCAGAAAGTCATTCATGTTGTGAGATTTCCCATCATCTCCAGGGTCAGATAAGCAAAAGCATAAAAACCGAGCTAGAGGAATGTAGGAAATACAGTCTGTCTTTGTAGTCACACTAGTGGCACGGCTCTAGGGATGGCAAGGTCGGTCTGTCGGTGCAAACTAAAATATCTCAACAACTGTTGGATGGATTACAATAGAATTTTGACATTCTTGTTCCCCAGTGGATAGACCACACTCTAATGATACTTTGTGATTACCGGTAGCAAAATCAACAAGACAAATTTCCAAATTCTGTTTGTGGTGCTAGAGGAAAAGTCACTTTATTTATTAGCCTTCATCATGTGGAGACAGTATTTGTATCAAGGTTAAAGAACAATTGGACATTTGGAAATACATTTACATGAATTTAAAGCCGTGTTTTTAGGAAAGAGTAAATGTAGTACTATTAATTCATTTGTTCAGTGTAAGAAATGTCAAACACACAATCTTACATATTTGAGACTGTCCTCTTGTGACTGTATAGCTTGTTTGTACCAGCAGCAAAAAACAACCAAAAGGGGCCATTTAGGTGTGGTTGTAGGAGATGGCAGCTGTTGTCATGGGGGCGCTCTTTCAACAGACACCTTTATGGTTCATACGAGACAACAGGGTTGACAAAGTTGACTGGTTGACATAGTCAGATATGAACTATTAATAAACAGCACCAGTGGTGACCACTTTTCATTTCACCACCCTGAACTAAATTGTAACCCATCAGATAGGTGTGTGAGATATTTCAGTGACGATTTGGTAAAAAAAAACAACATACAGAACAGAGAGCGAAACTAAGATGCAGTGGAAAGTCAAAGTCTAGAGCGTACTTTCAGTGATTATTCTGTGAGGTGTTGCTCAAATCTGAAAGGAATAGCTGAGTAAACAAAAATATAGCAATACAAGAGCAGTCAGACATGCAGACAACGTCTATTGCTGTGATAGAAATCCCACAGAGCATTTAATGCACTTGGTTAAATGTCTCAAAGGGAGACAGTGATACACAGCTTTTCATTTGTCTGCTTCTTCCTGCTTGCTCTGCTGCCGAAGCACTGTATGAGGTGGTAATTCAAAACATAATGCACTGCTCACACGTTCCTATTCAGTTTGAAACGCCATCTGATGATGTATTATGCTGACAGACATCTTCATCAAACTGGTCATAATCCATCATTTGGAACACTGCGCTCGTCACTCCATGCAGAGAAATAATGTGGGTTTTTGACATGGAAAATGTGTTTGAACCCTGATCTCTTCACTGTGTTCTGTAGAAATTAAATGAGTAGATTACCTCAAAGATTTTGAAATTAAACTGGCGGCGTATCCCTGTTTGTTCTAAGGGGGAAAAAAAGGGAATTCGTGCTTTTTATGTAGCACAGAAAAATGTGAAGGTACAAGGTGAAATCAACAACATACCCATCAATCTGTCTATCATAATTTAGCTCAGTCTTTACAGTGGCTGTAATCCTCTTTTGTCTGTGGCAGGCGCCTTCTTACAGCCAGCAGAATGTTTCACATTTTACCTTACTTTTAATTCACCCTGACTCTCCACTTCCCCAGAGCAAAAGGCTGTGATTGATGGCTGGCTGCCAGACTAATAACCACTTGGTTTTTTTTTTCCCTGCAGGTTTTCTGCATTATGGAGACATCTCCAGGGCTGTCAGTAAAGCAGAGGCCCGGGCCCTGGGGAACGTTATTGACGAAGCTGTCCATGCGATCACACCAGACGCCGTACTAGCACTGACAGGTGGCTTTCGCAGGTACAAGCCTTGTCTCCTCCATTCAGTGTTGATATGATTGAAATACACCAGCAGTTGCTGTCTTTTCTTAGTTCTATTATTTCTATTATTGTTAAACTCATATCGCTTATGCACAGGGAAATAACAAGAGATGTCTTGTGGCAGTTCCTTTTTACTAACTACTGGTGTAGCATAGAAATCACAATGTGTGTGTCTGCGCTTTAATGTATAATCCTGTTAATAATTAGTCAGTAAAAGTGACCATTTTGACATGCTGTATAACACTGTGAGCTTTAAACAGTACAGCAGTCTCTTTCTTAAAAGCTTGAGTGCAGGTCACTCATGTTTACATTAAGAAGCTGAAATGCATTATGTTGTCAATCTCAGAGTGCGTGGTGAGTGCTCTTGTTGTGCTACCTACTGAGTGCGACTATTTGCTCACAGCTGGCGCCTCCACCCATTGCCACCTCTTTGTGCTGTGTTTTTTTATTTTTTATTTTTATATGTCTTTGTGCCCGGGTAAGCGTGGACCACTCTGTGCTGTTGTAAAAATCCAGCTCTAACCAGTGGCGCGTGGTAAATAATTCAAAAGCCGCCTGGCAGTAAGGACAGGCGCCTGCCTCTTAACAGCTGATGGCCTTTAATAGCGCCTGAGCTACAAGCTTTACATGTTGCCTGGAAGAATCCTTTTTTTCTCAAACACCTTATTAGAGTTTGTGTGTTACATTTTGTTGTATTTGAATGCATTCTTTTTTTTGTCAAAGTTTGGTAGAAAACAGTCATATATTGGCTTTTAACTTTTGTTAAATACTTGTTAAAAACTCTGGCTACAAGAAAAACAGTTGAGCAAAACCTAAACTGCTAAGTTACACAAGTGGAGAGGTGTGTTGAGTTCTGTCCATAATCCATACTACATACTAATTCTAGTATGAAATAGTTACTAACACTATATATTACTGAGAATTCACATTGAAAGCGACATGTTGTTCTTCAGTCCACATAGACTGTGACCTGTGTTCAGGGTCTTTGTCATCATTCTGTCAGCAGGACAAAAGGAAAAAAAAACACTTGGGTTCCAGGGATGACATGTATGGATTAATACATTTAATGAAATTTCTTTCTACTTCATAACTTAACCTTTACTGTATACTACTGTAAACCATTGTTGCAGTTAGTCTACAAGAAATGTTTTAGAAGGTGGCTGCACCAGCCTAGAACAAATACTAAGTTTGTGTTTGTCCAAAAGTGGTATCAGCAATGATACAGCAATATTTACATGGAATTTGAACGCTATAGCTATCATAAAGGTCTGACCATACCACACCAAGTGATGGTGCAGTAGTAAAACCCCTAGTTGTATTGAATTGATCATAGGTGCCTGTAACTGCTTATGCATTCAACCTTCAGTTGTAGACGAAAAAGACGTGTTTTATTTCTCCTCTCAAAAGGTTACACAGTCTCTCTTTTACAGAGCATGCTGTATATTTAGTTAGTTCTATGCTCAGTGGTTCACAACTTACTTATGTAAAGATGTATGGTGTCAATCGAGCAAAAAAACTCCAACCCCTCTAATCTTCCAAAGTATAAGAGCCGGAATAGTATCTGATTATGTAAATAACTGCTCCTCAAGGGGAGAATGCGGTAAAAGAGATGAGGTAAGTGGTTAGAGCATCATAGATAGTTAACATCGAGAATGAAGAGGTGGAACAGTGTAAGATTTATGGGCCTAGAGTCTGCTGCAAGGTGTTGAAGGGGCCTGTGAGAGCGCTTTCATGGCAAACTCAGGGAGATGAAGCACACATTTACCTCATCTCTTATTTGGTGCAGGCTCGGGGAATATTACGTGAGGCCTAATTGGAATCACGCAGAGCTATAATTGAAGAACGATGACTTGTACATTATCAGTCAGTAAGTGAGTAATCTACCTTTATCTTGTCGAAAGGCGCATTCTCCAGACATGGTTTAAACACAGTGGGAGGCATTATAAGGCCTATTACACCAAAACAGTGTACATACTCTCAAAGATGCCAGCAGCACCACTAATATCCCGCTAATTCTCCTCAGTGTGACATATTTAAAAATGTTCTCCTCTAAAGTCCTGTCAGAGCTTGATTTAATTACCTTTAATTTCCAGCGTGATGTAGAGTCTCTTATTAGCTTCATCTTTCCAGCCAGTAGCCCTTTTCAAAAAAACGGAAATACACATACACTATATGCTAATTTAAATGCATGTACGCAGCTCCAGATCTTTCATCTCTAGGTAACATGCACAAAGAAACAAGTCGGCTCCCGAAAGTTTCACAAAATAAGCACTGTGCTCCAGTAAACTCAAGCTGTCATCCACTTCAGAGGGAAACAGCGTGGCGAGGATTTGTTGATGCCACTGACATTAGCCTTTTTGAAAGGACAGCTGTAGAAGGCGGGTGACAAGTCTTAAAGCGGTTTTGTTGGGGGAGAGGATTAAAAATAGATTAGACTTGAAAATACTGCTTCTACCACCACTGTGTGCGAAAGACTCACACAGTGTCAGCGGAGCACTGTATTTATTTCTGTGTGAAGCCGTCAAGTCTCCGCTGTGGATCTTATTTAACATCAGATTGTCTGGAATACGACTCAAAGTGACACTGATGAGGAGTGGAGGGAAAACGGGGTCT
Organism: Ctenopoma multispine; assembly: GCA_034779795.1. Taxonomy (NCBI): domain Eukaryota; kingdom Metazoa; phylum Chordata; class Actinopteri; order Anabantiformes; family Anabantidae; genus Ctenopoma; species Ctenopoma multispine. Next base: position 4,295,705 of record JAUYWH010000007.1, on the reverse strand, counting down.
GCTCTCAAATCCTCCCACAGGCTGCATTGTCTCCCTTGAACAACAAGCGAGATAAGTAATCCTTATCGGTTTAGCTCAGGGAGTCATGATTTTTTAAATCAACTCTATTATCAGCTTGCAGGGAAGAGAGCAAAACAAGCTGTCTGATAATGAGGTATAGCCAAGGTACACTTCACACTTTTTCTTCTTTCTATGTTCTATCTTCCTGATTATCACCTTGTTTTTTTCTGCATGAGCAACAAACTAAGATATGAAGGGAGATGGTGAAATGATGCATCGCTACAAACATAGCTGTTTCTTTTTCCTGACCGGCTACGTCTACCTGCTGCTGAACTCCGTCCTACGGTACCTGCACATAAAAGCATTCTGTGAAGTTTCCAGCCGCAGCAACATTTCCCACATCTGTATTATTCATACATGTCACCCTGTCGTCCATACAGATTTGTAAATAAGCATGTATATTTAATGGGCTTTGTGCAGAAATGCTTAATAATTTAACATTTTTCCTCACGCAATATAAGAATAAACTGACTTGAATTCACACCAACTGCTTATACATCCAGTCCTGCTCTGTTCACTGATTCATTTAATCTAAAGGTGGTTTTACTGTGCACAGTCCATTAACAGTCCACAGGAGCTAATACCAGATCATAT
>JAUYWH010000007.1:4257287-4295016 GCA_034779795.1 Ctenopoma multispine | reverse complement strand
ATGTATATAAGAAAAACACATCTGAACGTGTACCATTTGAGGCAGACAAAGAAAAAAAAAAAAAAAAACTTGCTTAAGAGGATGCGTCTGATGTTCTGTTTTCTACTTTTCTGCTGACTCGGGTTAAATTAGACGAGGTATCTGTACAGACATACATACTGATGCTCTGAGTGCAATCAGGAAGTGTAATGCCACGTTGTCTTCTCCTTAAATAACCACAAATTCCCAATTCCCTCGTTATCATACAGCCCCGCTGATTGGAGGGAAACTAAGTTTATGCTGATGATTTCTCTCTTTCTCGTCTCGTTTTTTTTTTTTTTTTTGCTATTCATGGCACACATCTATACACTGCACCCGAGTGAGTTTTGCCAGCGCAGCAGAGTCTAGCACTGAGACTCACTTTAACAACTTTAGCGCACTCTACAAACTGGAAGTGTGCTGGAATCTCAGCTTTGCCAGTTGAGAGCGCTGGAAGGTTTAGAGGAAAGCTGCGTATTCAGCAGATGGAAATCTGTGATGCATTCTCAAATAGCTGCGTCCTAACAGTCACCTCATTAAAGAAATGTCAATTTTTCACATAAAGGCCTACATAAATACTAAGTATAAAAAACACACTCCCACATGTATTATTTCAGAAAGAGAATAAATTCTATAGAGTCACAGTGTAAATGCAATTACTGGGACTAAAGCAGCATCTGCTGAGTGAACCTGTAAGCCAACTCATTCTATTAATGCCACAGGGGTACACGCTCTCTGTCACTGACATTAACCATTAACATTATCATGCCTTGTGGATCTCTAATGGCTGTTTTCTAATACTTCCTTGCTCCCCAAATTAGACGCTGTGACCTTTGAAGCCTTCCCACAAGCCAATCACGGCCTCTCTCCAGTTGTTTAATGTTCCTCTCTCTCGCTGCCGTCACTCGATAAAAAACGGAGCATCGCGGCTGCCTTTCTGGAGCCATGTCGCTCTCACCGTTCGTTTGTTATTTTGTTTTGTTGTTAGCTGAGACACTAACGCTTATGTCTCTATTCTTTATCAAAAGGTTTCTGAATGTGCGTGTGGGTGTTGGGCAATAATCAGTTTTGAAATGATGCCTGGTCGTCTTTTGGCATGTACGTAGTGCTGGCGCAGGCCAAACATGGCAAGGGAAAGCTTCTGCCATTTGAGGAACAACTTCAGCACTGGTGGCTTGTGTGTGCTGCGTGTTTGTGTCAGCATTGCTCTCGCTTTCATGACTGCCCTACGAAATCTGCCCTCTGAGGCCGTTGTAGTGGGTTACTATAATTACTCTTTTCATCATTCCATCTGATTGCTGTTTGAGTCATCCTGGAGCCTGTCTCAGCATGCACCGAGTCTAAGGCAGGAAAACGCTTTGGATACGTGGCCAATCCATCAATTAAACACAGATGTATTCGATGTCATATTTACACTATGGAGCAGTTTTTAATTCTCCAGAGTTGCATCTGTTTTTCATCGTTTTAAAAGCCAAAAATCTTCTTGTCATTTTGCAACGAGCACACCAAACTACAAATGAAGCCAGTCAGAAAGGAGACTGCATAAGTTAGCGAGCTTTACGCTGTGAGTCTTTTTCCTGGCTGCAGACACCAGCTCACAGTGTGTGTGTGTGTGTCTTTTGTAATACTGTTGACTGGTACATGTGCAATCCTGGCACAGCATGGACCAGTCTGGGGAACTGGCTGGAACATGACAAATATATTGCTTGTAGGAGGAATACATTATCAGCAAGAGGGCCTAAGTAACGGCCAATTATATCATCTTCTCTCATGATTTTCAAAGCACAATTGTAACAAAGTTGCTTTCAAGGACAGGCGATCGCATCAATTCCTCTTCTTTCAAAAAATACATTCACAATAAAATTAAAATTCCTTTAAACGTGTGTTTTGGAAGTTGTGTACTGAAATGAGAAAAACAAGCTACTTGCTGACAGCTAGATGCTCACACATTAGCCAAGCGGGAATATGTTAGTAGCAGCCAGTCTCAATACATTAGCTACAGTGGCTGGTTAACTGTGTTTCAACAGGGTTCCTACTCCAAATAAAGAGAGAATGGTTCAGGCTGCAAATTATATTTCTAAAACAAAGGGATACATACAGGTGGTCAAGGGCATGACAGTCACCGAGATATTAGAGCAGTCGATAAATCCCAGTAGGTTAAGTCACACTGTCAGTGTGTTTCATGACAGAGGATGATCACAGCTCAAGCTGCATCTCCAGAAGTGTCCTGAATAACAGACGTAAATAGATAACAGTGTTTCGTAACAGTCTGGGACAGAATCTGTGTTGTTTTTTTCTGCACACACTGGGTTGTTGCTCTGCTGACGGCTTCATTGCATCTCTTCCTGTTTGATAATCACTTGATGATCACTTACAGTACTGACACGCCTCTTACTTTCAGTTGTGCTGACAGAGGAAATGCTCTGTATAAGCCCAGCCAGGCTCCGTATGGGTTTGCTTTATGGCACTGATCTATGTGTAAAATGATGATTCTGAAACAAAGAAGCAAACTTTTATACTTGATGACAAATGACTTGTTTGATTAATGGAAAACGTCAGGGCCATTAGATTGGCCTGGGCTTTTAATAGCTCCGTCTGCCACCGTCCCTCCTCATTAGTTAAGCACTGTGACTAAAAGATAATTTGTTTCACTGTTTCTTGGACACAGTGAGCGGGTAACTATGCTATGTCTTTATCTCTAGGGGGAAGGAGTTTGGTCATGATGTGGACTTCATTGTCACCACACTGCAGCTGGGGAAGGAGGAGAGTTTACTGTCCACCATTATCGATAGACTAAAACAGCAGGTAAGTGTGTTCTTATTATTTTCGGCTTTTAAGAAATGATTGAAGTGGTTCAAGATGAGTTATTTCTCAACTATTTATATAATCTCTAAGCAGTGTTGGTTTGAATTGAAAACACTGAATTGAAATATATTCTTCATGTTGAGGTAAAACCAGAGTGCTGCACTTTAATGACATCTGGAAACGCTGAACCTGTGGTGCATGAATGCTTATTACAGTAAGAAGGTGTTCAAACATTGTTTCACTGCATTTTAAGTTACATTTAAGTTTAAGTTACATCTGGAAGTTGAGTCACGGCAACTTGACTTTTATCTTGTTAGATCGACACACTTCACTACTCATCCAAGTAGCTGCATCAGTCTGAGAAAAGTTGATAGAAGACTTTTTGTTGAAGGCCAGGAAGGCCACATTTAATGTGGGTGGTAGGGATTCTAAAAAATGTGACCTTTGTCAACGTAACAAGGCCATTCAGGTCAGGTGAAACCCCTGGACTCAGGAGGACAACTTTGAGGTCTTCTACCAACTTTCAAGTCCAGGGGTCCATCTGACTATCTGTGTTTCCATTTCCTCTATCAATAACCTGAAGGTTCTACAGTGATTTATTACCATAACATGGTTATGGGTAACCTGGTAGGGAGAGCTCCAGGGGGCTCCATCAGATTTTGTTGGGGTGAGGGCCTGTGCCACCCTTGGCCACGCCTCTGAGCACACATCAGATTGATTGGCTACAACTTGAATTGTACTTAAAATACATAATGGTGTAGTCAACATATTGACGTTAACTTTGACTGCGAAACTTTGACGGCACCGTCACACTGTCACATAAATGGCTTTATCAGCATTTTTTCATTATTTATTTGTATTGTTGTAGATAAGTAGATAAAAAACCCACATCATGTGCCTCCGGCTGCAGATTTTCTCTTTTTTGTGTGTGTGTGTGTGTTCAAACTGTGATGGACGCACCACCCAGACCACAGATACACTGAGATGTGTCTTCCATTTGTCAAGCTGTTGCCATCATGCATAACTCATTTTGATTGGTCCAGCTGTTTCAGACAGAGAGATGATATTGATTAATCAATTAGAACAGGGCCCAAAGTTAGTGAAGCATGAGGAAAAGCTGGCACCCCTTAAACCAGGTGCTTATGTCGTCTGTATCTTTTTTTAGTGTGTTTTTTTCTGTGGTAAATTTTCTCATCTGACCTACAGTGAAGAGGCTTCCCAGAAATCTATAATATTCTCCTGTACACTAACTTAGTTTCTATCCAGAAGTCAATATTCCATTCATTTTTTACTGTACAGTAAATACAGTAACTGTGAAGAAATGCAATACTTGCCCTCTCTTAAGGTGATAGTGTATCTGTGACTGCAGTGCATCCAGTATCTTTCAATAATAAGCCATCAAGTGGAGTTTGTATTTTTTTTCATCATTCAGAAAAGTGTCCTTGAAAACTTACAGGAGCCTTTTCAGAAAACTTAAAGAGAAAACTGGCCCAGGTTCTACCAATTTAGCCACCTTTAATAGAAAGCGTTTGGGAAAAGGTGAGTGAATCGGGTAAAAGGAAAACTAGTACGATTTAACAGGTTACTTTAAGAACTTTTAGCCAGGCTTTTAAAGACCATGGGCATCACTGGAGAGCCCTTGATGGAAAATGGATCCTTTAATGGAAAATGGGCAAAACAGGGAGGTGGGTTAGGGAAAAGAAAGAGGAATGTGAAAAAAGCCACACAGGAGAGAGACTCATGATTGGACTAGAGAAAGTTGAAAGTGAGAAGAGTAAGAAAATGTGTGAGCAAGAGACGTGTTCAAATACACACAATGGTTTAACTGTGGGACGCACTCACATAATGACAATTATTTTCTGCAAATATCACAATAATGTAACAAATATTAATGTGTTACAAAAGAGTAAAAGTAAAAACTCATCGCATTGAAACACATTTATCTAATTACTGTAAACTGAGGTCTTAATCACAACTATGCAAACAGAAGTAAAGTGTGTTTATACTGTACTACTTTTACCTCGTCCAGCCTTCAGGTTTTTTATACGGTTACAGGAGGATGGGGATTTCAATAGCAACACATTTTACCTTTATACAGAAAGAAAAAAATGGAGTTTGTGCAAAAATATTTGTTGTGTGCATGCAGAGATTCAGCCCCTGGGCAAGTTCAGATATATGAACTAATGGAATTAGATGACTGGCAAATATGAATTGGAAGTAAAACAATAACCTTTAAAAAAAAAAACACTAATGGAAATTTTTGTTTTCTTGAAGAGCAGCAGGATTTAAAGGAGCAGTTGCTAAACATTTTCTCCTATGGACTGTACATTTTTTAACAATTTTTAATAAATAATATATATATTATATATTTATGTATTACTAACAAGAACATGAAGTTTATATCCGATGACTTTGTTGAGGAAATGAAAAATGCATCTTGAACATATAAGTTTGAACTGTTGTCTGAACAATTTAAAGACTTACTCTTAGTGAACCTTTAGTTCACTCTCACTATAGTGAGAGGGAACTGGAGAGCACGCTACTGTAGGCTGTTTGCTTAATGTGGATCATCCTTAAAACAACGTTAAGGCTGATTGGTAGCTTTTTTCACAGTAGACATTTGAAATACCAGGTACATCACGAGGACATTTTAATGGTTCTTGTCAGCACCAGTGTGGCAAATATTAATGCCATTAGTTGCACCTGTTTGACATGTTAAAATCTGCACTGAAAAATGTTAATTCAACTATTAGTTCTACTCCTGCTTGAGGTTATTTGAAAATAAAGTGACCCTGAAAGCAGGACTCGTTAATGAAAAGCCCAATGATGTATTTATTGAAAGAATTGTGGGTCACTGTGATTATTTCCACTCTCTGTACATGTCAAAACATATTAATCTTTGTACACAATGGAGCAGTAATCCTTTCCTGTGCATAAAGCAGAAGTTAGTTTTAGCTTCAGCAGTCTGAATTAGTGAAACCAGGCAACAAGTCCTTCAACTTGAACAACTATGTACTTCATCTCCAACCATCCGATCGTTCATTATAGTAACCGCTTTTCCTGTTAACGGTTGTGGGGAAGCTGGAGCCTATTCCAGCTGTCACTGGGCAACAGATTGGCTACAACCTGGACAGGTTGCCGGTCTATCACAGGGCTGACATACAGAGACAGAGAACCATTCACATTCACACTGACGGGCAGTTTAGAGTCACAATTGACCTAACTGCTTGTCTTTGAACGGGGAGAGAAAGCTGCAGTACCTGGGGAGAACCCACACAGATACGGGGAGGTATGCAAACTCCACACAGGAAGGCCCACACCCTCTCATGCAACCTTAAAAAAAGTTTTTGCTGAAAAATCCTGATGACACTGCCAGGCACCAAAATGGCAGCTGCCATCTCTTGCAGTGGCACCAAAATGACAGATGACATAACACAATTTTCCGCCCTAAGCAGTCAAATTTTGATACAAGTCTGCAAACAGCAGTTTGGTTAGGTTTAGGCACACAATCAACATGGTTAGGCTGCTCTACCTTTGGCTTATTTTGGAAGCATGTTTCCTGTTTATGTGGCAGTTCTTAAGAAAGCTAGTTACTTTACTGCTTTAATACGATCCACCCCAATCTTATCCTTCCAAGAGTCTGTGGGTCTATGTGACCATGTAATTGTACACATCACCCAACAGTACAACATCTCTGTTTTTTTGCATCTGGAACAAACAACATATAGAGTCATATTTTACAGGATGTCTCAAATTTCTGAAATTGTACTTTGCCTCTGGAGCAACCCGGTTGAAACCTAAGATGGAGAATTAAATTCACAAACCAGATTTTCAATAATAATTTCTTAATGAAATGTATCCATTGTAACATCCTGAATCTACAACAGGTCTGTGGTTAGTTTAAATACATCATCACAGAAAGTGAAACAGTATGTGCTATGCTGTGAAAAAACACGGGAAATGGTAGAAAGACATTTCTTTGTGGACAAAGTCTTCCCTCGGAGATAAATGCGTGGTTGGAGAGGGTCATGAGTTTGATGAAGAGCGGGGCCGCACTGTCTAGTCTATCTGCCAGATTCCTTTTGTCACCACTGGGTTTAAAAATAAATCCCTTTGTCCTCTTCCATCCACACCTCCACACGCCTCCGCTCCTTCAGAGGTCCATCCTGACGGTAATTACCTTCTACTTACTGTATGTTATCACAGGGAGCTCTCACCTCTTGCAGCCACTTACATTCACTATACGTAGAGGGAGCGAGATGAAGGTGTGAAAGTATGTGTGAGTTTGGATAAGCAGGCCGAATGGACGTGAGACAGTGAGTTAAGTGGGTTGGGCAGGTGTTTTAAAAAGGCTTAGAAGGGACAGCGTGATATGACCGGTAGCGTTCTTCTCAGCAGGTTGGATGGAGTACAGATAGAGAGGGGACTGGTCTGCGGGGACGAGGACACAAGAGACAGTGATTAAGTGGAGGTAGCAGAGGTTCACTCTAAGTCGTGTAACCTTGTCATCTGCAATCGAGGCCCTGGGGACCCACGTGTCTTCACTCAGGCCTAATATCGCGGGCAGCTCCTGTACCCCCGCTATCCATTCAGTCCTCTTCTTCAGCCTGCAGGGAGTTAAAAATACATCTATCTAGTAATGTCCTTGTAAAAAATGGGTTCATCATTTTTCCCCCCCCTCCTCTTGCTGATATTCTCAAAGCATAACTTGGGGGCAGAGGCAAGGTCAGTCACCAGCTTCTGTGGCAGATAGATGAGATTCAGCTTGGCCCTGGTAATAGCAATGGAGAGATGAAGAGGGCCGTGTTTTGTCCTCTGTCCATCCATCATCTCTGTCTCCAAATAGTGTATAAGTACTGCTATCTCAAGGCTGCGCTCTGTATGCTTTGCCACCTTCATAATGTTATTCAGCTCAGGCTTTATGGTTCTGCATTTGGTCTGAGTCAGTGTGTTTAGGGATTGTAAAGTTTTCCCTTTGGTTGAATAAGTGATGCAGACACAGCTGCCCATACAGCTGAGGTTATTTTGCAGTCACACAGAGTTAGTCTCTTTTAGATCTAAATACAATCTGAGCAGTGGTGGCTATTTTGATTGACTTTGAGAGGACACACACACACACACACACACACACACACACACACACACACACAAACAGACGGACACACAAACTGCTGCACTTTAATTTCAGCAATCAGTTTCTTTCATTTCGGCCAAGCTGCGAATCAAAGTCAAAGCTCAGTTCAAACGTTCCTGGCCAACACGTGCTAATCTGAGACTTGAAGACAGGTTTTGAAGTCTCTTTCTGTGAGATCAGAGCGCTTCGTCCCCCTCCTCCCCCCTGTGCACTCGTCCTCTGGATGCAGGTGGCTGCTCTGGCCGCTGCGACCACTCATCACTCTCTCTCTCTCGAGAAAAGACCCTGACTAAATAATCAGATAGAGAATAAAAAACTCATATTGAGATCCCAATTTCCAAAAGTCATGTTCACTTGATTCCTTTTTTTTTTTTTTAAGCGCTCAGAGGCGAAGCTTTGGGGGAAAGATTATCTTCCCGCTGTCCTCGTCTGTAATTCCCTCTGTAAACAGTTCTGGTGGAATAAGCTTACTCTCAGATCCTCGCTGACATTACCTGCTGCGTTGGAGATGATTACAGAGCGCTATTGGGCTAAACAGCCCCTGGCGATGCTGAGACGGGCATCTTCATGACATCCTGTTTTTATGGTGGATTTCTGCTAGAAACAGAGGGACTGAAACACTGTGCTGTATGTGTGTAGGCAGGAAGGGCCTCAGAGCTCATCGAGCGAAGGGCATCCGTATTCAGGTACTTAATGATCTGTGCAACTGTCACCATAACTCATTAATACCTTTCTCTGAAGGCATCAACATGATTCAAGGCCGAAAGAAATGTACTGCTAGGAGGGACTGAAATATCCATCTGAATGAGAAGTGACCTACTTTTGTGGTCTTATGTATGAGATAGGTTGCAGACCTTCTCCTGCAACTTGTCTCAAGTGTGGCTCGAAGGGATTTCAATTTCAGATTAGTCAGTGTTTAAGTGCTTTTACGCTGTCATACTGGCCTCATTATCTAAGTGCTAGCTGTCACTGCCTTTAGCTAAGCTATTACTGAATGTAAAGGGAACTTTAAGAATCCCTCTCCCTGCCTATTATTGGAAGGTGAATGGTTATCTGTAATTGCAGAGGGAGAGCAGACCAAGGGTGCAGCGGAAGGCTACGTCAAGAATTTTTGCCTGCAAATGCGCGACAAATGAGTCCACCCCTGAAGATAATTAGAGGAGGAAAAGCAAGGAGTAGGCTGGGGATTTCTTTGAGATCTGCTCCCAGAGTGTCACCATCACCACCTTGGATTTCACACTACCTCCTTTCTCAGTGGCCTCTGGGCAGTGCTGTCCTCTTCTCATAACGTGCAGTCTGATGCTCGGGCGGGACTGTTTAGTACAGGCTATTCAGACTGTGCTGACAAGGTGTTTAATGTTTTGTGATTAACCTAAGTTATCGGGTGGACAGGCAGAGGAGCTGCTTGCTGCACTCGCTTCCCCAATTATTGGTCTTGAGTGAGTGCAACAGATTTATGGCCAGTGAGTGGAGAGTAGTATCCCAACAATTATACTGGGCCCTGGAATTAAATTGACAATTTGTAATCTTAATCGGCTTAACACTACTGCATCTGGGGAGAAACATAATCAGGCAGGGCGAGGCCTGGAGGAAATCAATTCACAGACTCCTTTTCCTCTGTGTTTCTTGCTATCTACTCCTCCACCTTTTCCTCACTTTCGCTTCCAGGTTGAACGCTTTATTCTCTAACCCTCTTGCACACACTCCATTTCACTTTTACACTTGCGGCTTTGTTTCTCATCAGTGGCCCTCTCTCCTTCTCTCTCTCCAACACACTGACATCTTATTTTGCAGAGATTTCCATTATCAAAGGAGTGGAACCATTTACCAGGGAATGGACTTCAGCCATCTACTATGGCTGACTGAAGGCTTGTGATTCTATTGGGTCTTACACTCAACCGTCTCCTTTCTTACCACTCCAGGCTCATATCAGACTGGTTCACAGCATCACACAGTAGTCAGTCTCGTGCCCTGTGGCTGCAAATTTCTCCCACCAAGTTGACTCTTAATTCAGTCACTGAGGTGATTTCATTCATGTTTCACATGTTTCAAGTCTCCTCATGATTTATCTCAAATACAGCTCAGTTTTCATTGCAACATCAGTTACTTGGGTATTTTTTTTAAAGTATAAAAATTGTGCTGTAAAGAGATTTTCCCAAAGCCAGAGACAAATGTTCCAAATTTCTTATTTGTCCAGATTTACAAATTAGTAAATTTAGTTGTGTGCTCATTTACTGTGGGCAGAGTATGTCAAAGTGTAGTGTAGTCATGTCAAATGTTGGCAGAGTTAAGTGACAAATTAAACTTTGTCCTGTTGTTGATATCCTAATGCAAACAAAATCACAAACGCTGTTATAATCTATTCTGCCCAGAACTACTTCAGTTTCTGCAATCTTCTCTGATGCAGCATGCAGGCTGTGATCATATGATAGTGCTCTTTTTGAGTGTTCTGAAGTCTGGGCCGAAGATGAAAGGTTACTGGCTTTTGCTGTCAGGGCTCCTGGGTGTTGGCTTGAAGATGCTGGTTGTCCTCCTCCTTCAAGTCCCTCACCAAGACCTGTGGAAGCTTTTTCCTCTTTCCATATTTCCATGTATGCTATATATCTATGTTATTGCAAATATCTCACTGACTATTCTGTGTAGAGTTGAAACAAACATTTCTATGAAGAAAAGACTGAGTGAAGACAAGTTTCACTCTTATCCGCTTTATTTTTTCTTTACTAGGGCCTTCTGCTCTACTCTGATTACCAGACCTCCACCTTTGATATTTCCAAGCTTCCCAGCCACAGGTTTGAAGCCATGGACCACTTTGCAAAGTGTTTTCTGATCCTGCGGCTGGAGGGAAGTCAAGTGGAGGGAGGTCTCAACAGGGTAGAGGGCGACAGCAGGGGATGGAGGGCGGTGCGAGTGGACTTGGTGTCGCCACCTATGGACTGCTATGCCTTTGCACTTATGGGCTGGTCTGGCTCTAGGGTATGAAAGATTCTAAATATTAGTTTAGAGATTATAGGAATTGAGCTGCAACTGAAATCCATGAACAGAAAAAACTGAACCACACGAGTGATGTCAGAATGTTTTTTTTTTTCTGCAGCTGTTTTTGAGAGACCTGAGGAGGTTTGCTCGCTTGGAGCGGCAGATGCTTTTGGACAACCACGCCCTCTATGACAAAACCAAGGTACACAATAACTGGAAGCAATCATTTACTCATGTAGCAAATAATCTGCAAAAAGACAGCAAAGATTTATATAATAATAATAATAATAATGGCTCAAATTATGCCCATATTAGTACAACACAGACGGATAAATGTGAAATGAAACTTGACTGTTTTAGTTCCACGTTTCAGCATAAAAAGTTTTAAGATAACCACAGAAACCCCTCAAATCACTTCAGCATTATCTACGTCTCTGATGTCCATCTGTATGATGATTACGTTCCAGACACTGCAAATAAATGTATAGCTCACTAGAATATTTGTTACAGTTCTGGCATATTTTGCTGATACATTGTTGAGAATAATTTAAAAAAGGTTTACTAACTTGGAACGTACAATGATCACCACTGCCAGCAGGATGTATTAATGCTTATGTGGAATCTCTAGATAACAAATTATATAAAAAAGGGGTGAAGAAAGGCACAGATTTGTTTGGCAAAATACTGCAGATTTCACTTTTATTGCTCTGTTTGTCACTTTCTTTAAGTCTGAGAAGTTTTCCTGTCAGTAAAAGCAAAAGTTCAGGCAAAAAAACCTAACATCTTTTCAGTTTGTAGGGACTTTTTTGCATCCTTACTTTAACTGATTTAGACAAGTAAGACAAGTTTATTTTTGCACATAAGTCCCGCGCAGCACATCTTAACCTTCTGTCCAACTTCAAAAGTTATGACAAAGCTGTACCAAAGTTCACTTGTTATAATTCTGTAGGGAAACCAACTGAAGACTTGCAGCCATCCTAAATATACAATTTGTGCATGTTAATGCAAACATAACTGTTTATTCTGTCACTCAGTTTTTTCCTTATTTTGACATCTGGGGGTCCTTTGTCTAGACGTCTGCCACCTCTATGCAGAGTGTTATCACAGAACATCAGATAAGAAACAGACAAAAACAAAAAAATCTAATCAATTTTTGCTCTAATTTCCATTGTAACATAAAAAGTAGGCTAATATAAGACCATTGTCTTTACACTGATGTTTCATTCATATTTGCAGTGGCTTCATGGCCTCCTACCATTCGGTTCGTGTTAGGAGAACCTTATCGCTCTCCTGAAGTCTTCCTAGTTTCCACAAATCATACACAATATCACAGAATTAAGATTTTTCTCTCTTTTTGTCCTATGTGGACCTATCACTTGCTATGCAGATTTTAAGTGGAGAAAGTGACAGAAAAGACATAGCATGATTAGCCTAGCATCAGCTAAGTGAAATACAGAACCATTGTGTTAGCGGCTCTTGAAGCCCATTGGTCAGTTGATCTGTCAGATACTGTCAGTCCCCTGCTGATCTGAAAATATAGGATGTTACATTAGCGTTTTTTGCGCTATGCAGAGTAAGCAGTTGCACGGGGTCCCGTGGCCGCTACGGGGCTCTCATATGTAGTAAACCAAATAGTTGAATTTCAAAACAAAAGACTTTAGAAACAATGGATCTGATTTGAATGTTTGCTCATGATTTTGCTTGGTATCTTAAAAAGCTTTTATTTGCAGGTCCCATTCTAAAGCTTCTGCACCTGTATGGTCATAGTGAGGCAATTATTTTACCTTTATTTTTCTCTATAGTTTTAAATTGCTTGGGTCAACTTGATTTTTTGCAGATCCTACTGTGATGCATTGGCACAGATCATCAAACGCTTTTGAACTCTTCTTATTGATTCAAAACAGGAGCCCTAAAAAGCTAGAAACAGCCCTGGGATGTACTACTATAGACTGTATATACAAACATATACACTGACTCATAAATAGAATGTGAGTTCAAGTCATGGTGACGATGAGTTCAAATCCAATCAGTGTTTTCCAGAGAGTATGCAGATGGAGTGAATTACTGCCAAAGCTCAGGCCCTCAAAGGTTACAAGGAAGATTAGGTTGTGCGTGTTCTAATGCCACAGAATGAGAAAACATGTCTGAGATTGTCTAAAATTATTCTTTGCAATATGTGTTTGCACTTATGAGTGAGCACAAACTTGATACTGGAGCGAAAACATTTTTAATTATAGCTCAGTGGGAGGTTACAGGGCTTGGCAGGCTATGCGCAGTGCTATGCTCCATATCATACACACACCCAATTAATGCACCACATACTGTACATGACCATATCAGAGAAACTTGAGTTAACAAAACACTTCTTAATGTTTCAGCATATGAAAGCATGAGCCTGTTAATGTAAAGGTAATTGCACTGGGGAGTGCACGGTTCATTTACACATTTTCAAATTAAATAAAAAAACATCTTTCCTTACACAGTGGTATAAAGGCACACAGCAAAAGGTGAGAAAATCTATTTACAGTATAACTCATGCAATCTAATAACCAATTAACTCCTTGTTTGCCTAAAGTGTTAGAGCTAATTAAGTTTTGTTTGGGAACACCTCGGCTTTGTTGGAATCATACACTTAATTGGCTTCAGGAGGGGTAAAACAGTGGGTAGGTGTGTTTCAATCTACTGGTTGAAAGTTTCATGCAGTGATATGATATGAACAGTGATATGCTGGGCTGTCATAATTGGCAACTTGTGACAAAGTATACCACACAGTATTTTTTTGCCTTGCAGACATGTCATTTTCCACATGTGAAAAACGGTTTGATTTTGATGAGCTTGGACGTAGGGGTGAAATGCGTTTGAAATTTGTTGAAATGAATTTCTGCTTTAGTCCATCATTACACAAAATTGCCATTTAGTACTAAACCAATGAGTCTATTAGTGTAAAAGCCACAATATAAAAAAAAGAAGCTAAAATCCACATTATTCCTTATCACATGTGAAGCTTCACTGCTTTTCTCTTTTATATCATCAGAAATTTAGATATCGAAATGTCATTTATATGTTCAAGCTGGAATTGCACAACCGCGGCTTTCTTTTATCAACTACTCTTTGATTTACGGGCATGAGATAGTAAGATACACTCCTTACTAAAACTTTAGCACTTTTTCCTTTAAACCTGAACTCAGACAGTAAATCAGTGACTCTTTTAGCCATGTTGTGTTTCCACCACATATGCACAACTGCAAAAGTTGAGTAAATTAGCGACACGCAAATTAAAAGCAGAGGTAAAAACAGAATGTCTATGCTGAGTGGGATTTCCTTTTCAATATGTCAGTAAACATTTTGTCAGAGACATTTTGTGTTGTTTTTTACAGTTTTGTGGCATTTTGTTCACTAAATGATTAATACATATTTTCTAGCCATGTGGAGAAGTCATATTCCACAGTGACAGTTTTGACAATAGCTGTGATGAACTTGGAGACAGTGTTAACAGATGGCAGCGATTTGAATATAGTTTAAATATCATGCAGTTATCATAGCTAACTGAAGACCAACACATGCAAGTTTGTACGAAATATTCAGATGAATAAAGCCACTTGTAGTCTTTGATTAAATTCAAGTCATTTGTATGTTCTGCATCAGCCTGAATTGCCTAACGTAAGCTTTCTTTTATCCAGACAAGTCTCTGATTTACAGCTATCAGAGAGTGAGATACACCCTCGAAGTGCTTGAGTGTAAACTTAAAAAAGATTGACACGAAGGAGTCAATTATTCAGCAGGGAAAAGTTTATAGTACTGACAAGACGACAACAAAAATTCCAGGGAACCATCAATCTTTGTGACAGGCATCCCAGAAGCTTGTGTTTATCTCATCCCGACAATTCATTGCATACTGTAAGGCACCACCATCTCATTTCCAATGCATGGGGCACAGCCTTAAGCCGTTTGAGTTGTGAGTTGAGTGGGACAAGGGTGTAAGGCGTATCAGCGAGGAGATCGACAGTGGAGACACCCTGTCACCGAAATGTCCCGTCAGCGGCTCTCCAGGGACAAAGGTCAGCGTCCTCTGGATCACTGTGTGGCAGCTTCCTGACAGATATTATATGCAAACAGCCAACTCATATGATGTTTATTCATATGCAAGGGCAGGGATAGGCTTGCTGACCGTGCAGCCATCCATGCACTGTGGTGGACGGGGAAGTCACAGACAAACATACAGTACATTCTTACAGA
This sequence comes from Ctenopoma multispine, assembly GCA_034779795.1. Taxonomy (NCBI): domain Eukaryota; kingdom Metazoa; phylum Chordata; class Actinopteri; order Anabantiformes; family Anabantidae; genus Ctenopoma; species Ctenopoma multispine. Next base: position 4,279,850 of record JAUYWH010000007.1, on the reverse strand, counting down.
AACCTTGTACAGTATGTGTGTTTGATGAGGAAACACAGTCAATAAAAGAGGATTCTATAAAGTAAGAGGAACGAGGAACTGTGCCTACAAAAGGAGAATAACAGCAAGTAACAATCGGATTGGTGTGAGATTTAAAAGTGCAGTGAGACAGGCCAAACTATTTATGCACACACTCGCCCATATAAGCAGCACCATCAGCACCATCTCCCAGGCTAGTTTTCAAGGTCAGCAGGAAATGTAACAGGACACATTCAGACAGAATCGCACAACAGTGTGACCCGTTTTTCATTCCCTGCTCCATATCACAGCTGTAATTACTGTAATGAAGATCAATTAACTGTCCCGGTGTCTGTGCTGTCACCACCTTCGCGCAATGCTGATGCCTCCATTGGCTCTGGCAGGAGAGGAGAAGACGCCCCCCCACCACACTCCTTTTGGTCCATGCACACTGCTGTTGAGCGGTTCACCGTATGGCTGAGGACGGCGCGATAATGGCGCTTTCATCTTTTTTCTTGTCCCTCCTAATTGGCCGGTGCTTTCGGAGAGATGTGGCGCTGCTGGTGTCAGAGAAACAAGGGAGTGAGAGGACTCATGTCTGATTAAAGGGGAGACATCTCAGCTAAGGACCAAAGGCAGTCATTTAGAGGACTTTAATCTTGTGGGCTTCAGAGAGGCTCTCAACAAATCCTTGCTGGTTTCTGTCTTATTGTGAAATACTTAAAAAAAAAGATTAGAGGCCTACACTCAAGCTAATGATCTTCTCCCAATTAAGGACAGACTCATGGGGAATCATCCAATAGCAATGGGAACTAACTGTCACATAGAGAACCAATGACTTATGGTTTGTGCAGCAGAAAATGATGCAATTTGAACACCAACAAACAGCAATGAAATGGCTGAAAATGCAAGTTCTGGACCATAGTGGGAACGTATAAAACAAACCAATTACCAGGAATGACCCCACAACATGAGGCTTTATGGGTGTCAGGAGATGGGTGGTGACAGCTGGTGGTCCTCTGCTCACAAAGCCACAGACTATAACCTGTGTGGAGGTCCACAGTTACCAGTTATTCAAAAAAAAGCACAGCTACGGTATTCTGATTCAGCTTGTTTCAGCTTCACCTACAGAACCAACTGAATTAGTCAGTTTGTCACAGAATAGCAACAAAGCCGTAGTTGTGTTTGCAGCTTTCTACTTCTTGTTTGTCACGTGCAAAACTGAAGAAGGGTTGAAACCACCAGAATACCAATCTCGAAAATAGCAATAACCTGCTTTGAACAATTTCACCTGGAGTTGAATTAATTAGTTTATTGGCAAATTTCGCAGGAAGGTGTCAAGGGTAGTGTTGGACTACTGAGCAAGTCAGACAATGAAAGGTCTGAACGTGTGCAGTGATTGGAAAAATGACATAAAGTAAATGGCTGGAAAATATGGAATAGGTTTGGACCAGAGAGGTGTGAATGAATTTGGCTCAGCTTCATCACAGAGAACATTGATTGGTGGTAAGCTGATGTTTCTCTCAAGGATGCTTTTTGCAAACCACAATGGGAAGCACACTGGACATTCCTGGCTGTTTGGCCCTGGCTGACAGGGTCAAAGGTGATAGGATTTGTGTTGTGTTTAAGTGACCATGGTGGTGGTAGGAGTCAGATGTTCTGGTTTGGTTTCTGATGTATTTTGAGCAGCAGTGCAGTTTCTATTGTTCTATTCATTTGGCAGCCACTGAATCAGTCTGTTGTTCTTGAAATTGGTGACAAAAGCCCAGGAAATCTTTTTCACCCTGGTATGATCGATGTAACAGCACTTCCACTCGCAAGTTTGGCTTGAGACACCCCACTAACAATAACTGACATCTAGGCGTCCTCTGAAAATGCTCTGCTGACTTGTAGTGCCAATGGCACTTACAACCAGCATCAGTATCTGGCCACCACTGTTGAATTTTAACTGAAGTGCAGGTCTGGGGGAGTGGTGGGAGGTGGTAGGGTCTACGTGTGTGTGTGTGTGTGTGTGTACGTGTCCTTTGCTGTAAGTCTGAAGGTTTGTGATAATTAATATGTGTAGTGGGCTTGATGAATGAGGACAGGTGGAGGATTTCATCATGCCTAGACAGACTGACTCCCTCTCCGCGCAGGGATCCATGACCTGCTCAACACCTGGAAAAAACACACCCCTCTACCTCTGTTTGAAGCAGGATCTACCCTTGAAACTCACTCAGTGTGTAAATGTGTGTTTCAATACTCAGCAGTGCGGCTCAGGTGTTCCCAAGTTGTTAACCAAAGTTCAGCTGTTAAAAATGTGTTCATGTAAATGCAGTTCCTTGTCATTTGTTCTGCCTATTTATGCATATGTTCACTTACCATGTGCAAGCCTCCTATAGACTGTACTGTGAGTGTGTGGATCAGGATGTGTCTTTCTCAAAGGGTAATTACTCTATGTCATGTGTAGGAGTGTGATTAATGAGGTTGTGGTCAAAAGGCTGTGAGCATAGATGTCCTGGCTTTGGTCCTGAGGCATAGTTACTGATATGAGAGGGCTGTTCATATTCTCTCTCTACCGGACAAACAACCCCCCCCACAGCTGTACACCACATCTACTGTATGCCACACTTCAGTGTGAGTTTTTTATTATTAATTATTTATATATATATATATTAATATTGAGTCCAATATTAACTAAAATACAGCACTGCAGTTATAAGAAACTCATATACTGTAGGAATTATGAGATCTTATGAAATAATTTATTATACAAAGACCAATAATTATCAAACTTGCATAGAGTCAACTTTTAAATAAAGCAATAATATAAATTTATTAGTGACTTACTCCTTCCTGAGCCATGTTAGTAACAAATGATCGAAGAGCACTCGAGAACTGGTCCATCGTTCCTTCCTTCCTTAAAAGATTAAAAACAATGCCATATATTTACAATATATACATAAGCATGAAATAATAGGAGTCTGGCTGAAAAGAAGCAATGCAAACTAAAGCATGGTAGATACATTAAGCATATAATAATGAGAATTTAGTATTGTTGAGATATGAAATTACAATACATAAGAATGCTACAAGACTTATCAGAAACAATAGCAAAATAAATATCAGCTAGTGATAGTGGAGCTTTCTAGCCAGTCATAGTGATGGCAGACGCTTTGGTACGAGGGAAGCAGCAGATCTGAAGGGTGCTGACTGATAGCCGTGAGCTCCTAACCCTGACTTTGGGCTTCTTTGATTACTTGGAAGTGTGAGGTTTGCTCAAAAACCTGTTAAAGGGAATATTGCTTCACTTCTGCAACTTCTAGGCTGTTCAATGAATCAGGGTCACAGAAGCCTTTGACAACATTTCTCCACATTGATGTGTTTTGGAGTGCATTACTACAAAAAAAGTATATAGTAAAGAGATCCACACTTGAACCAATGTAGGAGACCTCTAGAGCTCTCTTAAACATATTAACTCATAAATAACTTTAGTTTTTAGGTTTTATGAGTATAAGTGAACATGAATTGTTTATATCACAACGTTTTTAACTCATAAATGTTTTGTTACGTGTTAAAAGAGTCAAATTTGTCAGTACACAAATTAGTAGCAGGGAGATCAGGAAGGCATGTGGCATTTAAAAAAAATTGTTGTTAAAATACATAACTGAATAAACATCTGCCTTCAGATTGCTGTCCCAGTTTTCTTAGACAATCACAAAATATTTAATTTAAAAGAGATCCCAAAGTAGACTTCCTGTTCCTGCCTGTCCGCTGGGGTAACATCAGAATTTAATACGATGCTCACTGTCAAATTACAATATCTTGGATGTAGAGTGCTCACAGCTTTTTCACCCCCCCCCCCCACCACCCATCTTCAGAGCAGTGAATGAGTGGACAATAACAGGGCAATTGCACTGGGCTTTAGGGAGCGGCGGTTTTGAACGCTCCCTCGACCAGGCAGTGTTTGCACAGAGTATGGGAGCCGCCTGGAAGTAGGCCCCACTCTGCGAGCGCAGAAAGAAAGGGGAGGAGAGGTTTAATTTAGCAGATGGTGGTGCGGGGACCCTGAGGGCATCGCATAGTGTAATACGCACACATATCTGAGTGTACGTAGTGACAGACAAGCGAGCCGAGAAAAGTGCAGGCTCTGTCCTCCAAACATCCTGCTGGCGAAGCTGGGAGAGCTGGGAAATTTGCTGCTTATATAGTGATGTGTGGAGGGGCTGTGTGTGTGTGTGTGTCGGGGAGGGGGAGGGGTATTCACGTTCCATTCACATTTGCAAACGTTTCTTCTCGACCTTGCTTGCGTGCTTGTCTGTTCTTATGAATTTTAATTAACAGAGGTAGATGAATAGATATGGTGTGGCTGGATTTGAAAGCAGAGGGATACATTCTGTTTTTTTTTTTTTTTCAAGGTTGATTTTTTTTCAGAAGTTGATCCAGTTCATTCAGTGCTCAGCATGCAGCTATTAACTTTCAACTCAAGTTAATCGATTTGTATTAGTTATAATAGCGAGAGCTTCTTCATACTGGTGATGATAGGAAGAAGGCTTTGGTGGTATAAAAAGAAAATGCCTGAGAAAGAATAGGAAACCAAATACACCTCACCACATGCACACACACGGCCGCTAAACCATGCACTCACACATTTCACTCAGTCTGTAGGAGAACTGTAGACGCACTATTAATCAGAATACATGAGAATTACTGATTCACACTAAAGGTACCATCCCAACCATCAGCCCCTTTGCCTGCAATTAGAAAAGAACAAGTGTAATTCCATTAAAAGCATGCAGATATTTCATGCTACTATACTGTAATTTCTGTTTCCATTGTAGACCTTTAGCTAGCAGTTTTAATCCTTAGAATAACCCTAAATGATTCCTTTTCATTGCGCACATTTTAAGCAGCCAATAGCAAAGAATCAGATTGCTAAAATAAAACATGTGCTCCGCTCTGACATGTTCTCATACTGTTCAAACAAGGAGGGCCTCTGATTAGAAGCCAGAGGGAAAGTTTATTTTTTACTTGATCTCACAGGGGGACAAACAATATGTAGCATTTCATTAAGCACAGTAAGTGGATTACAAGTTGAGTTATAGTCACTGTTTATTACTGTTGCGGAAGTGGAGTGTTCCAGAAACAGTTCACTGGTAATTGCTACACAGGGTTTTCTATTTTCAGAAACAAAAATTGATTTAAAGGTTTTTTTTTTTCTTTCTTTCCCTTGCTCCAGGCTTCCTCCTAGTTTTTGGATGGTCTGTCTTATCATAGGCTGTGTGAGGTTTGTTAGCGGTTGATTTTGCACTCAGTATCGGACTGTGTTCTTTTGCTGTAACCCCCTTTTTTTTTAGCCACAAAATTGGGCATGAACGTACTGCAGTGTGGAGTATAGACATAATGAGCAAATGCTTGAGGGAGGTGCAGCTTCAGTCTCAAGCTCGTTTACTCTTGGTAGCAAAATTCTGTACCTGGATAAGAAAAAGTCTGTTAAAGTCTGGAAGTGTTGTGGTTGGAATGTGTTCAGACATGTAGGTCACCTGCAGCAGCAATCGGATCTTGTCTGTCGGCCTCTAGTGTCATACATCCAATTTATTTGCTTAATCGCATATGAATTCGGCATTTTTATGTCACTTAAGCTTCAAAGTACTGTGAAAATACTTGTGCAAAGTGCAGTTTTTCCTGCAGCAGGTAAAATGATGTATAAGTGGTTATTTGTTGGCTGTAATTATTTAGATCCATTGCTATTTCAATAGATGTTCAAATTAAAATAAAATGTGACATTATGAATCTAAAATTGCAGTTTGCATGCGTGTGTGTCCAGATTCATGTTCTAAAAAGTACCAATCCAAGTGGATGTTTTTCCAAGATGTAATGAAATTTCCTCCAGGTGTTTCTGAGATTCAGTGTTGACGAGAATGGGACAGACTTGAGGTCACAGCAGTTGATCGCTGAGTCCAAGTAGATGATTGAAGAACGGAACAGTTAGACAGGACAGGAGGTTGTAGTCGCCTTGACCTTTGTCCACCAAACTCAAATGTGGGAGACCTCAGAGGAGGTTCATGGATGTATTGAAGGACAGGCAGAGGGTTGACAGGGCAGGATGCGAGGGATAGGGTGAGGCAGATGATGCGCTGTGGCGACCTCTAAGGGGAGAAGCCGAAAGAAGAAGAAGTCTGGCATTTCCCAAACGTTGGTAGTGAAACAGCTTTGTAGCCTTGCTTGAACAGTGTGTAGCAATGATCCAGTGTGTTGGGCCCTCCAGTTGGACGCGTAACATGCTGTTTAAATTTTGGCAAAGCAATTTGTCCTTTGTCCTCCCCCATACCCCAGAATATCTCAGCAGGTTTGGAAATAGTATTGGACCACTGGTCTCCAACATCCCAAAGCGTACCATTGTCATACACCATTTTACACCCAAGATGTTGATAGATTTGTTCTATTACTGATAGAAAAATAAAAAGTAAATAACCACACACAGTCTACACAGAGCAGACAGAAAGGCACCTGGACAATTAAACAATTGGTCTACACCTGATGTTAGATAGGATTACATATTACAGCAGCAGAGTAAGAATTACATGAAAAGTTCAAAAAACACAACAGAATAAATCTAGAATATAGTAAAGACTGGACAGATTAGTCTGCAGTTATTCAGGTCACTAGAGTTCATATATTTCATCTTGTAAATATTCATCGCTTTGAAGACAAGAAACATCATTACTGCAAACTCAACCATCATCACTGTTTGGAGAAATGTCACCATTTTTGCAAAAAAAAACTTGTGTAAATGTAATGTGGAAATGTCATCATCATGGCTGGAAACATCCACAGCATGGGTTAAGTAGTTATCACTGTAGGTGCCAACATTATCACTGCAGATAGAAATGTCATCACCGTAGGTATCAATGTCATCGCCCTAGGTAGAAACGTCATCGCATCATCTCAGGTAATAACACACTTTATATGTTCACATATAAAGTGGGCAATTATCACCCTTAGACCCAACATGAAACTCACAAAAACATTGCCATGATGTGACAGAAGTGTCCAGGAAAAATTGGGCAATTATAAAAATAGACAAATATAAGACATCTTGGAAGCAGAGCAGAGGCGGATGAGGAGTAGTTTTTAAGCTGGGATAAGACTGCAGGATTTAAAGAATCTCAACATATCTCATACTTACAGGCCATCCGCTCTAGATTTCGCTCATAAAACCTTGTCTTTACGCTCCGAGAGAAGCTCCCACCTAGCCGCCAGATAAGGACAGGAAATTACAGATTACGGGATTCATTCGGATTTGTAAATAGGATTTGGTAAATTGGACCATCTCGAATGTTGCAGGCATGTGCATTCTCACAATGTGTGGTGACACACTCAAAACAAGTATGGAGCCACGCCAGCAGTAAAATCCTGCTAGAGTCAAAATTTGTGGAAAGAAATTTTTAACCAGAACCATGTGGATGAACTGCTGTGCAGATGAAGAGACCAGGCTTTGGAGCAAGAACTGAGACTAGTATTTTCTATTCAGACAATTAGCTTCTCATTTAAAACTGATGCTCACTTTGTTTGCTATGACATTTGTTTTCAGTCCTGTTTTTGCTCTCCTACCTCATGATGCATTCACTGTCTCTGAGGCTAATCTATGCTTGAAATTAAGTGTTGTTCAACCGTGTCTAAATGCAAACGTGTTTATGTCTGTTCTGAGTGACCACAGATCTGCTGGAAACCTGCAATGAAATGTATGGTAATAAAAGCAGGTTCCAGATGCGTTGCATGCAAAATGAAAGCAGAACAGATGAAGCCTTGTGTGAAAGATTTTTTGTGTGTCAAAGGTGTGTACTGTAGAACTGCTTGGTGTTTTTGAAGGCAGCAAAAATGTGTATGGCCATCTCTGGAAGAAGAAGAGAATGATAGATGTCGGGTGGCTCAGGTCACCAGGAGTAACATAACATCACAATACAGCTGTGGGATATAACAACCAATTTGACCTGGCCACCCTAATTTTTCGATGTCCAACTCTTGTGTCGCTCACCTCAGGATGAACTTGAGTGAAGCATCTGTAGGAAGTAGAATCCACCTCTGCGTGATCGGTGTAAACACTGAGACACATGGGTCAAAGGTGGCCAAGGAGAACAGAACACAAGTTTCTTTCTTCTGGAGTCTTCATCTGGCTTTTTGACATGTCTTAGAAATTGAGAATGAACTGGAATGAACCACTTGTTCAACAAATATAATAATAATAATTTGTATCTATAGCAAAAACAAAACATGTCCAGAGTGCAGTTTGTTTTCTTTGTTGTCATTTCCTCACCTTTTAATCAACATTGCACACTACTTATCCAAAATACAAATAACAATAATAATAATTTTCCCAAGGGGATCGATAAAGTGTATCTTAATGTACTATAAGTATCTTTGGCAGTAACTGGTAAAACAGAAGGGTTTGACAGTACTTCTGTTTCTGTTCATGAGGAACAGAAACATGTTCATGAGGAAACCCCCTCGTTTGATCATTCATCGCTGCTCTTTCTCCCGCTTGTTATCTCTGATTGATGGTCATTTGCTTCCAGTCTGTGCGTTCTCTGTCCATGCTAACGCCACAGCAGCGCAATAGGTCTGAGTGCCTTCTTGCATTTGTTCACATTAAAAACTTTGTTCTCCTCTCAGGGAGCTGCCACTCAGCATTACAAAGACTGCAGTTTGCTGGTTCGCTGTGAAAGCCTGCACATATTTCTGTATTTTTCTCTGCCAGTCAAAATGGGTTCAAGGAATTTTTCATTTTAGGGATTTGCTTTGATCATGCCAATTTGGCCGTTTTCTCTGCTATGTCCCTGAGTTGGTCTTGAAAGGCTCTGAGTGTAAGACGGAAAGCGAGCGGAATGACTGCCGACAGGTAAATCACTGTGGATGCATGATGGATTACACAGTGACAGCTTTCACTAGTGTAATGTGAAGTTGTTTGCTGCAGTGATGTCTAATTTCACTCTTGAGGTTTTCTGACCAACCACTCATCATGATTTGTGCTCTACTGTTTTCAAAAAATGCCACTTTAAACTCAGTGAAGGATTTTTTTTTAGTAATTCTCAAGTAGTAGTATATGACATGGCCACCACAAGAGCTGGAACAGTTCCATTTGATAGTTGTTGGAAAAGATATTCATGAACACTTGTGAGAACCCATCTTCTGTCCTCCTTTGCCTTAATGAAACGCTTGTTCGCTCCAGCCACCCAAGTAATAACGCCCTCCATTCCAAGTGAACAATGCAAATAATGGACATTCATTTCAGGATACAGTTGCCATGTGAGTTGTTCCACATGGAGGTCAGAGAAACAATTAAGGGACTTTGATGGGAATGATGGGGAGTGTGAAGTAGGACGGATGTTGCAATAATGGTGCACAGTGCTGTAGTAAGCTTAACATTACTGAGCCAGTTAATAAATAATCCACCAGCCCTTGGTTTCATCCCGCTTCACTGGTGTGATGATAATCTTTGGTATTTTTTTCATTTGTGATTTTTTTCATTTCGTTAGGGTTAGGGTTTTTCACCAGCAACTCTACGAAGCTGCACTTTGGCACAGTGCTAATAATGACATACTTACTGACACTTTACTTGATTAAAGCAGCAGTATTAATGTACAAATATCCTATTACATGTCCTACATTCATAAGCATACTTAAGTAAAATATAGTACCAAAAATGTAAGTACTCACCCATGCTGAAAATGGGTAATATATCATCAAACACTATATGTCATTATGGTTAATGCTTAGGATAGAATTGAAGTGGACCTATTTATAACTATTTAATATATACCAATCAACCGCAGCATTAAAAACATCCTTTGGTTTTAATTTCATGGTGGACAAACATTAATACCATCTAGTGGTACTAATGTTTTAGTCAGCCTCCTCCTAAGGGCCCCAAAATAAATCTGGGGTTGTGAGAAGATGAATAGAGAGAAATGAAGAAAAGACAGTTTGAGAAATGTTTTCAGATTTTGATCTAGTTTTTTTTTAGGAAAACATTGGATCATTTGAACAGGTACAGAAATGAAACAGTCACAGCTACATTTGAATGAACGTACGTTACCTGCTTATTCACAAAAATCACATTACACACCTAATTGGGGAACCTGTTTCCATGCACTGTAGTAACCTGTAAATACATGTAATAAATGCATTGTTCTTCATTACAGCATGACTTTTCTTACTTAACTTAAGGAAATAGGTTTCCACTAATTGCCTCCCCTTTTTATTTGAAAGGCTACCAACTCATAGACAAGTGAAACATGACGAGTAAACAGTTCTTATCATCTTATCACTTTCTGTAGGCAGAGAAGATTCAGTTCATGTCTATCATCACATTTATTTGCTGGGGTAAAGAGGGCAGATGACAGGGAAGGGGACACATAACACACTATTTTGGATTTATGTTGACAGGATAAGTGTACTGGAATTTTTGTCCATAAAACACTTGCATTGTGCAGCTTTAAGAGGCTGGCATGTGTGCTGGCAACGTTTTGTGTGGGAATGTGCTAAGGGAAAGGAGACAATAAAAGAAGGGAGCAAGAAAGACAGAGTGACACATGAAGAGAGGGAAAAAGACAGCGTGGTTCTGTTGCCATTCCCACAGACTAGTATGTATCAGCAGGATGGTCATCCAATCTAATCAGCCTTCACAGTGGGACAACTACATCAGTTGGCATCAATGGTAAATCATATTGACAGCTATTGCAAGACAGAAGGGGGGTAATGATAGAGGAGGGAATGCGGAACTGTTTCCGCTGTAAATTAAGGGGGAGAAAGAAGAATAATGAAATTTATATATATAAAAAAATATTCTGGGTAATTGCATTAATATTATTAGTCCACTAACTTCTGTCACCCATTTCACCATCGCCACCTCTGCCTCCACTTCTACAGCCTCTCAACAACCCACACTGTACCTGTTACCAGCGCTTAATGGTGGAACAAAAAAAGGAAGGGAAGTATTTATAGATTCTGTTGAGCTTGTGTTTTGCATGACTAAAAAAAATGGAATTCAATAGCAGGTTATTATCCCACCTGAATCCTGCAACCTGCAATTTATTTTCTGGAATTACGCTGTAAAGAGAAGTAATGACTTGGCTCTGTGAACTTGGGAGATGGAAGGAGAGGACAAAAAAAAGCAAATATATTGAGGGAGAAGGAGATGTTGGAGGAGATGGGAGCTGGGGATTGGGTTTAACCAGAGTGTCGAGACAAATCCATTATTGATGAAAGTGAATGGCAGATAGTTTTAGGAAGGCCTGGTGTTGGGTCATGGCAGCTTGTCGTGTAACATTAATTGACATTTCCCTTGTGGTGGCTCAAGCACCTGTCTGTCTGGGGGCCCCGCTTCAGATTGCACCATGATTTATTTACAGGGACACTGGACTGGACAATCACTGGGGTGGTGTAGAATTTTCTTGTGGTCTGTGTGAAGTTTTGTTGTGTTAAAGTTGTCGATGGTTTCACCAAAGAATGCCAAAAAAGTATGGAAACAAGTCATACTCTCAGTAGCTTTTAGCAAACTAAACAATAACATATACATTATTTATCTTTGCTGTCTAGAACGAAGTTGATGGATCAATGCTATAGCAAAGGTTTGGTTATGTTTAGAGTTAGGTCTAGGGAGCCTAGAAAAGGAAAGATTAAACATTGATGTTGGATGGTTTTAGAAAGTGTTGGATCCTGTTTGGAAACAAGAAACAAATAACTGTCATATGCTGTCTGATTTTTTGTTGTTCCAACCACACATCCAGCCTCCCTTAAGTGGAATTTCATCTGATTTCCTCTTTTACTCTCATCATTACTCAATTCAATTACTGTCTCTCAAAACATAAACATATATTGTTTTGGGGCATGCCGAAATAACTGTGTCTAGCTGTTTTCAGCTAGACCCAAATGTTTGAAACAGTTGGACTGAACTTTAAATGGACTTTACCCTGCCAGCTCCCTAGTACAAAGTCTGTGTAATGTTCATTTGAGCCCATGTGTGAATAGAGCATGTCATTGACTGGAGGATTAACCACAAGTGAGTGGGCGTGTTGACAGGATTTTAATCATAGGACTGGCACTGCGTCAACGTGCTATAAACAAAACACTGTGATTCCAGCAGCATACATTTTTATGACCTGTCCTGACTTTTGCATGCTCTGCAGGTGCCACCCATTTCCTAAACCAGATTATTTCAAGTAAGTAAGTCATCTGACTCGGATAGTCTTCTATGGCTTGTGTCATTCTTCTTGGAAGGACAATCTTCTAGTGAAGGAACACGAAAAGAAAGAGCAATATTGTGCATCTCCACCTTTAAAACACAGCTTATCGAGGCCTAGCTTCTACGGGATGGTTCCTAAAGAAAGTGGTTTTGCATTGCTCTTTAACGGCAGTGAGAAAGTTAGCCAGGCATGAATTTGCCAAAACAATTTTAACCTCCTCCTCAAAGCCTCCCATCTTCAAATAATGCATTGAAACACAGCAAAAGTGGTGTTGAAAATGCTTCTGATTCAGTGCAGTATCCTCTTCACTCATTCTGAGGTGCCAAGCCATAATGGGTACGCCTGCCCCCTGTGACTGGAGAGTAAAAAACCTTCAGTGTTCTTTTGCTTTTCTCCATCTGCCATGAGATGCAACACCTTTCACACTTGAAAACTAAGTGGGATATGCAGTACAAAGACTTTGCTTTATCAAAAATGCTCTGATGCACTTATGTTTCATAAGACAAAGTAGGTATAGCATTAAATAAGATTAATTGGTTAGATTTGGAAATCTAAATTTAATACACAGACTTTTTTGTGTGTGTAGTGAGAGAGAGAGAGAGAGAGAGAGAGATTAATATACTTCACATAAAAATGTTTCTTAGCAGCCCTGTTGACTGTTGATGTCATATAGTGATGACTCAGCATGTACCCAGTTCATGAAAGTTTGTACATGAGCTATTCTGAACACTGTTTGTTGATCAGAGCCATCCTGCTCACGGATGATACATTTTCTGTTTGTAGAACCAACACTTTTTTGGGGAAATATGAGCGGGCGAAGCAAAGATAAGAAGCTGCAGTTCATCCAGGGCGTTATTTATGTAATGATGTGACACAGGGTATGACAACTAATTTTAATTTTTTGTCACCTTGTGACCACAGTGACACTCTGCTGCAACCAGGGTGTGATTAGGAGGAATACATTAATCCGCCAGTGTAGGTTCTGACATGAGTCACGACGAATCAAATCACCTCTTTCAAAACACTGTGCTCTGAACAACCAGCGCTCTGAGATTTTTGGGATGGAGAGAACAATTCAAAGCAAAAATCAGCCACAAAACATTCTCTGCCACAAAAGCATCTCCCAATAGGAAGGAAATATATGGTACCTTAAATTAAACTGGTGTGGGAGGAAATAGCACATTTGGCTACATGTTCCCAGATCCTAAGAAAACCATTTTCCAATGTAAGAAACTATTCAATGCTATAATATAAGAAGGATGGTGACACATATTGGCAGATAACCATGAAATGCACTGCCTGAGAGGATGAAGCATTTAGAATGAAAAATGTTCTTTATTTTTTACTTTTAGAGTCTTTTCCTGTGTCATACAGTATGTGTTTGGTAAAGTCATGAAAATACCACAGAAAATGATTTCTTCCTCTATTATGAAACTCTCACCAAGTCTCTCTGTAGGAACACATTCCAGGGTCCTGACAACAAAATTACCCTGCACTGCTTCATTATCTGTGACTCATGCTTTAATACACCTTTACCTCTTCAGTGTCACATTCGCCATCATACAGAGTCACCAAATTACAAAATGAGTTCCATTGAGAAAATAACTCTGTCTGTCTGTCTGTCTGAAAAAATGCCTCCACATATGTGCCTATATGTTCTTAGCCTGAGTTTCCTTAGAGATGAATCTGCTGGCTGCTTTATGTGCTGTGCTCTCACCACTTCCAATACATTCACTGACAGTGTAGGCACAGATTTTAAGAATTGATCACAGTGAGCAATTGCGTCCGACACATAAAATTTGCCAATTAAATCATATAACATTACTTGCTAATTCAAGTTTATAAATCAGTAAGCCTCCCTGTAACTGATACTTTCTGCTTTCCTGCTTATTGGTAAAATGAACTAGTTTTAGTAGATCTAGCGCATAAGGTACCATTATGAAGCTGGTGTGTTTTCTGTGTTAATGGTAGTCACTGTTGACCCGTCACAACAGCTAGCTCATAATCACAGTCCCCAAACATGCACCAGTTCACATTAAAGATACAGAGTCAAAAGAAAAAGTAGATTTTTTTTTTAATTTGAAAGTTTAAATAACATTAGAGTCCTTTGCCCCTTTGCCATTCATCTTCTCTCCCTGTGCTAACAATGATCAGGTTCTGTAGTTTTAAAAAGATATGTTCAGTTCACCGTTTACCTGAAACATGTGCATGAAATACACTGCATGTCAATGCACAACACTGACAGTATAACAAAATTTGAATGACAGTTAGAAAATGATGTCTGCTGTATTGTTAATACATTAACTCTATGATCATATTTGATTTCATAGAGATTATGGATTTTACTAATAGAATAATAATTTTGTAATAATGTAACTATAATAATTTCTACCAACAGTGTAAGGCAGCCTGAATGTAAAATAAGTAATAGTTTTATTAATTTATTAATATCTGCTGCTAATTGTGAAAGCTGACTTCTTCAGGACACCTTAGAGACACCTTAGTAAGAAAATCTAACAGAAACTATAACAGTGAAAGGGAGGGGAATTATACTTCCAAGTATAACCTGGGTTAATCAATTACTACAATATGAGAGCGTATTATTAGTAATGATGTTTTGCCCTATTATCATTTCTGTGTGCAATTACCCTCTGACTGGTCTATACATGTTTATCTTCACAGTTTGGATTTCTAACCTTCAGTTAGAGCATTTTGCCTGCCTCATCCCATGAATTGCTGCTGCTCTAATAGTGTGATCGATCAACAGACTCAGAAGCTCCTGCTCACATCAGTATGAAGATGTGATGTGAAAACTCTCAAACAAAGCTCATATTTTGCCAATGTGCCTTTTTAATTGAGCAGAATGAAAGGAGTGCTGAGGCAGCAGCATCCGATCACACTGTCTGGAGCAGGAAACAAATTGGTCATGCAAAACCAGCCCCTCTTCAACAAACCAATTAATTATTGATGGGCTTCAGTGGAGCAGAGAAAGTTAATTTATTGTTATCATTAGAAGAGTGTTGTGTTTGGGTCCATACGAGGAAGAGTCAAGCTACAATTACAGGCCTTGCAGATTAGAGAGAACTTATATGACTGCGTCAGACAGTCGTTCTCACACATCACAAAATGCCTTCAAACATAATGGACGGCTTCACCTTTTAATAAATGCAAATTAAAAGGATGGAGGATCTTAAAAAGTGCTTGTTTTACCACAACTTTGTAACCACTCACAAAAATGATGTCATGGTGTACCGGCACACCCTACTCCAGGGCAGTAAAGTGAAAAATTCAACCACTTAAGGTCAGTACAGCTGAAAATATCTGTAATAAATAATTCAGTCATTTTAGTTAATTAATTAATTTCATTATTCCCAGAAGCTTATGAAACTTTGCTAGTTTTACTGAATTTAGTTGCTATGTGGTCATGCCAGACCACATAGCAACTAAATTCATTTTTTAAAATGTAGCTTCCTTTAATTAGAGGTGAAGTATCTTTAATTACTATAGCTATAACAGTCTGTGTTGTTAAGTTTATTAATTCACACACATTAATTCAGTGAGATTTTCACTGCAGTCACAACAGCTTTATGCTAAAATCTTCACCATCTTTTCCCACAGTTTGGAATGTGCTTAATGCGAGAATATTTACAAATTCTTAAACCAATGACGCTCGACGTGGCCAGTCTCCTCTAAGTGAGAACCCTGTGTGGAAAAGCTCTCAGCCATCTCGAGTCTTATGACTTTATTGTTTATTCATTCATCAGTCTCCAGTATGTGGAGCTTGCTCCTGCTCCAGAAACATGTACTGCAACAGACCATAGAAAAGTTCTACATCAGGACACAAAAATATAAAACTAACTTTTATTACACTTCTCTCAGACTCTCTAATGTATCTGTTCATTACCTTTGGGCAGCCTAATCAACTAAATAACTTTGATTTGCAAATGTTTACTCCTCCACGGGAGCAAAGAGCCATAACACCAGGGACGTCGAGTCAGAATTCCATTGTTTCTGATTAGGAATTCATTATTTGCTACCCGTCTGCCTCTGCCCAGTGCATGGGCTGATTAGCAAGCCGGGGAAGGATAGGTAATGATGATAGCACTAAACTCAATAGCTGTTTTATAGGCAGCGGTGCTTTATGATGCTTGCACTAATTGCTGGTGTGATTAGTGAGGTGTCTGTGCCCTCTCTGGTTGCTCAGGCTGTCCTGTGAACTGAGCTCTTGCAGACTGGAGCACAGGGAAAGTGTGGGTGTGCGTGTGCAGTGGATCGTTGCAGGAGGAAGACACAGGGGCATAATCGACTTCCCACTTTTTCTGCCCCTGTCAGCCCTTTCCTGTGCGCTGCAATAAAGACAAATTCACTTAGAGGCAATCAAAGGATTTTTTTCTATATCTCTTGGCAATAAAGTAATCTGCTTCTAACTGTCAGAGAGAAGAAGAAAGTCCAAATAAAAAGGAGACTGAGAACATTAGCTTATTTGATAACCTGAAATTTATGTGCAAAAACATCACTTCCCTTTTCGCTTTTGAGTGTGCTTCATCTGATGGAGGTGCACCTTGAGCTCTTCATGCTGTATAAAGGTAGATGGCCTCAAACATAAAATACTTCACTGTGAATATGTCCCTCTCACCCTGTAAGACCTGTAAAAGTTTGACATGTTGAAACGATCTCTTTTGATAGCTTTATGTGCTTGTTCACTCTGACCTCAACACTCAGGTTTTTGATACACCCTCGTTGCTGTTGTGGCCGAGCAGACGGTCAGAACTGAAAGTGAGATGACAGCATCCTTACTCAGGTTTTAACTCACATATTTTCCTGCCAGTGTGTTTGTATAAGATCATTTGCATGGATTCCAGGTTGTGTTTGCATAGTTTTCAGTGTGACCTTAAGTGTGGTTCTCTTAGCAGATGGCTAAGGTCTGTCATTGTCTGTCATGAATACGCAGCAACACTGTACATACATTTACAATAGTAAACAGAAAGTAGACACCTAGATTGGCTATCATGCTAACTTGTGGAGATCTACATTAAGGGAAATATCTTCAGCTCACACATTTCTCATCCTTAAATGGTTTTAAACATTTAAAGTCAGATCCTTTTACAAACTTCCAGTATGATGTTTAATAATGTACAATTTCAGTCATTGCAGTGTTGTTTTTTTCATTTCTTTCTCAGTGTAAATACTATGCACATTTGGGCTGACACGTTTCTGTCCTTGAAATAGTTCTTAGCACGGTGGGGTTGAACAGCTATCCAGCTTTTAGTTCTGTCTCTCTGCCTCTCTGGCTCCCTCTCTCTCTCTCTCTCTCTCTCTCTTTGATGTGTCAGTTGAGTCGGGTCGGAGTTGGGCAGCCAGCCACGTCCATCAGCTCTATCCATCAAGCAGTGGGCCGGGTGGCAGAGAGTGGATGACGGGCAGCAGAGAAGAGGCAGATGTTTCACAGGAACTGATATGTGTTCACGTCCACAAGGGATGTCATTACGTGACGAACAGAGAAACATGTAGCTGATTAGCCGCTTATTAAGTCAAGGACACTGGCTCGCAGTAACACACCCTGCTTTCATTCTGGCTTGTTGTGCTGATGGCTTGCCAGTCGCTGAGAACCTGAGTGTCTCAGACAGATAACCTCTCTTTCTAATTAACCGCTGCTCTGTTCTTAAACTCTAAGCTCCTTTTGATACACCGGAAAGCCCTGGAATAAAAGCAGCTTTTGCCATTTCAACTACAGTTTCCATGTGTATGCCTAAAGGGGAGAAGGCAGAGGTACATAAGGTTATCTTTTGGAGAGCCCACTGTGTTGTGCTAAGTAA
The DNA here is from genome assembly GCA_034779795.1 of Ctenopoma multispine. Taxonomy (NCBI): domain Eukaryota; kingdom Metazoa; phylum Chordata; class Actinopteri; order Anabantiformes; family Anabantidae; genus Ctenopoma; species Ctenopoma multispine. The sequence goes on along the minus strand of JAUYWH010000007.1, from coordinate 4,261,813 downwards.
ATAAAGCAGGATCTCCCTGAGGGCATGTGAGGATTGTAGGAACTGAGGAAAGTGGACAGTGCAGCAGAAAGAGGGCTTTAGCCTCGATCCGGGACAATGGCTAAATTGTTAATGTTGAGAATCTCATCTGTGCCCTGTGTTTTCTTCTTTAGTTGGATCTCCTGAGTTGTCCTCTGTTTCCACTGAACAATAAGCCCGTGTGTTGTTAGAAATGTGGATTTCCAGCACTCTTCTTCTTTCCCCTCTCCACCGCTGCTTCCACTTTTTTATTACCTGTATATTTAATACAGTACAGTTTTCTGCACCATAAACTACAGTGATATGTGTCTGCATTTTATGTGTTTTGAGCGGTTAGAACAATAAATGGACTTTGGGGTTACAAGAACAGTGAAAAAATACAGGCAGAGGTGAACCACTTAATGAGCCTCAGGACGGTTTCACACAAATACAAAACACTTTTTCAACAATACACTGCTCTTTGTGAAAAGGAGATAATATTCCTCTGGATAGCACTGTGTAACTTCAGGATAATTCTGCTTTATTATAACTTGGATCTTATTTTTGTAGTTTTGGCCATGATTTCTATCATCCTCTAGGTGTTGCACAATTAAGTCTGGCAGGAATATGAACACAAGCTGTCTCCTTATATCTGTACTTCTTGTCTGAAAATGATCCTGTTTAGATGGTGATCGTCTTTACATCTGTACTACCAGTCAGTGTTTACATACACCTGAGTAACCAGGTTCCTCAGGTTACACAGTTACATCTACTGTAATAACCTGCTCACTCGATTTATTTCCCAAACCCAACCTCACTTTGGAAGCACTGTTTGCCTGTATTGACTTAATCATCAAATGTTGAGGGGAGAAAACCGACATATTGTGACTTCCTTAGGCTACTTTGTGATGGTTTCAGTTTCATTAAGGATACACATGTATTTGAAATACAAGGGTGCAAAATGATGACAGATATCCCACCTCTGACAGTGGCTTCCTGGCGCCGACAATTAAATCATCTATAATATCCCGGGTAATATATTTTTTTAATCAACATGATGCTGATTCCTCCCTCTGTTTGGTGAACTTTCCCAGTCTGAAGTCTCTGTCATGCACATGTGAACTTCAGATTAGAAACACAGTTGCCTGTATTCATAACTGAGAAACCTATGTTCTCAGTGAGAAATCTACCAGGTTTCCTGTTTACACAAAATCAGCCTACTGGGAAAAATCGACTGTAACCCAGTTACTTAATTACCTGTAAATGTACTGAGTGGAAATAGGAACTCAGGAACTGCTAGCAGCTAATGCAGCTGGATTTTTTTCTTTATGCAAATTTTCTAAAATATGGACTGAAAAACAAGGACAAGTTAACTAAGTTTGCTGTCTTCATGGCCAGATTATAGGTCCACATTTTATATCGCACAGTATTATCAAATTATAATGGGAAACCTTTCATTCAACCCTGAGCTACAGGAGTTAGAGCGGGTCATCCTCTTAATTGCAGGGCACTGAACCCCAAGTTACCCCAGTGGGCCAGGCCAATACATCGCATGGAAGCTCTGCCAGCACTGATGTGTGAATGAGAGGCAAATTGTAAAGTGCTTTGTCCATTAAGGTAGAAAAGCACTATATAAGTGCAGTCCATTTACTATTTACCATCCCTATCCCCACAGTAAATAGTGTGCCTGCAAATAAAGGGAGTGAAAACTAAGAGGTTTCAAAGAGGTAAACAACTTCCCAGACATAGAAGCGAAAAACAAAGTCAGAGGTAAATAAATCCCCAATAACCTCTGCAGTTCATTTACTGACTTTCTGGTTAAAATTTGACTTTATGTACCTGTATGTATGCACACAGTTTGGTGCTCACTCTCAATTTATTTTGAAATAATTAAGAAAATGAAGAAAAATTACTGATAGGAACAACGGCTAAAACTAAGTTGTATTAATTGTTGTTCACTATAACCCAAATTAAATGTGAAATACATTTAAAGAGGTAAGATATGAGCAGAGCTTTGTCCATTCCACACCCCTGCTGCATGGCTAACCTGTCGTTTGCATTATAAAAAACAAGCCAGTATGGTGGGAGACGTGCCTTGTGGTGTTTTTTTCTTCTCCTGGCTGTCTACTAGTTGCTCTCAGTTATCTCCACCATGGGCTGGCAGTGGGAGCCGACATTCTCTTGGTTTTTCTGCCATCTTTTCACAACGTGTCGGGTCCAGTTTAGCACTAGAAGGCAGGATGTGTCAGAATCACAGCTCTCTTTCTCTCCAGGCTGTCTGGCTCCCAAGGTGAGTCAAACCTCGTCACCACTCCTATAGAGACATAACCCATCACATGGCGTTGGTGGACGGCCAGCAGTTAATAGCCCTGTCGTGATTTGTCAGGGAAAATACTCATCTGCTGAAGAGTGCGATCACTTAGAGCAAGGTTAGAGTGTTTATGTGTTGGAAAGGGAGCTGGACAGTCAAATATAAATCTGATGTGTCACGGCATTTTTGAGCCTTGGCACAAACTGGGTGAAAAAGAATCTTAGAATCTATATTGACAGCTTGCACTGGAGCCCAAATACAAGCACGGGTAAAGCTGCGAGTACATCATCAGGAATAGTGAAGCTTAAAGTTGAAACTCTGTGTGTCTCCTCTGGTGTCCTGCACATTTCTGCACAAGTCACAGACTTTCTGTTTGTTTGTCCTCTCTCTAGAAAGAGTTTCTGGCAGCCACGACCGAAAAGGACATCTTTGCCCATCTGGGTCTCGAGTACATCGAGCCTTGGCAAAGAAACGCGTAGGCCTCCGCTCCTGCCTGCCTGGCTGGATGGTATCCTGTGCGTGCATCAGTGTTCATCCCATTTGCTTGCCGCTTTTCAGCTCTCTTGTGATTCACTTTGAAACATCTTTTGATTTCCATACACTTTTGTGTTGTTGTTGCCATTATTGTTGTCTGGATTACATTCTTGTGTATGATTCATAATTGTGCTTATTCACTATTGTCTATTGGCGAGTAAACACACTCCTTTACCATTCACAGCTTGCCTGTCTCTAAGTGTTGTAATCACAGGCAGGACACAAAAACAAATCAGTCAGAGTATGAATCGCCTGTGGTGCCTGCGAGGAAAGAGGGCTTCTAAACGAAACGCAGAGGGAAGCAGAAGAGGGAAGGGGGTGACCACAGAGAGAAAGGAGGGTGAGGGAGAAGACAGGAAGCAATGAAAAAAGCAAAGGGGAAGGGAGTTTTTGTCGAGCAAAATGTTGTAATCACCCTCCTCCTGGCAGGAAAGTGCTCGGCAAGAAGCTGAGCCAGGTCCCCAGGGAATTGAGAAGCGGGTAATGAGCTTCAGATAGAAGAGCATTCTGCGTCGCCATTTAGGCTCCATTTAAGGCTAGGTCCACTGGAGATCATTTAGCTGGCATTCCGGTATCCAAAGACCCACAGTCTCTGCTCTTGTTCCACAATGAATCCTCTTCCCCAGGTGCTCTGCTGAAATTAGAGGCAATCAGCTGCACCGGGAAATCATGAAGAATTCAGATGGAAGGTAAATGAGTCCACTAACTACATGGATGGTTCTTGGCATTCAAAGTGACTCTGGCTCCAGTGCATAAAACATCCATTATCTTATTGCTTCGACTCTGGCTTATGTTTTATGTAAGACGGTTGTTTATCAAGATGTGTTTCCTTATTTTTCAAATGTATGACTCTGTAGGACAATGATCCACTAATGAAGAAACTCTATTGAATCCTCTTGGGTAATTTAAGTGAAACCGACTTGTTTTCCCCAGGATGAGGTGACCTGTCCTGTTGTCCACACCCCAACCCACTTTCCCATGATGCTCAGCCCCCAGTTTATCCCATGGTGCCTCAACAAGAGCAGGGACAGATGGGAGCAAGGCATTCTAGTGAATCACCCTATTTAAAGATCTTTAAGTAGAACAGTCTGGCACTTTGAGAACCCGACCTGGGCCTTCTCCCTTCATTCTTCCTTCTATCTCTCCTGCTTTGCCCAGCCTCAAACTCTCTGACACAAAACATACTTTAAAGGATTGTGAGTTGTAGTGTTAAGCAGCTCTGGCACCCTGAACTCCTGGGTTATCTAATGTTTTCATTGAAAAAGAATTGTGGCGAAGTCTTATTCTCTAGAGTAAAATAAAATCAAGCTGGCCTCAATAAATTTACATTTGTCCTGCTCTCTTTTTCCTAATTGTTTTTCAAGTACAAGTGGGATCTCTTTCTACTTTCACATTAAATATTCAATAGTGTAAAGGGATTAAAAGGCTGTAGCACTCAATTTAAGAATTCACACATTGTCATTCTACTCATAGACAGCCTTATAGTGTTTGTAAAACTTAAAACAAATAAAATTTACAGTTACACACAAGTATATTATAAGTTATACAGATAGCCTCGTAGAGCTAATGCCAGCAGCTGGCACTGGAATAGTAGCCGTGTCCTAGCCGTAGCCGTGTCAGCAGCACGTCCACTGGGCTGCAGAGCTGAGCATGAACGGCAACACACACACTGACCGCGACTATT